>JARKIC010001697.1:0-101400 GCA_029378375.1 Mycena olivaceomarginata
GACAAATTCACCGGACACCCGAAAGGGTGTGTGTCCTTCGCTGTTTGAAGAAATTCACAGCTCACACGCGTTCCGTAGTTTTGCGTACGTTGAATTTGCAGAGCCAGAACATATAGAAACGGCGTTGACTATGGATAACTCGCTGTTCCGCGGTCGGTTAATCAAGGTAAATC
Organism: Mycena olivaceomarginata; assembly: GCA_029378375.1. Taxonomy (NCBI): domain Eukaryota; kingdom Fungi; phylum Basidiomycota; class Agaricomycetes; order Agaricales; family Mycenaceae; genus Mycena; species Mycena olivaceomarginata. The sequence goes on from JARKIC010001697.1 coordinate 174, forward strand.
ATCCTGTTTCCTCAACGCGTTCCATACTGACCTGCTCAAGGTAACACCGAAACGGACAAATGTACCAGGATTCAATCGGGGGCGCGGGGGACGCGGCGGCTACCGGGGAGGGTACCGAGGTGGGTATCGCGGTGGAGGCTTCGGCGGCGGAGGTCATCCGTATCGAGGTGGGCGTGGCCGGGGACGAGGTCGCGGGTTCTGACGATTATAACGCCTTGCCCTCGGTTTTTCTCCCAAAAAACAAAAAATATCTATACAGTTGCCTGTAATGCTATTCAGAAATACATTTGTTACTAGTCTTCGATAGAAGCACGCTGCTTTACTGCGATGGTCCAACGCGGAACGGTCACGTCACGCCCCAGATCTTGCTCTTGCGCGCCATGAACTTTCTGCGCGGCGCCTGCAGGGCGATGTCCACTGCAGCGAAAACGTATCCCTTCTCCAAAACCGCCTTGATACGCCAGAGCCGTATGTGGCCCCACCGGTCGCCCTCAAACTGGGCAAAGGGCTCATGCCTTACCTTTCCAAAACACTGCCGACACCAGAGAAACAACAGATGCTTCGCCATTTATTTTCGCGACAGTCCCGCCACCAGCTCTACCCTGGGTCAATCATAACCGTCACCGTTGAACACGCCCCGATGACATTTACCGGCGTCTTACTTGCCATTCGACGGCGAGGTCCCGACACCTCTTTCGTCGTTCGGAATATTATCCAGCGGACTGGGGTGGAGATGCAGTTTTTCGTCAACTCTCCTCATCTGAAGCAGATCAAGCTGCTCCAGAAGCCTCCGAAGCGGCGCATGAGGAGAGCAAAATTGTACTATCTTCGTGATTCGCCGGAAAAGATGAGCTTACTTGCTGGGAACAAGAAATACTAGTGACATGTACGTTGCTCTACGCCCTGCTACCTGGTTCAAACTGACTCTTTCTCAGGTCTTCTTCGTACGTTCTCAATGGGTAGTTGTGCGTCGTTGCAGTTTCGCAACCATGGACAGGCGGTCGATGTCCGGTGTAAAACCATAGCTTCAGCCTTCGCTGCTGGGCGGTAGCTTTCTGGCCGGGCAAGGTGTTTTGCAGAGGAATGAGAACCACGTAATTTCTGTAGAGCATATCTTTGGGCAGCTGCAACTGCGACAAAATTATATTAAAAACTGTTTGTCCTGCGCACTTCGCTTTACGTTCAACCAGACTAGTAGAGGTAAAAGAGACTGCGAGATGTAGAGTCATCATGATGATTACCGAATGCAGTTGGGTCAGCCTCTTCCGCAGACAGGCCCACGTTGATTCCATATTCCTCCACGTCGATGGCTCCCACTCGCTCATTCATTCGTTCTCGGCGCGACTCTGCTCAGCGGCGGAGTCCTTCTCCCACTTTCTCCGATACTACTAATGTATCGGCCATGAACTTTGGCGCTAATGGACCGGAAAAGATAATCACAAGAGCGAATCTCAAAGCCAGTCTCCAAGCGTACGATGACGTGGGTGCTCTCTGGGCTTTCCTAACGGATGGGATTTGACGATACGGGTGTAGCTGATGACAACAAGCTCCCACTATCGCTCCGCGCTTGTGAATCTATCTAATGTTACTGCGGCATTTGCAAACGCTATGGAAACTGCAAGCGGGTTCGTGAGCAACGCCTATTTCTCAGAAAGGTTGCTCACCAGGTACCGCAGGCTAAAGGGGCCGTCGTACGAAGCCGGGACGCGATTGCAAGGTTGGCAATCACCATTTAGGTTGTTTTTAGCTCAACTTTCACTCTCAAGCCGCTTCCGGTCTTCACCATCTAATTGGGAACCATTGGCACGTCCTGGTCTGTGGTATCACGGACTACCCTGATGGTCGAAGCTGACGCTGGCTGGATAGGCTGAAACCTTGGGCCAGAAGTTCGAAAAGCCCTTGCGGCAACACCTCGATACTTACAAGGCAATCGTCGCCGAGCGCTCTGCCTCTTACGAGAAGGCTCTCAAGGAGAGGAGCCAGATTATACGCGACACGGAGATGCGGAATATGAACAGAAAGGAGCGAAGTGAGCAGTAATTCGCTTAAACCCCGATGTGGCGTTTTTACCAGTCTCTAGATCTTCAAAGCTTTCGGGAAGCCCTTGGAGTGTTGCAGCGCCAAGTCGACGGTAAATCATGAGCTGCTCTTCATTCGATTTTCTTTCCTGACTTGCTTCACAGGAGCTTGATGACCTCAAAGCTGCTCATTACCAAGAAATTATGGAGCATGAGGAGGAAGTGTGGGATGTTGTACAAAACAAAGTAAGCCATTTCGACCAGAATCCGCCAATGTATGTTCACCACTCGGTCCGCGCATAGATCTGTATCGTCATGCGCTCTACCATGGATGTTTTCGATAGGTTTACTGCCAAGGCGTACGTGATCTTTATCTCAATTGTTAGCAAAACCTCACTGAACTCTGTACGCACTGTTCAGTTCCGATCCTGTGTATGTCCCTCTGTTTCTCTCCCCACTCCAATGCTCAATGTTCACGTAATCGTATAAAACAGCATCGAGCCTATGCTGCAGTCAATTCCGGATCCCTTTGACTCATATGGTCCCGCCTCAGGCGGAGGACCAAATATTCAGCATCCTTGCTCCCCTCTCAATAATGACGACAAGCACTGTGGCCTCTGCGAATGGAAGCCCACTGCCAACTCCTGTTCCAGAGCTTGAAGGCTTACCCGCCGTTTCCACTAGCCATCTGTGGATGACGCCATCACCCGGAACTGTAGCATTCCCTACTGCTCCGTCAGAATGGGAAGACGACAAACCTCCCTCGTCATCCCCACCTCCCCGCTCGATTTCACCCCCCAATCGTAAGCATCTGGCGCCTCTCAACGCCGCCCGCCACCCCCCGTAAATCGGAATCCTCGAAGCTCCGGAGCGTCCTTTCGCCTATTGACGAGGCCCGTTCGCGGCAGGCCAGCGAGGATGGCCGCGCGGCGTCAATTATGAACACTTTGACCCCCTCGCCGCCACCGACCGAGACTAGTCCCCACCATAGTTGGTCATTTGTCTACGATAACGCGCAGCAGGACGATTCATCGGAGGACCGGGACGGAAAAACGCCAACCCATTCCTATTTTCCACGTTCGTCAACGCCACCACGGCCGCCACTACAGGACCCCGGCGCGGACAGTTCGCACCCTGAAATGCAGGTGCCTATCGCAACATAGCGTACACTCCGCCGAAAATAATATGTTTGTCGTTATATTATTACCTCCACTATGTACCCATGTACTACTTTTCTGTAGCCCCCGTCAGAAGGCTGGATGCCATATTGCTCGAGGACTTTTGTGCCAACGACCGCCGGACTTTTGAATAGCAAGTCGGTACCGACACTAGTTTTAGGGAAGGCGATCACATCTCGAATCGACTGTGTTTTACAGAGGATTGTCATCAAACGGTCAAATCCTGTGGATAACCATGTGAATGTTACGTCAGTCGACTTATATATGAACGTACCGAGAGCAATTCCGCCATGAGGTGGAGCACCGCATCGCAAAGCGTGTAGTAGTTGAGAAAACGGGGACTTTTCTTGTTCACTCAGCTTGAATGAATTAGTTATGGAAATCAGTCAGTTTAGAATTGGAACGAACCTGGAGAATGTTCGTAAAGATATGGTTCTGCATATCAGCATCGTGTACTCTAACGGAGCCGCCGCCGATCTCGATCCCGTTGAGAACCAGGTCGTAATGTTGCCCCCGAACCTGGTGACGAGAAATGATGAAATGAGGCCGTTTTCTAGAGAGAACCACGTACATTTCGATGTCGCCACGATACAGCGCTCGATGTCCTGCCACATGGGGGCTGTAAACGGGTGATGGGTGCTGCTCCATCTTCCCTGCGCCAGGAACTCCTTGTCCCCATCCGACCGGGTGAACAACTGGGAACTCCGTTATCCAGAGGAAATGAGGTTTCGTCGTAAGCGACAACTTCCCTGATGCGAGTCGCGTAAAGCGTCGCCCTCACAGTTGACATCAGGGACATACCGGAGGATTGTGCGAGTTCCGACAAATGGAGACGCAGTTGGCCCAGTGGCGACGAACCACCCTAGAGGCGGTGGCTGAGTCACGCGGGAAGTGAGTGAAATGGAGCCGCGTACTCGAGGGGACTTTGGGACTTCGGCAGAGCCAAACCACGTCCCCAAGCTTCAAATGAAGGTTCTCGTTGATGCGATCTTCTTGCCTTTCACTGGCGGTGGCGGCGGCTACGCCACTTTGTGTGAGCCACAGCGATAAATTCTCTTCAGTCAAGATGATGCGTTCCTGCGGCGTGCTAGCGTGAGAGGGAGTCATTTTTGTGTACACTGGAGCCTACAATTGCGGGGTCATATGCACAATCCCGAGATACGTCAATAAAGTTCGGTTCCTGTGATTGGCGAACGGGTATGCATTCGAGGATTTCGCCTTTGCTCTCGAACACAGCGCGATTTTCGGGTGTTAAAAAGTCCGTTGCGTCTATGATCTTGGCAGAAATGAATTAAATTAGGGCCCAAGAGCAGGAGGGAGAGTTGAGACCTTGAGATCAAACCGAGTATCGGGTTTATCTGAACCATACTATAAAAGAGATCATTCTCGGAGATCGGGGGACTAGACAACAAGCTTACGAAGTCTCATTGCGTCGTGGTAAGTCATCACCTTGAATTTTGAGGGGAGTTGTATGCCCTCTATGTCTTGCCATATTTTGCGAATCAGGGATTCAATCACGTCGCGGACTTCGGTCCCTCCGATTCTCCAGGCGTTTGAACGAATAGCAGTGTTTTGCTCGCCCCAAGATACAAAAGCCATTTCTAGATCTATTTGCGTGAACTCCGGTTGTCTGTCCTTCCGACCATCCTCGTCTCGGAAGCACTTGGCAATCTGAAAATACTTGTCGACGCCTCCAGAGCAGATAAGAAGTTGTTTTGGCTGTTGAGGAGACTGTGGAAGAGCAAAGAAACGGGGTTCGTCGCCGTGGGTGAGCGTGCGAGTGGGAACAAGGAATTCTCTAGCGCCTTCGGGAGAAGATCTCAACAACACAGGAGTCTCGACCTCTGTGAAGTCTGTGTTGCCTGTGAGTACAGAAATAAACGGTGATGGCTACGTCATGCCTTGTTCGTGAAGAGCATTGCGTACTATTTGCGCAACCCGGCTGCGCGTCCTCAAATTAGCTGCTAATACCGAGCGGCGCAGGTCGAGATAGCGGTATCGGGCTCTTAGATCGTCGTTCGCCTAATCTCGGAGGTGCTGAACAAACGAATAACCTTTGCAGAGAGCACGCGCATACCACACTTCGGGAGGTTGAAGGGAAGAACGGCAGATTGGCGTCCGCGGGGTTTAGCAGGATAAAATTATCGACCCGCACATCAATGTCGCCGGTGAGTCCCTTTTAATTGGGGTGAGGGCTGCGCACTTGGGGCAGATGGACAGACTGACAGGGCGCCTAGCGGAATTGTGGGCGAGGAAGAACAGTACCCCTCGATCAGGACAGAGGACTCGACAGGAACATCGGACAAAGAGGGCTGATTGCCCGCGACCTCGGGATGATTAACAATGAGTTGGGTGGTCCCAAGGGAATCCTTAAGAGGAAAAAAGGACAAGAGCTTCCCCCCCTTGCTTGACGCGGCAAATAAGCTGATGTCCTTATGATGTGTGCCGAAAATGATAATCACCGCTCAGGAAGGAGCCAACCAGTAAGAACCACACGAGAACCAGCATCGGCAGCGGTGAGAGCGCCACAGCTATGTGTACGCTTGGGGAACGGTGCTGGGCAAGCTGAGCACGAGGCGTGGAACGGAGAAGCTACTAACCGGAATGAGGACGCAGGGAGAGGGAAGAATAGAATCTAGACTTGACGAGGACGCGCATTGACCGGAGGTGGCAAGATACAAAAAAAAGACGCCTGCAGGTTTGATGATTGATCGCACCCTACCTAGCCTTATAAACGACCATGATGAAGATGACTAGGTTCAATCACCATGTCTCCGTCTCTGTTCCCCCGTAGAGCTCCTTGAGCAAATTTTTTCTCTTCTCTCCCCCAAGGATCTCTTCCATGTCGCCCGCGTCGACTCCTTTTCCTACCCCGTCGCCGCTCGTGTCCTCTACCGCGACCTCACCGTGTCCAATTCCCCCGTCCACGCGCCGCCCCAGATAATCCTCACCCTGGCACAGCGTCCAGACCTCGCCAGACACGTCCGATGCTTTGCAGTCGCCCTAGACCACTCTGCCGCCGAGTTCCACCCGTTTCTGGCCTCTGCTTTGTCCGCCATGAGCGCCCTCGTCTCCCTGGACATTTTCGTTGACGCAGGCAGCTGGATTCTGCCAGACAACCTGGTCTATCCGCAGCTGGAGCACTTTGGCTGCTCATTCCCCCTCGACTCCCGCGTTGCTGCTTTTTTTCACAATGCACCCGCGTTACAAAGCGTCCAACTCGATTCGGCTGCACCGCAGTCTTCGTCGCTTGCCCACGCGTCTTTGCCGCGCCTGGCCGAGTTTACGGGATGCGCGTCGGCAGCAGCCGCAGTCGTCCCTGGCCGTCCCGTCCAGAGCATCCACATAAATTCTGGCGATCTAACCGAGGACTTGGTACCCGCGTTGGCGCAATCGACGGATTTGGTCACCGTTCTCAGCATCACCACGAGCTCGGCGCCCCTGCCACTACTTCAGGTGCTGGGCCAGCATCTTCCACATATAATGTATCTCCGCATAACGTCAACCTCCAATCTCCCTGCCCCTCCCACAACTGTAAGCCCGCGCGAAGATTTTCTTTGTCCTCACCCTTTCACACGATCGACAGGTATTTTACGGGCAGGTGGCGGGATGCGCTCGCCCTCTTTCCCAACCTCCAGTCATTTGAGCTCTCCGGGATGTACTGGTCGTCTTCCAAGCGGCCTGATGATCGTCGACAGTGGTCTCAGCCGCTGCTTAATACTACTGACAGTGACCTCGGTCCTCAGGACGAGGAGGTTCTCGATCTTTATTCGAATATTACGGCGGATTTCTTCTTTTCGTAGTAGCGTAGCGTAGTAGCGTATTCGCGTCAAATAATTGTGTAGTATAGAACTAATACTAATGTAGACGAGTTGTGCTTTGATTTGTGCGACGCGTTCAGTGTGACAGCGACGTGATCGCGCTCTCAATCATGAGCAGTCGCCGTATCAGCGAGCTCGAGAGCAAGCTTCACCAGGCGGCTCTTGCTGCCTCTAAACATGTACACCCTGCTCGCTAACCATCCACCACCGAACTCACGCTCCCCCAGGAAATCACCGGCAGGCAAGCAGAATCGATCATCCCAGACCAAAAAGCCCGCCAAAATGCTCTCAATTTCTTGCTCGGGGTCGGGCTGTTCAAGTCCTTGAAGGACTCCAAGGGAAATGTTATATTCCGTGCCGTTACCAAAGGAGAGCTCGAACAGTAGGTGTGCTGCAAGTGCGGTCGATGAGGGTGTTCATCAGTCTCGCAGAACGAAAGACCTCGGCGGCGAGGAGAGTCTGGTTCTCGGCCATATTAAGACCGCACATAATGAGGGTGAGTCTTGACCTTGGCTTTGCTTCGCGTTTCCAAAACATCCGCCTTAGGAATATGGACGAAACATCTCAAGACGAAAACGAACCTCCACCAGACGATTATAGACAGATGCTTGAAGACGCTCACACAAAAGAAGCTGATAAAGAGGGTCCCCTCTGTCCAGGTTCGTCCCCGTCAATCCCGAGGCATATATCCCTCATGTTGTTTTTAGCATCCCACCCGCAAAATTTACATGCTTGAGAATGTCGAGCCCTCTATCAGCCTGACGGGCGGGACCGTGGTACAACGAGAGCGAACTCGACACGGCCTTTCATTGAGGACATCAGCAAAGCGTGCCTAAAATTCATCCGCGACGTGGTTCGTCTGCTCAGCACCCACTTCCCCGGCCGTTGAGCTTACCCCAGTCTAGAGCTTCCCAAAACAACGTAAAGAAGTGCGGGAAGGTGCTCTATTCTCGATATCCAACGCCCCGCGATATCCGACGGCCGCCCAGGTGCACAACACGCTTCGCCAGGCGCGCCTAACGGAAACGGAGCTATCGGTGGAGCATATCGAAATGCTACTGGATGTGCTGGTTCTTGATGGCGAGGTGGAGAAGGTTTGTGGATTCGTCTCTTTCTGATGCTCTATTTAATTTCTCTTTGATGCTTCGTCCAGCTTCCTGCATTCGGAATGGAACTGTGGGATTCAAATGCGGTGGGGGACGGGGATTCGGACGACGAGGAAGAGGGACAATCGAAGAAGAAGAAGAAGAACGGCGGCGGTCGCCTTCTTCCGATGAGGACGAGGACGTGAAAACTAAACCCAAAGCCAAGAAGAAGCGCGCAGAGCCTGATAGCGACGACGACGACGCTGCTGCCCGCAAGAAAGCAAAGTTAAAGCGGAGAAAGGCGGACGACAGTGACGCGGACTCCGACTCGGACGCTCCAACGAGGAAGAAGAAAAAGAAAAAGAGAGACCAATCGGACGAGGAGAGCGAGGAACGGACGCTGCGAGTCGGAAGAAGAAGAAAAAGAAAAACGAGTCGGACAACGAGAGCGACGAGGACGACACCTCCAGTCGGAAGAAGAAAAAGAAAAAGGTCAAACGTGAGAGCAGCGATTCCGAGTCTGACGACGACCGCCGAACCAAGTCCCGGAAGCGATCTCCCTCGCCCTTCAACTCACTACTCGTTTGACACTGAGTATGGCGGCGGAGTCGTTTACAGGGCCGTCAACCAGGAGAAAATAACACTCGGATGGACTGAGGCTCCTTGCAGTAAATGCGAGTCTTTCCAGTTCTGCAAGGAAGGAGGGCCGGTGAACCCTAAGCAGTGCGTCTACTACGAGGACTGGCTGGTTGCCGGGACCGTCGCTTTCGATGACGAGCCGTAAAAGTAGAAATAAATCTTGTATATTAAATGTTCAGTTGCTGTATTGCACTTTCTATGAATGAAGCCGCATCGAGTACAGCCAGCCATTCGTGGGGGTGTGTTTCTGAAATCACAGTTGTGTCGTTGTCTCCGCCAACGAATTCTGCGACGACGCCTTGGTAAGTGTCCGCACCATGAATGACTTTGAACTTGGACAACAGCCATCCCCTTGGGAACCGCACCGTCTACCCGGAAAACGTTCAGGGCAGGATCGAACTCAACGCGACGGAAGTCGAAGCCGAGCCCTAAACCCAGCGCCTTGGTGTAGGCTTCTTTTGCCGTCCACATCCAAAAGAAACGTTCCAGTCCTTGTTCTTGATTAGAGGCCGCGGAGATGAGATGGTGCTCAAGCGCAGTTAACTGATGTTTTCATTTCATTAACCGCATTCCAGCATCTTTGAGGTACCAACTGACCTGGTCCCCCACAGTTTCGACAAACGCAGCAAATGTCTCCCTACCGGGTATCCTGACCTTCATGACATCAACTCCAATGGTGAAGGCCGGAGGATTGTGGGTGTTGGGGGACGAGACCATTGCGACGAGGGCATTGTCATGAGAAACATTATACGCGATTGACGGATTGACACCGATTGTTGCCTGTGAGGCAGAATTAACCACCGACGAATCAGGCAGAAGACCGACTGGCAATAAAGGGCTTGCCGGCTTCCGTAAGCCGAGAACTTCATGTCTGCAAGAGCGACTCCTCGGGCATGGAGGAGCATCCGCGGAAGGAAGCGTCCTATCAGGGTCCCTGCGAGGTGGCGCTTGAGGTGAGGTCGTAGACGACGAGGCCGCGGCGTACGACAGGCGTCTTCGCGCCGATAGAACTTCTTGATTCGGGCAGAAGCTTTCAGGATCGAGAAGAAGCAAGGCGCGCTGATACAGCTACGGGCGCGTTGGAAAGGCAACCATTCAATGTCGATCACAATAGTACCTCGTCCGAAAGAGGGCAGGTTCATACAGTATGGCTTGGACGTGCATGGTGAGAAGTAAGAGGAATCACGACCCCGTGACCGACCTTCACGGTGATTCACACGACGATTCAGACGAATCGCGTCTTCAGCACTATGAGTGCTCACTATCCAAGAATCGCTTCTCCAGGATTAGATGAAAGCCGCTGGCGATTGTTGACTGACCTGAACTTTGCTGTAGATGACGATGAAGCTAGCGCTGAAACCTTGCTGAAGACGTTCGACCTCAGCTTATACGACGACCCTAAACCCTCTGCCTTCGATGATGATGCTCGAACAGCAGCTTCTGCCCCCGCCGAGCTCACCCAAGACTCATTCACCGATTTACGACCATCCTCTTCTCAGAATCCGTTCCTTTCGACGCCACTCCGATTGAAGCATTTCTCAAAACTCAGCCCCTCCATTCTGCGCGCCCTTTTGCGCTCGCCGTCTCTGCGCAGTCCCAGCTTCGGCGACGATAGCCTGGACAGTAATTCGAATAGTCTTTCCCCCGTTGGATCGCCGGTACCTCAATGGCGTCCTAATAATTCACCTTTTGTAAACGCCAACTCGGACTCTCAGTCTCCTCAACCTTCTCTCCTTCTAACACCGCCCCCAACGCACATATCCCCTTCTCGGCTCAGCTCTCTAATCCTTATCGTGCCAATGTACCCTCCGATCACTGTGAGGCAATTATATATTCGTTTGCGTCACGATACTCACTCGCACCTCTTCATTTCCAGTAAAACCACGCAAAGAGACCGACAATGCAGCCCACAATACCGCTTTCCCAATCCCTCAGCCCAACTCGCTCATCTCCCCATCTGCTGTGCGAAATTTCCAGAGAGTGATCGACCAAATGAAGGGTGTAGATTCGAATTCCTGGGACGGAAGCGACAGGCATAGACGACGAAATCTCGTTCTTCTACTTTCTTCGCCACATCTATCGAGCCCTACCAGCGGAGGTTTATTGACACCCGAACTTGATACCCACGACGTTTTTCCGCCTCCCCCGCCGCCTGGGAAGCATCGAACACTGGGGACGTTGGAAGACGAATTTGTGACCCTACTCCAGCAACGAGCGATGGAAGAAGGAGGAGGACGCGGCGGAGTTGCGTGTATTGGCTGACAGATTGGAGAGAATCGCAAAGGGGAGGAGGCATCTTGCGGCGACGATCATGGAGCGGAAAAATGAGCAGCAAAAACTCAATTCGGAGAGTAAATAATTGGATAGGAAGTGATACAATACTCTAGAAGCCTAGTTCGAATCGCGGAGCTACAGATACAACAGCTGCGGACGGACGAGTGTAATGTAATACTGTACAAATGCATCTTGCGAGTGAGTACAACACGGGAGGAAATTGAGAAAATTATATCAGGCGTTCGTGCTCCTTTGCCTGCTCCCGCACGAACCTTCTCCATCCCGTCAAGCCATACCTCTACATCTGCCCCCGTATTGGCGACCTTTCGTGCGCCATTGGTTGCGGCCGCCTTCGAGGGAAGATTCAGAGGGCCGATCCCGATGTAACGCGCCAAAGCAAGAACGGGCAGACGCCTTAGAGCACGACCCGACATTCCTTGTGTCTGCCGGCAAGTCAGTGTAAGCACTGGTCGACTGTCGAAACACGTACTCTGCACTGCGCTGCGAGGGCCATCAACCTCAGCGCAACATCCTTGGATTTTTCACGCGAATCCACCAGAGACGAAGTTGCGGCTGAGGGATCTGGTGAGTGCAACGCGGAGAGCTCGTACATCTGAGCTTGCTTGAGCGTGGGGACACTCTGCATAAGGGTGAGTTCGCAGAGAATATATCGTAGAAGAGACAACTCGCTATCGGAGACACGATGCCACGTGCGACAATTTCGCACAGGCATGTGCGGAGAATCTCGTAGATGGCCTCGCGGGACGGGAGATCGACGTATTGGACGATATCAGCGCGGTCCACGAATGCGCTGTCTGTAACACCATGGGTCTTCGAATCTATATCAGAGGACAGACGTACCGATAGGCCTTGACGAGATTGCTAGTGGACATGATCAAGACATTTTTACGGTGCTTGAGCTTGTCAAGCTGCGTCAAGAGCGCGTTTACAACCCGGAGCCCGTCAGAAGGCTCTGTTCCTGCCATCGCACCGGCTCTGGCAGCTGTCAAAGATTCAACCTCATCTACGCATATTCAGCACTGAGGACGCGCAGAAAAGAAGGTGTACTCGATACCTATTAACACAACAAGAAAGGCATCTTCCTCTTCTACCAGCTCTGTAATGCTGGAGAACAGGCGCTGGACCAACTTTCCGGACTCGGAAAACCATTTTGAGAACAGGGAGTGAGAGTTTATTTCTAGGCAGACGGGCCTGTGAGTATCTGCCGAGAATTAATTGGGATTTAAAAAGATGAATGAGCAATCTGCGTACCGGTGAGAAAGTCTAATCGAAAGTTTTTGAGCCAAGGCGCGGCATAAAGAAGTTTTGCCGGTTCCAGGAGGCCCATGAAGTAAAACAACACGATTCCAAGATACCAGGTTGACTGTAACAACGGTCAGAACATTGCGGTACGCGACAGGGTCGTTGGAACGCACAGTCGACATTTGCGTCACTGAAAACGAGGGTAGCATGGATGTAGTCGAGGAGCTTCATCTTGATGTCGTCTGCATATATCAACGAGCTCCAGAGCCCCTCCATTCCCCGGTTCGGCAGCTCGCAGACAGTGGCGGCCATCGTCTCGTCGTCGTCCTGGCGCGTCCCGGTGGTGTTGGTGAACTCCTCGTACGAGTCTGTATCCGCTGGCTGGTAGACGTGTATCTGGAGCGCCATCTCCGAGATGTGGAGGGAATGGGACGAGCATGATGATTCTGACACGAGGACCTGTTCGACAGACGAGGCGAGCTCGGGAACATCTTCCCAGCCCTCTAGAGTCGAGGAGAGGTTTGATGCGGTCGAAGGAGTGGACCCAGTCGAAAACGCGCGCGCGGATTGTTTCGAACCGTGCGGTGGCTCGCGGTTGAAGACGGACCTCGACTGAAGCAAGGTGAGACGAGTCTTTTAGAGTATAGAGCACATACCGTGTACAGTCCATTGCCTGACAGCATTTTCCGCGTCGATATCTTGGGAAGCCATGGTGACATCGACCGTCATGGTGGGATGAGAGTTACACGCGTGTTGAACGCGTTCATCACGGCACGGTCACATGATCAACTTTGAACTCGATTAACGAATTTCGGTACCAAACCTCCTGCTTGTTGGAACGTTTCCTCCGAGTAATTTCACGCGGTTATCCACCCCCTTCGTCGGACGAAACTCACAGGGGTCCCAGATTTGGAAGTAATATTTCGGCGCCATTTCATTGGGCAGTCCTCAAGCTCAAGTTGCTCGAGAACGTGCTGTCGTCACAGGGGAAGCCTTTCGTGAAGCTCCGGATACAAGCGCTAGCTCAACCACTGGCAACGGTTTTGTCGAGAGTCTGATCTTGGTGATAAGATATCTTTGGACAACTTAGGCTTGGCTCAATATGATTGGTGGGATATGTTGCCGCCTCGACTTGGTCTGATATTGTGTCCGACTTGCCCGACGAGGCTATGTAGTCTCGACCTGCGCGCTTGGGCAGCCAATGGGCAATCGTCTTCGCGGGCTGATGCGAGCCTACAGCATATCTCCGGACCAATCGGTCTAGACCCGGCCTATAATTGCGTTCCTCCTCTAAAGTACGTGCTACTGCTCAGCGGCGAAACCCCTAAGCCTCGGTGGTCTCGCGGCGAGTCTGGGGGATATAGAGCAAGGCGTATGGATTTTCTGCAGATTTTTCTGTGGTGGAGGGAGGACTGGGGTTTGCGGAATTGTCTGATTGGTTCGGAAATCCAGACAACCAATGGACCGTCTAGACCTTGGCCAGAGTGAAAGCTCGCCCCACTGGAAAATAAAAGTCCTGGAAACCATGCCGCTGATTCGCCTACATGCACCCCCGTCTGTTCTCCCCTCCGCCGTCCGCTGCGATGAGCACAAAGTCCCGAGCGCGCCCGCGTGGCCTATGGAAGGGCCGTGGGAGACCTCAACACGTTCCAGCCCTTGACTCTGACGACAATCCTCGTCCAACCAAGCGCCAGCGATATCAGCACTCAGAGGACACCGACAGCGACGACGAGGATTCAGAGTGTTATTACGTGCTTGAGTACCTGCCAGAGCCCTCAGGAAGCGTCTCCTGCGAGATGGACACCGAGGCTTCCGCTGCAGAGACCGACACCAAGGTTGAGGACTGGGAGGACCTCAAGGAGCTGTTTGGGCGGGCTGCGGAGCAGTATGAGAGTGGGTGCACATTGCTTCGTAGCGAGTCTGCCTCATAATTTTTTTAGGCGACGATGTAAACGAGGCCCTACCGCTCCTGCGCGGCGTCATCCATGAATGCCACCGTTTTCTGCTGCTCTATGAAGATCCTTCAGTACTATTCGCTACGGATCCCAACCGTCGGCGTAGTAAATCTCCAGAACCTATATCTATCTCACCGTCCAACACCCAACCACGGACACGGAAAAAATGGTTCGGCGGTCATTGGCTAGTTGCTTCCTCTGTGCTGACCACCTTCCTTCCAGTAAATGCAAAGAGTCTCCTACCGCGTTTCACGCGATAATGGGCACTGCCCTTTTCTTAATGGGCAACTATATAGCGCAGGACGCATCTCTGGCCCTGCCAGACGAACCGAACACCGGTATAACTTATTGGCTCGCGGCACTCGATGTGTTCGAGACCGGTGAGAACCTCCCCAGCCGCACGAATCCCCGCGGCTGCGAGGCTCCGGAGGACTGGCGCATGGCCATCGTCTGGGGCCGCACCCTCCTTGCCGTCGCGGACGAGGCCCTGTCTCTCGCCCTCGAACGCGAGCGCTCCACGACTCCTCTGTCTCCGCCCGCGCCGGAACCCAAATGGCCCAGCCCTGCTGCCTCGCCCTTTGCTGCCATCGCAATGCGTCGGCCGCCCGCCAGCCGGCGCATCACTCTCGCCACTGCCGCGCCACACGAGCTCCTCCTTCTCGCAATGGATCAGTTCACGCGCGGCATCTTCCACATGCCGCACCCGGCGCACGCCGCAGACGACGCCCCCACGGACGCGGCCGCGCGCCCCTTCTCCCGCGCGACGGAGCTCTTCACGATTGCGCGCGAGGTGCTTGCACTTGCAGAGCGGCTGCCCGATGTGGCAGAGCGCACGCGCTGGGCGACGTGGGCGGACAGCGTGCTGCAGCAGATGGACATGGAGGGCGACACGACGCGCACAGAGTGGCGCGGGCCCGTGACGCGGGCACGAGGCCGCTGCTGGCTCATCGTCGGCACCGCGGGCATGGAGGAGATAGAGACCAGGGCAGAGGAGAGCGGCTGGGACGAGGTACTCGATACCGAGGAAGCCGATGAGGCTCGCGAGGGGCTCACGCGTGCAATCGAGTTCTTTGATCGCGCCGCACAAAGTGCTAAGAGCGAAGTGGACGCGGATGAGGGTGGAGACGACGAGTTGCAGGCGTTCCTTGCGGAAGCGCTCCTGACACTCGCGAACCTTACCAAGGACGAGGATAAAAGGGAGGAGCTGTATAGACGGGCGCAGCTCTTCGGCGGGGATGAAATGGAGGGAATGGATATGGATGATGAATGAGGGAACATTTCTTGGGTTATTACTCGGGTTATTACTACAATGTATTCCATGGCAATGTACACTACCACCTGTCCAATGAGAATGAAGAAAGTCGTGAACTTCTGAGCTTCGAGGTCCAGTAGGATCGAGACCGAGCTAGTTTAAGTTTCCGGCGTGTAATAGGACGTTAAAGGTCGCAGACGACGGTGTTCAGAGCTGAGATGGACAAGGTGGGTAGAAGAAGGAATCGACTGAACGGTGGCGGTGATCCGGCAACAAAATCACTTGGACGATTCAGAGCACTCTCCAGCTTGAGGTTCGTCCTCAACATGGGTTCCGACTCAGACGACACCAGACTCGAGAGTCTCATAAATCAGTGCAAGAGCAATGGTATCTTATTCTCTTTTCCCTCCGATTCATCGCTCAATATAATTCCCACAGATGTCGATGTAAAAGTCGATGCTCTCACCAAGCTCCAAGCAGAATTCGAGTCTGGCATCGAGGTTGGACCCCACATCTTCTGCTGCGCGTCGGAGGCCTCACCCCTGCAGATAAACGACCCAGATGGCCTCATACAGGTCCTCAAGACGTGTTTGAGAACCTCGAACCAGCACTTGACAACCGCCACGCTATCCGCCTTACCCCCTCTGCTGCCCCTCCTTCTGACCCCTACTGCGGGAAATGCAGCCCAAAACGCGTTGTCCCAGTCCACCTCCTCGCTAAATTCCGTGGGTCAGTCTCCGATGGTGGACGCGCACACCCTCCGCCAAGTTGTCGTCGCGTTTATGCCACCGGGTGGCCTCATCGAGCGTTTAGGCGACAAGGAAAAGGCACAGCTCAAGGCTCGCGAGACTTTAGTCATTCTCGGTGGATTCGCTTTCCGTTCTGGAGCGTCGGCTAGCTCCACCATGTCCAACAGATCAACGAACGCGAAAGGTCCCGAAACGCCTCTCATGATGTTTGAGAGGTATTTGCGAGAGAATGGCTTCGCGAGCAAGGTCTGGAAAGTGCGGGAGCAGGCGAGTGCGATTTGGACGTGTCTGATGCATGTACTGATCATTTTTGGTTTGTAGTGCATCCTCACCCTCGTCCACATCCGCCGGGCTCACCCACAATTTCCCATTCGAGCCTACCTCTCGCAACTTGTGGATGCTCTAGAAGATACCGACGCCCATGTCCGGGACTGCTCTAGGCAATCTGTGATTGAATTATTCTCTGGTCCCGGCGTGTCGGATGCAGCGCGCGCCGACCTCAAAAAAGAAATGACCAAGAAGAACGTCAGAAAGACCATTGTTGATGGCGTGCTTTCCAAGCTCCTCGGCGTCGGTGGGAGTACGAGCAGTCTCGGTGGGAGCGGTCCCCAGAGTCGCGAGGGTCCGAAAACGGCGATATCACCATGAAACCGAAAGAGTATATCCCTCCAAGCCTTGCGCTCGCTGGTCGGCGGCCCACCGGCGCGAGTTCAACCGGCGCCCTCTCGCGAACAGCAAGTGTGCACAGCACACAGTCAAACATTTCCCGCCCCCCTAGTCGTGCTGCCCCATTAGACTCACCGGCGAGCGAGCTCGCCTCAACCGCTCCCGAATCCTCGGATATTCGACCGGTATATGTCCGTATTTTTTCTTTCTACCTATTCTTCGAACTTAAATCTCTCAAGATCGCCTCAAGCCGAGATCTGGAGAGCGAGTTCGCTGCAATGCATAAACCGTTCGAAGTGAAACACATATGTTTCTCTCCAGACCCACCTCTAACCCCGTTCTTCAGGGCAAAGAAAACGAACATAACTGGGCTGATCGGGAACGCGCTATACAGCGTGTCCGGGGAATGATCAAAGGAGAGATACATCTGCGATACACAGACACCTTTTTGGCGAGTTTGAAAGACTTTTTCCAATTGTCTTTGAAAACAGTGAGTTTCTTCCTCAGCTCTCCACACCCTTTTCCAACCCATCGGTGTCCAGCTTGTCAGCCTGCGAACAACTGTGGCGATAAACACTTGCTCGCTCTACATTGAAATGGCTTCCACGCTCGGAACAGCTTTGGATCCGCACGTCGACGTTTTGTTTACAAATCTCCTCAAAATGGCCGGATTTACCAAGAAACTCACCGCGCAGCAATCACAGGCATCAGTGTCTGCGTTCATAGAGCACACCTCTACCCCACCGCGTATCCTGCTACCGCTCTTGTGGACCACGTTGCAGGATAAAACCGTCCAAGCCCGGGCGTATGTAGTTGCGCATCTCAAGCAATACCTCGAGCTCCATGGTCATCGATCCAAGCACGCGATAGAGACGTCTGGCGGGCTTGAAATTTTGGAAAAGTCGCTCAAGAAGGGGCTGGCGGATGCCAATCCCGCCGTCAGGGAGAATGCCCGACTTGGTTTCTGGGTCTTTCATGGTATATGGAGGGAGCGGGGTGTGACACTGCTCGGTGGCCTGGACTCTGTTGCAAAGAAGCAGTTGGAGAAGGCATGTCCGAATCCAGAGCTTGCGGCAGCGGTATTGCCTATTACGCCGAAACCAGCGAAGAAGAGCAGTGTGGCCGCTGCTATTGCTGCGAGTAGGGCTAAAGCCAAGGCGATTGCGACCGCTCCGCCGACTCTGCGGCACCAGGCCACTGCTTCTTCGCATGCAGTGCCCGTACGCCGTGCGGGGTCTCCCACTACATCGCCCAGAAATTCAGTGGCCCGTCCTTCCTCTCCGCTCCGGATGTCCACATCTCCCGGCTCGCCACCCTCCGCGAAATCTCGTATAGTTTCGAATGGTGTAACGCGTTCCACCAGTGCCTCGGCTGTGACAACTGAAACCTACAATCCGCCTAGCTCTCCTCCCTCTCCCCCTTCACCCACCGAACAGTCAGTGTTTCGCCGACGAACGTCGTCCTCCCCTTTGGCACCAAGCCCAAATCGCTCCTCAACATTTCGCCCAACATTGAAAACGACTCTCCCCGCCTCCACGTCCACCTCATTTAACCGTCCACCTGTTGCTGTGGCGTCTACAACACCCGGCCGCAACGGGAGTGCGCGGAACGCGAATGCCGTTCCTGTCCGACACTCGACGCTGTTCACTCAGCCGTACACGGGCGACGAATCGCTGTTGCTGGCGCAGACCGTCCCTATCCCGGGCAGCGATAGTGGTGACTCGGAAAATTCCGTGAACCTACTGTCGTTTTCGGCTGCGTTTGAGAAGGAAAAGTACGTGTCGCCCCCTCGGTTTGTGCGAGGGTCAGACTCCACGCCCGAGGCATCCAACGCGTTGTCCTCTGGATCGCTGGAAACCACCACTGGCGGACAGCCAGTGGTGGAAGATGCGTTGAGGGCGCGCGCGGAGCAGGCTGAGAGCGCGGCGGAGAGACTGCTCGAGCTCGTCGATCCGGACGACGAGGGCATGCAGCACTCGACCATTCCTAGTTCGCTTCTGCTGGGGATGAATAGTAGCAGCAATGGTGCGAAGGTGAAAGCCAAGCCCGCGCTGCCGCCCATTGGGACAGTCAAGACCAAGCCGCCTGTTACGCCTCTGAACAAGACGTCGTCCATCATGAGACAGGCTGCGCAGTTCAAGAACAGTCCCGCGTACAATGGCAATTCTTCTGCCTCGCTCATGGATGTACTGCATGACCAACGGCATCAGACTGGGTGGTGGCTGAAGCGGAAGAGTTGTACGCCATTTTTTGTCTTGCTTTCACTCTTACTGAGCATCCTGCAGTGGTCGCACAAGGTACACCCCTCAAAGCGGTCGACGATGTCGATCGGGTACAAGAACTGCAAAGCTACATCAGCATGCTTGAAAATGACGATGCCGATGTCCGCGTGCTTCAGAAGCTAGCCCTCCTGGCGATAGAGAACCCCGTCACGGAGACGGCGTCTTCACCACTCAGCCCCGACTTCGGCTACCCCGCCAGCCCTTCGCCGTTTATAAACCCTTCGCGTTCTCTTCCCTCCTTACATGCAGATATGTGGGGCAAGAACAAAAACTTTGACCGCCTGTTCAATGCGCTGCTTTCATTCTTGCAGCCCACCAAGGTCTGCATCATTGACATTTGATTTGCGCGTTTGACTTATTTTATTTCAGGGTGAAGAAGAGATTGAATATGGCCTCATTGTTTTGTGGGAGTTGCTCGAAAACCAAGCTATCCATATTGAGGGACGGGAAGGCGACGTATTCACTCTATTACTGCGAATACGATATTGTTGCCATCACAATGTTGGTGTCCTTTCTGAAATGCTAGACCATGCTAACCCGCTAGCTCAGGTACTTGAAGCGACCAACACCATCCGAGACGCTCTGACTGCACGCATCGAGCCTGTATACGGCCTCACCACGATGCACGCCAGCCTGCGGTCCTTTAGCACAGAGAGCTATCCTCCCACGGCTACAGAGGAAGTCAAAGCCGCATCCTACGCGTTTGGCCTCATTGCGCTCGGTAAATTTATATTGCGTCTCCCGGCCGAGATTGCCGAGGAGGAGTTGCCTCGTCTGAAAAAGACTCTGATCTCTGTCCGTACCTCTGTACCGCTGGTGTGTGCGCGGATACTGACACTCTCCTAGGCCCTCAATGACAAGTCGTCCCTTGTCATCCGTGAGTCGGCAGCAGCTGCCATCATCTCGGCTCAGCTGGCGCTTCGTGACGAGACGCATCTTTTTGCGCTCTTGGATGGGCTGGCCGACGAGAAGAAGAATCTCTTGACCTACTTGTTCGACAAGCATGGCGCAAGGGGCGTGCAGACTTCCACCTCCGGCGTGGATAAATTGGAGAAGGAGATGCGGAGACTAGATACGAGAACGAGCGCTCCTCCGCGACCGCCGACATGATCACCCGTCCGTCGTGGCTGTATGTTCCCATCCTCGGATTTCTTGTATGTATAGTTCTTGCATTCCATCGCATATCCACTGTATGATCATAAACATCGTTCGATATATAATGAACAGTATGCCTATGTTACTCTGGTTCTTCCCACAGAGGACCCACTTGAAAGTGTGAAGAAACCTCGTCTAGGGTTGGGATGCGGGTGCGCATGTTAAAAGACTAAAAGAACGACCGCGAAGGGAAAGAAATCATGACATTGCCCCTTTTTCGCGGGTTAAGTAACTGGGCGCAATCTTGAATATTGGTCTTGTGTTTGAGGGATCTAAGCGCAGAATAACAATCAACTGAGTCGATTTATTACAAATGACGCCAGTCAAAGGAATTGAACTAAATACAGTATGCGATGAATGGTATGTGGAATCTTGCTGAGTCGTGAGTCGCCTTTTGCGACACCTTTGTATAAATAAATACCAACGACCTGACATCGTCGGGTCAGTCATCAGCGAAGGGACGCCTTAGAACCCCTGCGCAGAAGCTCCGTCTGATGGAACTGAGGCTCCGGGACTAAACCCTGATCCTCCGCCCCCTCGAGCTCTCCGGCACCATCCTCCTTCCCGCTCGCCGCTTGGATGCTGCTCAGGACTTCCTTGCAGTACTTGAGCTTATCCATAAGCTTCGTGATAAGCTTGACCTGCTCCCTGTCCTGCCCCTGTGGGTTGAGCGCAAGCTTCACGATCTGCCTGAGCGTCCATTTGGTGATAGAGTAGCTCTTGTCAATGTGAGTTACGAGGTGCCCGTGTGAGGACAGTATGATCTTGGAATGGTCGTAGAAATTGAACTACGAGGGGAAAACATCAGGATAAGAGGAGCGGCGCTGGGATAGTGAACTTGCCTGGATCGCGCCGTGGCTCATCAAAAAGACGATGACGTGCTTCATCCGCAAAGTACTTGACCACCCAATCCATACCCTTCTTCCTGTCCAGATCCTCGTACGTATACGGGTATTCGCCGTATAACCGGTCCATGATGTATCTCTCAAAGTGCTTGAGAAGATAGACTTTGGACTTGAGCGAGGAAGGATAGGTGGTGACGGTATGCGAGGAGGTTTGAGCGGCAGGGGCACCCAAGGCCGACGCGCCAGCAGCAGCAGCGGTAGGGGAGATATAATCAAAATGACTGCGAGAGCGATTAGCGTCGAGTCAATTCAAGGTGCGAGTACACTCACATCTTATCGCAGCTCAAAACTAGACTGGTGCTGTCGTTGAAGTGCACACCGACACTTCCATCGGTTAGGGCGTACCCCATTCCATATTTGTTACAATAATCCACCCAAGAGACGATGAAGACGCGTTCGTCGACGAGTTTATGTTCAACGGGCTGAACAGGGAAGGTCTGCCCACGGGAATATGCAGAAAATGCCGCGATAAGAGTATCCGCGGTCGCGATGAAAGGAGATGGCGCTGTGATAAACGTTAGCGGTAACGAAGTAGGAGCAAAAAAAAAAGACTAACCCTCCTTGGGGACCGCAGGCAGCGGTGGGGCAGCTGTAGGATCAGAGATCAGCAAAAAGCACATGATCGCGAGAAGATATACTCACGCTCTTTGGGTATCGTCCTCGCCTTTCGCGAAGCGCCGAGCGGAGCTAGGTTCTCTTGCTGGCCCCGGGCGCTTGACCTCGGGTGCGCTGGGACGGTTTCCGCAGTGTGTTTGACTCGCTTCTTCTACCTTTTCCTCCGACGGAGCCATCTGTACTACGAT
The DNA here is from genome assembly GCA_029378375.1 of Mycena olivaceomarginata. Classification (NCBI taxonomy): domain Eukaryota; kingdom Fungi; phylum Basidiomycota; class Agaricomycetes; order Agaricales; family Mycenaceae; genus Mycena; species Mycena olivaceomarginata. The sequence goes on from JARKIC010001697.1 coordinate 22,219, forward strand.
CCGAGCCTTCTGGCTCTCAAGCTCCGTCTCATTCTTCGGTTTCCGCTTCTCCTTCGGTTTGCCCTCAGCGACCGCACCGTCCTCCTCGACAATGTCTCCTAAACCTCGGCGAGCCGTGGTAGTATTGCGCAAGGGAGATTTGAGTCCGCCTGCGGCCTGCAGCTTTCGATATAGACCGTCTCCAGAGCCGGTAGCGCGCGAACCAGTGGATGGATTCGCCGATGCGGATGGATGGCCCGGGATGGGAGGGCGAGCCTGTCCCAGCGGACTGCCACCAACGCCCCTCACCAGGGGCTGTCTCGCGGAGCTCAAGAGCGCGGAGATGGGCGACCCAGGCTGGACCGCTTTCTGGAACTCGTACTCCTGGCGCGCGATTGTTGATGCTGCCGTCTTGGATTCAACACCAGCCGACGCGGCGGTCTCCTCGTAACCATCCAGGCTGGCGTATTTTTTGAGTTTCGCGAGATTGTGGTCGCTGCGCTCGCGAGTGATGCTGCTCCAGTCGGGTGGCGCGTCGTGTGCACTGGTCGGGATATAGGAAGGCACTGGGCCCATTGTGAACCATTCATGACCCACAATGGCGATCAGAGTGGGCCGCTGTTGCGGGTCTGGAGTTAGGATGTCGCCGATGAGGTTACGAGATGGGATCGAGGGGCTAGCCGGTGGCGGGGAAGGAAACGTATAATCATTATTGCGGATTCGTCTCCAGGGCAATGAATAAAGTGTCTTTCAGGTGTGTAGACTGACTTACTGGTAAATTGCCTTGACGTCTTTGGTCTGGAACGGGGGTCTCCCAACGACGAGAGTATAGAGGATGACGCCGATGCTCCAGGTATCGACCTCGAAGCTGTGGCCGCTGGCGGTGTCGAAGAGGACCTCTGGCGCGATGTAGTTGGGAGTCCCGCAAATGGTCTTCTTCCGCTCGCCGGGACTTTCTATAAGAGCAGCCAGGCCAAAATCGCCGACCTTGATATTCATGTAGGCGTCGAGGAACAAGTTTCCGAGTTTGAGGTCGCGGTGGATGACCGACTGGCCGTGCATGTAATGACACGCGCCGATGAGCTGAATCATGAAGAAACGGGCTTCGGGCTCAGTGAAGCGTTTTCGGCGGCGCAAAAGGTCCATTAAGGAGCCAGATGGGCACAGCTCGAGGGTCATGTAAACGTTGTCGTCACCCTCGAAACAGTCAATGAAATGCACGATGTTCGGGTGGGAAAGAGAGCGGTGGATTTTGATCTCTGCGTAGAGCTGGGACGAGTGAGCAAGTAGTGCAGCGCGAAAAAGACCCGATTCACCTTTGTCTTTGCCTTCTTAGTCTTGAGAGAGCTCATGGTGACGACCTTGCACGCGAAGCGTTTGTTGGCGGTGTCCTTGACTTCGTACACAGCGCGCGAAGCCACCCTCGCCGAGGAAACCAACGCGGTGGAACTGGTGTTTACCTAGCTTGTCCGAGATGAACTTGGGGGGCGACGGGGGAGTTGTCTTGCTGTTTTGGCGGGGAAGAGGCGGGGAATGGGGTGCCGCAGCATTGGTGTCTGTGGGGGCGAGGGGTGGACGCCTGTTGTGGGCGGGTGCGAGTGCGGGGGCAGGAATCATGGCCTAACGCCGTGGTGGTTGCGGTCAAGGTTGGTTGAAGCGTGTTCGAAACACACACGTGATCGTTAGCGACCTTACGGCACTCACAGCCACACCGCCATGGCTGAACCCGACGGCAACAGCGGAGACTTTTTGTCGGAAATCCTCAAACCGGGCTCGTCCTTGCAACCCAGGTTCCTGCTCGCCCTCGACCTCGCATTCGTAGCCCTCTTGTTCATTCTGGTCGCCCTCGCATTCCTCACTGCGGGCAATCTCCACATATTCGCGCTCATTGCCATCGAACTAGCCCTCTGGGCAAGCGTTAAATGGTACAGGATGTCCCTGGCCACATTAATACACTCTGATTATACAACAGGTTCGTCCATGAACTGAAAAATACCCCAATACCGCCAGAAGCCGAGTCGAAGAAGACCTCATGAAGGCTAACGTCGCGCCTTCTCGCCCTCCTCGTACCAGCGCTTCATTCGTTTAGAGCCCTCCTGTGCCAAGGCAAACACTGCAATATCGTTAGTATTCAATGTCGCGTCTCCGCTTTCCAGAGCTCACATTCGCGCTCGGTACCAGTCCAGGCCTTCTCTGAAAGACTGGGCACTATCCCCCGCGGGCCCCACACCTCCTGCTGGCCCGAGAGCAGCAAAGTGTTGCGCCTGATCAATAACCTCGTACAGACGTTTACGGAATGTCTAGAACAGAAAATAAATCAATGTGAGATTCGAGCAAGCAAGACCGCACATACATTTGTCAATAAGTCCGACATGTCTTTCTTTTTGTCGTCCAATCTAGGGTCCAGCCTATTCAGAGTCGTCAGCCGTGAAAGAGTAGAGAGAGATTCAGCTCGGTACATTTCCATTATGGTTCGTCCAAAGCCATACCACAATCCTCCAGCTCCTACTAGACTGGCCAGACGCACGCTGCAAGGCTCTGCACTGAGAGCATTTCGAACCTTGCTGCCGAACGCTGGGGGCATGATCATGTCCGCCCAGTCTCTTACCATCTATTGTTAGTAGTGTTCCGGAGAAGATAGAGAGCGCGCACGAAAGGAACCACAGTGTAAACCATCCATAGAGGTAAGCTGCAATGTGTTCGATTTAGTGATCTAAAGCACGTCTGTGAGGGAAAAACGCGTCGATTTGACTTGAAAGGCTTGCATCGCGTTCTCCCCCTCCACCGAGATGACCCATGTCCGAGATGTCGACTTTGAAACGGCATCCGACTTTCTGCGCGTCCTTGTCAAAATTAATTTCCAAGCCAGAAGGGGAACGTCTACCTGGTTCTCCGCCAGAATTGCGTCAATTGAGAAATAGTCGTCTTCCATTTCGACGCGTCCCCGTTGCAAGATTCAACAGGCGCGTCGCAGGTCGCGTCGAGAGGCGTAACACGGTGTGACAGTTGTGACACTTCCGCCATGTCTGCGCGCATATTCACGACGTCCCTCTTCCGGACTGCTGCTCGACCTCGGGCTTTATGTCTTGCTCGTCCTTCGCGGCGAACCCTATTCGGCCTCGGTCCCAAACCCCAGCCTCCAGCAAATGCAACTGGGACAAGTACTGGAACCCCGCCGCTGGATGAGGCAGAACTTGCGCGAACCACCGAATGGGCGCAGAACCTATTCAAGGACAAGCCCGAGGCCGTGCAAGCCATTATAGATGTTGCCAAGGTCATGGAAGAGTCAGGTCTGTGTGCCCCGTCTGGCGCCCTCGATTTACGATGAACATCTTTGCTTGCCAGGCGTCGCAATATCGGCTGGCCAAATGCCTGGCCCTATGCAAATCTTCAAACTCGCGAAAAATCCAAAATTTATGGAGGCATACGCCAAGGCCCAGCTAGAACTCGAGAAAGCCGGCGTCGACATTCGGTCAAAAGTGCGCATTTTTCCTGGCTCCTTCGTCTGTTGAAGTTTTTTCTCTGAAGGAAATTATTGACCAAATGATGAAAATAGCTAAGCAGCTACCACGGGGCTCGTAGGGATCGTAGAAACTGTATTCTTAACCAAACCAATAAACGCCCGACGCGAGGCGGGCAGTTATCGGCGCTTATGCATAGGGCGCTTATCTGCACTTCTCGCATTGTTCTGCAGGTCACCCGCCCTGCTATCTCTTGGATCCACCCGCCATCAAAACGGCGGGAGTCGGTCGATTTCCTAACTGGGACGGTCAGCTGCTGATGGCGCATTGTTGATTTGTGGGCGCCATATCACGCATTGTTGACTTTTCCCAGGAGCCTCCTATAAGAGTTCGTCTGGTTATTGTGACTCGACCAGACTCGATTTTACTCCCACCAATACCACCTCACCGACAATGAAAGTCCCCTACCAATCAGCGACGCCCGTTACATCCCCACTGAGCTATGCCTCCGGCAAGCTCTCTCACCACAGCCAACCCCCGTCCGAAAGGACCTACATGCACCCACCGGCGCCCACAACGCCGATACCCTATGTGCCTTTGCCCATTCAGGGACCCCCCTCCTCCGTTATTTTCGCGGAAGACCGACCCAGGGGCAAATCGCTGCACGGAGGAGGCATTTATCGTGGGCTAGCCAATTTCATCGCTTCAATTTGTCTGACATACGCCCACAGCGCCTGTCGGACCGTTGGGATACGGTCCACATGCCCCATCCATGCCTCCCGTATCTCTTCCTTACCACGATCAACATCCCTCTCCTCGTTCCTCTCATTCTGCCCATTCTTCGTTATCTCATTCCTCTCATTCTACCCATTCTTCGTATACCTCATTCTCTCCTTCCCGTCCACAGCTCCATCCCCTTCTCAGCTCCCAAAAAATAGAATACCTTATCTCTTCATTCCCTTTCAGTCAGGACCTGTTGCGCGTGCCTCAAGAACTGCAAGCAGACGACCTCAACACTAGCGCCTTCCACCCAGCGCAAAATTATATCCAAATTCAAATCACCGACAATAAGGCACACAACATTGTCATCCAATCTTCAAGTCCGCTTTCGGTTGCGTTCATTTTGCGGTCCCTGCACGATCGCCTTCATTCGGCCCTCTCGCGGGGGCAATACACCTACCTGAGCCCTCAGAACCAGCATTTGGCTGAAAAGTCTTTTCGCAAGCGTTGCGCTGCATGGTCAGGCGCTGGAGACGGGGGGCTGAAGATCCTTGATATCTTCGGCTTTGGCGCCAAGGACGTCATATTCGTCGGCCTGAAGGAAGGCGACGGGCCCAACGAATGGATCCCTGTTTTCAGGACCCGTCGTTGAGAAACTGCGCAAGCCGCGCTTGAATTATCCCACCATAAAGACAACCACTCGAAAAATTACGCCCTTCACTCTTCACTCGTTCCTCACTTACTCGATAAATCCTGAGAATTCTCGGAATGTAGCACTAGCACGGACCGTAGACTGTAGCTGAATAATCCTCCCCCTCGTGGACCACGAACACTAGACAGATGTATCAATTAAAATATCTCTCTGTATAACTTTGCAATGATATCCCTTGCTTATCTGAAGATGTCAGCGGTGCCAGTGGCAGTGTTTAATGTTACTCTCGTCGCGACTGCATGATTTGGCGCTAGACGTCCACGTGACCGCGACACTTTCCGCAAATCAATCGTCGCGAATGGAGGGCACAGCAGAACCAGAGGGTTCCAGCTCGGTTTCAGTTTCAGTTCCTGCCCAACAGCATCCCGTTAACACGACGCCCTTCTACTCCATCGAGTACCCTGGCTATGTTCGCACCACATCCGTACCTATAGCTGTTCAAAATCTTGGCGGACAGACTGCTCTGGGAACCGCCTTCAAACGCTCTGCAGGCAAAACAGAGGCAGCCACTCTTGAGCTTAAGCTGCGCCCCGGGAACCCCTTCGCCCATCCCATCCCCGGAGATGTCGTGCCTACGAACAACCTCGTGCTGAAACTGGTCAAGCGCAAGCGGAAAAATCGCATGGACGCAGACGACGGCGCGGCGCAAGGGGAATACACTGCGGAGATTGTGGGCACTACCACGAAGACGGTCCGGTTTCGCAGTGCGTTTTGCGATGCATAAGGACTTGTTTTTGGTAGAGGACTGAAACATGGTGTAGGTATGGCTGACTACCAGTACCAACCGGACATGAACGACCCAGTTACGAAGCTACGGGCTGCGATGGACAACATGGATGGTATGGCTCTAATGTTGGCCTTGACACCCTCACTCACGTATTTTATCACATATCACAGTGGAAGCTATTCGAACCTATGTTATTCCGCCTGAGAAAGCAGACTATATGGTCCCAGTCCCTAAGTCGCAAGGCCCAAATATTGATATGAACCTCGACCCAGAACTGACAGGGATACCTCATCCCGAGCCTGATCCCGAGCAGCCTATGCGGAGCAACCTCCGCCTCTTCCCGCCCCCGCTGTTCAGCCGACAGGCTGTTCCTCAGTCGTACAAGTTCGTTGACATCCCGGGAATCTCAACTCCAACGCTAATGCACCTCTGTTCAGCTTCAAATCCAATCCCGCATCCATCGTGTCAACCACTGTGAACGAGGAAACAGGGAGGAAAAGAAACGACTTATCAACAAGATGCGCTGGAAAGGATATGGACCCATCTCGATCACCTTCACTGAGCGCCAGGTTCGCCAGAATTTGCGACGCGTGGCTGCAGCTTGATGTTTGTAGATCCCGGACAAGCCTTCGCAGAACATCCTGGAAGTTCGGAACCAAATTAGCGATATTCTGTTCGATAAATTGACAAGGGTATGCAAGCGCCTTGTATTCATTTTCGGGGCTGATCTGCGTCGTAGGTATTTGCCGAGCGGCCAGTATGGACCCGCGGAGCGCTTTTCAACCAGTTCACGGCGGTGGAATCTCGTGATATCCTCAAGTGAGAATGAATCGCATCCCAGGAGTTGCTTTTCATCCTTCCCATCAGTTCAAAACCTCTGCTTCCTATGGTCTGCTATGTATTTTCTGACGGTCCATGGCGGGACACCCTCATCCGGTTCGGCTACGACCCTCGAAAAAATCCCGATGCCCGGTTGTGCGTTCTATTGTCTGTTGTTGCGACTGGCGTCTGACACGAATTACAGCTACCAACGACTGTACTTCCGCAACGCAAACCACCCCATCCTGAAGCCGTCTGTGATGACTCGGCGACAAGACCGCACTGCTGCGAATATGGACAATTGGGCGGTCGCAATTGAAGACGGTTCAGAGCGAGACAACGACCGGAGGTAGGTCATTATTCTTTCGCCTCCAATGTCGCTCATCTTTTGGAAGAAAATCGCATCAATTCGACGGCAAGACATTGACCAAGGAAACCGCGTCCTTTCAACTCTGCGATCTCATCGACCCGATGCTTAAAGAAATGATCGACAACAGCGAAGAACTCCGAGAGGAGTGTGACGTTCGTAGTGGTCGGCTCGATTCCGATGTTCTGCTCACCGTCATGCAGGAACGCGACGGGTGGTACCCACATCACGCGTTGGAGCGCATCAAGACAGTGGTTCGGCACAAATTCTTCTCTGTCCTAGAAGGGTACCCAGCAACGGACGAAGAGTGCCGCCAGCTCTTGCTGGCCACTGAAAAGCTGCCGAGCAAAAGTGCCAAAGATATGTCGAGTTTGCGCTCTGTCAGACTCCATGTCGGCAAACACAACATGGCCAAGGGCGCGATGCGGCCGGAGGACGCGGCGGCACTGCGTCTGCGAGCGGCGCTGGATAAGGCCCGTGGAAACCGAGCACCAGCAGCTGACGACTGACAATAACCAACATCTTGTATTTCTTGAGCTGCATCTGTATTTTTATCACGCGAACCGTTTGTCTTTTGCCAGGTTTGTTGTTTTATGATAGCAAAGAGCATAGTAACTGCATACGCATGACATAGCGAGCCTGCACTCGGGGTTGTCCTCGGGCCCATAGTCCATCCGCTGACGGTCAACTACAACCACACGAAGACCATGTCTATGCTTCCAGCTTGGCTTCACGGCGGGCTTTGTTCTGGGGCGCATGAGCCAAGTAACGAAGAAGAATAGAGAAGAACGCACTGAGCCAGCGAGTGCGTATCTTGCGTTGCGGCGGAACTATATTCGGCATGGATTCAGTATGGATTCTCGAACACGTTAGCGACACCAGACCTTAGGGTCAACCTGCAGCGAAATATTTAGTCGAACCGTCAAATAAACAGCCATAAGAACGTACGCCTTTCAGCGACCGTGTGCGACCAGCGGCAGGGGTTTTAATGCCGTTTTTGTGTGCCTGTTCAAAGGTTGAATGTAGGGCTCCTTCAGTAGCTGGCGCAGCGGACCTTCTTGTTCTGGTTGTGGTTCGTGTGACTGGAAATATTGTCAGTATTATCTCGCACAACTAGAGAACGAGAGCCACTTTTTTGACTTGGCCATTGCGACGACGTTGAGGAGAGAACTTACACGAGTGTGGCTGTGTGCTGGGTTGTGGGAAACTAGTCAGTCGCAGTCGGCCCACCCGGGCCGCAGTTTTGATGTGCCCCTATCCTGTACTTCGCAAACGGCAAACGTTGCTTTAAATTTGAGAGACTTTTCCGAATAGAGTAGAGATTACACCTGATTACACTGAGAACTGGTTCACTTTGCGTTGAACAAACCCACCCAATAAAAGGCATATTGTTTGTGATGCACACGCAATACGATTACGATTATCGTCTATTACTTGAACAGGAAGACCACCGAACGACTCCGAGGGTGCATGGTATTTTACTAATAGCCAGTATCTGGCGTCAAAGCGACGGCGCTGGTTCATCAATAAGTAATCTGCGCCGCAAACCGTCGATTCATGATTGGCTCGTCCTTTGTCCGAAATTTCCGTCGGCCGAAATGTAGGCCGAGAATCGATGGAGCTTTCGGTAGTTTGCTCCGACAGTACTTAAACTGTGCCATTTGAGTAGTGGTTCATCTCAGCTCCCCTTTAATCTCAGCATGCCTATCGCCACGCCCGGCCCACGCACACTCTACGACAAAATTTGGGACGACCATGTCGTGTGGGTAGCCCAAGGGCAGCCTTCTATTTCCCAAATGGGTTACTGATCCTTGAGTAGCGACGTCAACGACGATGGTCTTGCCCTGCTTTACATTGACCGGTATGTTTCTCCAGTCGCGTCTTGTACATATCCTCAACTCGTTCCAGCCATCTCGTCCATGAGGTTACCAGTCCACAGGCCTTCGAGGGACTGTCTGTGCATTCCCTACTATCCATCGATTTATCTGACCTCAACTAGGCGAAATGCAGGTCGCCCTGTGCGCCGTCCCGACTGCACCCTTGCGACCGTAGACCACAACATCCCGTACGGTACACCCCATTTGTGCTCGTATAAAGTCTAATCGTGCTCGGCAGCACGGTTTCGCGGAAAAACTTCACGACGGTAGAATCGTTTATCGAGGAACCTGACTCGCGCGCACAATGCGCTGCGCTCGAGGACAATGTCAAAGAGTTCGGTCTCACCTATTTCGGTATGACCGACAAAAGACAAGGTTTGCTCCAACCTTCGCTCACTTGACTTTTGCTAATGACGCGCTAGGAATTGTCCACATCATCGGACCCGAACAGGGATTTACAGTAGGTCTTCGGGTTTCCTCTCATGAACCCAACTTGACGACGTGGTAGCTGCCCGGTATCACCTGCGTTTGCGGTGATTCGCATACTTCCAGTTTGTCCAGGTTTACTTGTCTTTTGAGCATATCTGACAATATTCACAGCTCATGGCGCGTTCGGATCTCTCGCGTTCGGTATCGGCACTTCTGAAGTCGAGCATGTCCTTGCCACGCAGACGCTACTGCAGCAAAAAGGCAAAAACATGCGTATAACAGTCGACGGCGACCTGCACGAAGGTGTCAACTCCAAGGATGTGATATTGCACATCATCGGTGTCATTGGCACCGCGGGCGGTACGGGCAGCGTTATCGAGTATTCGGGCTCCGTATTCCGCGGCTTCTCTATGGAGGCCCGCATGAGCGTTTGCAACATGAGCATCGAAGCTGGCGCTCGTGCCGGAATGGTGGCTCCTGATGAGGTCACCTTCAATTATCTCCGCAACCGCCCGCTGGCGCCGAAAGGCGACGCGTGGGATCGCGCAGAGACCTACTGGCGGTCTCTGAAGACCGACGAAGGCGCGAAATTCGACATCGAAGTCAACATTCCTGCGTCCGACATCATCCCCACCTTGACCTGGGGAACATCTCCTCAGGACACCGTTCCTATCACCGGCTCCGTGCCCGATCCCTCCACGATGACCGATCCCGTCAAACGCGCCTCCGCAGAACGTTCTTTGGCGTACATGGGTCTCACCGCTAACACCCCTATGGAGGAGATCAAGGTCGACAAGGTGTTCATCGGTTCGTGCACGAATGGCCGTATTGAGGACCTTCGCTCGGCTGCGAAAATCGTCCTCGCTGCTGGCACGGACGCCAAAGTTGCTCCCGACGTGCATGCCATGATCGTTCCGGGGTCAGGTCTGATCAAAAAGCAGGCCGAAGCGGAGGGTCTTGATGTTATCTTCAAGCGCGCTGGATTCGATTGGCGCGAGGCGGGTTGCTCTATGTGCTTGGGGATGAACCCGGACCAGCTCGCCCCCGGGCAACGCTGCGCCAGCACCAGCAACCGTAACTTTGAAGGTCGCCAGGGCTCAGGGGGCCGAACGCATTTGTTGAGCCCTGCTATGGCGGCAGCTGCGGCTATGACGGGCAAGTTGACCGACGTTCGCAAGTTTATGGGTGCCGTGGCTGAGGCCAACATCGCTGCCGCTCCCAAGCTGAAAGTCATCAGCGCTTTCGACTTCTTGGACGACCCGGTCCTCCCCTCACCTGAACCCCAGCAGCCCTCTGCTCCAGCTGCGTCGTCAGCGCCTTTGCCTTCCACCGAGGCACCCTCCACCGTCCAGAAGTTCACCATCGTCAAGGGCATTACGGCACCCCTGCACATTGAGAACGTCGACACCGACATGATCATCCCGAAGCAGTTCCTGAAGACCCTCAAGCGCACCGGCCTCGCCGACGCGCTGTTCTATACCCTGCGAAAAGATCCTCACACCGGCAAGGACACCGACTTTGTGCTGAAACCGCGCGCCGTTCAACCAGGCGAAGATCATGGTCTGCACTGGCAAGAACTTCGGCTGTGGCAGCTCTCGCGAACATGCCCCGTGGAGTCTGTGAGTACTCGTCGGCCGTTCGAATGCGGCGGACACTGATCCAGCTCTTAGCGACAACTTCGGCATCCGCTGCGTCATCGCGCCCAGCTTCGCCGACATTTTCAAGAACAACGCCATGCAGAACGGTATGCTCCCCGTCACGCTGCCCGAGGCGGACTGCCGCACGCTCGCCGAGGACGCGGAGGCGGGTCTGGAGCTTGAGGTCGATCTCGAGAAGCAGGAGGTCCGCCGCCCGAACGGCAAGGCGCCCATACCGTTCACGACCGATCCCTTCAGACGGCACTGCCTGCTGAATGGGCTGGACGACATTGCGCTCACCATGCAGCGGGGGTGCCGCAATTGCCGCGTTCGAGCAGCGCCGGAGCGAAAACTGGTCGTGGCTGGACGGGTTTGGGTACAGTGGGGCGAGGATCCCTGTAGCAGCAGTGAAGAGTACGAAGAAGAAAATGGACTGGTAAAGTTGGCGCGGTTGTCGAGAAGGAAATTGTACAAGTGAATATAAATATAAATTTGACATTCGATTTCAGTCCACCCGACGATTTCTTCAAGGCTGTCTTATCATTAACTCATCAAAGTGCCGGTACGATAGTCGCATACGAGTTCTCCAGGTTTATGAAGTCATTATTCGATGTTTTCCTAGTCCAATGTCGCAAAAATGTGTTTTGAGTTATAAGCCAAGATAGGGGCTTTCTGAACCTTATAGGCAAGCAGGCATGTGTATAAAGGCTTATAAAGGGTTATAACTACCTATGATTCAAAGGGACCCCCCTCAGGCTGCATTCCAAATCCAATATTGGTAATGTACCCACAGGTTGAGTTGAGCCTATTATATAAGGCTCAAAAAGCCCTTATCCAGACTTATAACTCAAAACCGATTTTTGCGACAAACAGATCTTGGGGCTTCAAAATGGGACACAAGTTTGCTTACTAATAAATTCGCATCTGTCTTGAAAGTCCAAGGTACTCAGTCACGTTAAAACGATGGCGGCGTTAAAACTCTCGTTGCAATTGCGAGGATACAGCTGATTTGTGAATAGTATACGGGTTTCGTAAAAAAATGATGCTCGATTTGTGCTTACGCTTGTTTGTCACTGCATCGACGCCACCTACGATTGCCTCTCATCATCGTCTGTATTGGCGGTCATCGTCTGTACTATGGAGCTGCAATTCATTTATATATACCATTCCACCTTGTGTCTCTTCGCCAGCGAAACACCCCACCCGAACGCGGAGTGTGGGTACATGGAGCCCTTCGGATTCCCTTCGGTAGCGGCCCAAAATCTTCTCAACCGAACTGAGACAGATTTGGAGGTCGCGCGCAATATCCTCCTGCTTCTTGTGATTATGGGCCATCCAGATGACATGTTGTTTAGTTCCGTCGGAAATGTCCTTTTTGTTGCCTCGTGCCATGGCTGGGAGTGTAGAGAGGCAGAGAAATGAATTCGGACATTGTGGAGCACGGTACCCGTGGAGCTGACAAAGGATTCAGTGTCAAACAAATGTAAGCACAAATCGAGCATCATTTTTTTACGAAACCCGTATACTATTCACAAATCAGCTGTAGTGTAAATACTGATAATACTCTCACCATGGCGCGTCCATAAGGCCAAACAGGTGGTGGTCCGTGCGCGCGTTTGGGTGACTCGGCTGTGCAGTATTCGAGTCGCTCATACTTCGGTAACAAGACTCCGCTGGACAATACAAAGGGCGTACATTGCAGACCAAAAAATATATCTGAATTGACGATGAACCTCGACATCGCGAACAAACGTAGTGGATGACACCGACCTTCACTTTCACTTTCACTAAACGCACTCACTCCCATTCCTACCGTACAGATTCAAGTGTCTCCATTGAGGTGACACTATTCCCTCGAATGACCTAGAATGCTCGTTTGAAAAAAAAACGACACCTGAGATTTTAAAAATACAGACCACAGTGCCAATCGGGTGCTTTTGACCAGGGGTGGTTTCTTCCAGGGCATCGTCAATGACGAGATTCAAGAAGAGATCGTAGCCTCGGAGTGTCCCGCTGACTTTGCGGCCACCTTGCAGATGAACAAAGAGTTTCTTGTCCATGAACTGTGTAATATTAGCTCGGAAACAAGGGAGAATGGCTGGAAGAGACCTTTTTCAGTTCGGGCTGGGATGCTTTGGACATGGTGGTTGCGGGTAAAGTTTGCGTGTCAAGTTGAACCGATCAGAACAGCCTCGTTCCACCTCTCAGACTACATTTCTCTTAGCGCTTGTCGCCACTTCCCCAAATAGCTGTCTTGACGCTCAGACTACTACACAATCTCTAGGTATGTTTCGATTGCCGTATCTGCGAGGCAAATTTCGAGGGTTGTCTTACAGAAACAAAGCTCAATCTACTCATCTCCGGCCAAAACATGGCTACCCCTGCGCCACCCACCGCCCCCGCTCCTTCGCGGACAAGGGATTGGGTGCGAACTGCTGAGCCTGGTTCCGCTTTCAGTGGAATCGGACGCGGTGGACGAGGTGGAGGCAGAGGCAGGAGCCGGGGCGGACGGGGTCGCGGCGGCCCACCCGGTGGCGGAGGAAGCACGTCTCGAACCCCGTCTACCGCTGTGGACAGGTCTACTGCCAGCGAGAGCTCCACAGCTACAAAGCCAGTACCCAACCCCGGCCCCCCAGCGACGCTGAAACCCAACCCCGGCCCACCAGCAACGCTGAAGCCCACCGTCCAAGCACCAGCGCAGAAACCCGCAGTGACCTCGGGATCTGGTCCAGTGACGGCTCAGAAGCCCTCCGTCCCTGCGGCCACACCGCAAAAGCCTTCCGTCGCTGCCGCCACTCCTGCACGCCCGAAAACCCATGGCCGTAAATCCTCCCGCTCAGTAGTGCCTACTGTCGTGGTCGGTCCTTCAACACCCTCTGCGGAGGCCCCGGCATCAACATCGCGGCCGTCGAACCGCCGCCGGAGATCCCAGCAACTTAATTCCAAAGGAAATGGAAATGCTGCTAGCCTCAAAGTAAACGTTCCGGCGTTGGATGATAATCTCCTTCGACCACAAAATAGACTAGTCGTCCCTCACTCCGCACCCCTTCCGTCAAAGGACACGCCCCCTCACCTCGTTGGCTCGTCGTTTGACATGCGAAACAACATTGACGCTCTTGTTGAGCGTGTCAGAGCCGTAGCCATGGATAATCGTCCTTCCACGCCAGGAAGTCATATCGATTGGGCAGGAGACGACGACGAAGGGCTGCCCGATCTGGATGATTGGGGTGTTACAACCAGTGTGGGCGATGCAGGGAGCGTCGGTGACAAGGACGAGATGATCTCTCCGATCATCGTCGACGGCCTCAAACCTTTGCCTGAACCCGTTGCGAAGCCTCCAACTCCGTCCGGTGGTTCCAAGGAGGAGATTGTGGCTCCCTTCGTCATGGAGGAGCCGCAAAAGGTTGTGCAACCTAGGCAGACGTCGTTGCACCCATCCTTACCTCCAAAACCTGTTGGGGGCCCGATTAATACCGCCCCAACCTCTGGTCGGGGAAATAATAATCGCAAGGCTCCCGTGAACCCGGTTTCCGTGGAGCAGGGGTCCACTATCCATAAACCCGAGCCGGTCAAGGCCTTCGTAGACGGAACTGAGCCGGATCGTCACCTCCAGGGAAAACAGGATGATGGGTCGTCGGATTCAGGCCGTGAGGGCCTTGCTGCGTCAATTCATGCTCCTTCTCACTCTGACTCATTCGCCCCCAGCAACTCCAGCACCCCTCCTCCCCAACCGCCGCGCCACTTCAACCCCACGCACAACCGGGCGCAGACTGTAGGACGTGTCTTTCCCCAATCCGCTCCCGTCAACTTCAACTCCCGATTTTCTCGCTCGGGATCGTCCACCCCTCGAGGCGGCCACATGGCCGGAGGTCAGCATGCTCGCACGCATTCCTCACCGCCCGCTGGTTCTGTGCTCAGTAATCATCGCCCTTCCCATTCTCGCCCAGTCATCACTGGCGATGCAATTTCGAGATTAGCCCGGACGATTGCGGTCACTACTCCGAGAACACCGCCGCCCATATCTGCTTCCAATATTTAATCATCATACCCTTCTATCGTCTGCTTCATTTACAACTGGGACGCTATATCCACCACATCTGCTTACCCTCTATCCTTGCGCTGCCTATTCTTATTCTACATGTACTTGTAACGGCTTTGGTTAATTTCGGATCGGAAGTTCATTGTACAACCTCCAATACGGGGGACGCTGCTTCTTATTAAAACAATTAACACAATTTTTTTCATGCTTTATTTTCCGAGTCGTCAGAGCTAAAGTAGGATAATTCGAGGCCGACAGCTTTGATAGGTTTTGTCCGATTCGTAAAATCGGAAACCACACCGAGACTAACTAACATGTTCCGCAGTCTACCTTCCCACATCAGAGCAACATCCTTCGAAATCGACTCAGAACAGGATGAGGAGTGGAGTAAGACGACTCACGTTGTTCGTCGAAGCGCGGGCTTTGACGACTCCGACTATCTCTCCCTTGGTCACGTCAATGAGTGGGGGGATGGAGATCGGGTCGTCCTCGCGGTCTTCAGCCGACTGCGAAGCCCGCCGCACCCACCATTCAGCGCCCATTGTCCACTCACTTTCGTAACTATAGACGTTGAAATCGAACCGGGAAGACAACGAAAGATCGCGAGATACCCGAGCGGAGTATGCGCCGGACATGTGCCCGAGCATAGGGTTGAAGAGCGCAGTAATTGTGGTCGGCGGCTGCGAAGGAGGACTTTTTGAAATTTGGGAAAGTGGCGAGGAAGAGGGTCCAGGAAGCTGAAACGAAGGCGGTGTCGCATCCGGAAGGGTTGTGAATCTGAACCCAGTCGATACTATAACGCAAATGTGAACTTAATTCCCGCTAGAAACGCGCATAGACTGACCACCGGCACTTCGTTCCTTGGCGCTGAAATAAAATTCAGCTCCGGCTGAGAAACGGCCCTTAAGTCCGCCTACGACAGCCTCTTCCTCGTCTACCCGTTTGAGGCCAGCACCGCCTGCAGTTACTGGATTGCTTTTATCTGGATCCTCTGAAGTATCGACTGGTCCGCCAAGTTTCCCGAAATTATGAAGCGCCCGGACACCCCACATACTGTCATCTGCGCTGTAGGTATACTCGGTGCACCATTTCCCGACATCGTGTTGCAAATTGACGATGAGATTACTGACGTTTGCGCCTCGATTGCTCATATCTGCTGGTAAATTTGAGGGCGGATGTGAGATGGCAGCCACCAATGCTTGCAGTGTTGGCGACAGTCGGGTGGAGTACAGTGCATCTAACCGTCCAGTGGGAAGATAAAATCGTCCATAGAGAAGATAGTCTGCAACCAGTTAGTTGCAGCACATATCCTCGAGACGGTGTAAATACCGCGCTTATCGACGCGCTCGCCCGCGAGCCATTCTTCCGCCTTGCCTTCCGGTCTCCGAGGTTGGTCATAGACTTTGAAGCGCTCAATCATATCCTTGAATCGAACGTTTCCTGAGGCTTTCACGTCCAGATCGCAGGACGTGAAGATATATCCGACAGACCCATTGAGTGAGGGCATCGCATTCATAGAATACGTCGTCTTGAATAGCGAATTGGGGGATTTGGACACGGAGAGATGGAGTCCTCTCGGAACTGTGAAGTCCAGGATAGCTAAACAATTGTTGAGCGCCTAATTCGTGAGTGGGAGAAAGTCCACGAAACAAACCATTTGATGAACGCGTCAGATTAGCGTACAAGTTATCCTCATTCCAGCCTGTGGCCTGGTAATAGCTACGGAGAACATACGATGCAAATGGATGCATAGTAATCCTCAGCGACTCTCTCCACGGCAAACGTGTGTTCAGAAACAGCCGTGACCTCGCGGCGAAGTCAAGATGCTTGGTCAGATGGTAGTCTCTTGCACTGACTTCCCACTCGCAACCTCGTTCTGAAGTCAGATGGATAGCTTGAACGGTAGCCCAAAAGGACCTGGATAGAAGAAAGAAAGCGAATATACGCACACGTGACTGGCGGACACGACGGACACGACGCGTCGAATTTCAATTCAGAATATTGTACAGTTCCTGTTCTTGAGCTTCGCCCAACTGCGCGAAAAAAAAGTACCCAATCCAGATATCGATCTTTCGTTTCAATGCTCGAATTACATGCTACAGATACAGTACACAAAATTCTTCATTCAACACACATTCCCGCGAGGCGCAGACTACTGCGAGAGGAATTCCAACACTTGTTGAATGGTCGGCCTCTTGGATGGCTCAGTGGCCCAGCAGTGGCCCAACAGCTCCCACACCTTGTCATCCAGACCTCGCGCCAAGACCTTGGGGTCCGCCGGCCTCGGGGGATGTTCTCCTTTGGCAGATCGAATCACGACCTCCGTGGTGTGCTTAATGTTGTTGTAAGGTTGCTCGTGCGTGAAGATCTGAAGGAGAGCTCCATGAAAAAATGCCTAATTTAAGAATAAGCAACAAACCTCGAGTATGGTCATCCCGTATGCGTAGACGTCCGAGCTAAGGGACAAGACACCTTGCCCGATGCAAACCTCAGGCGCAAACCACCGATAAGAGTCACTGACGCCGCGACTCTGACTGAATGGGATGCCCGTGATATCTTCAACGATCTATAAAGATATCTCAACAACCGGAGGCAAAGATGCACGCGGGACTCACGCGAGAAAGACCAAAATCTGCGATCAGTGGTTGACCTCTGCCGTTAATGACGACGTTGCTCTAGTCTGCAGGTTGAGGCAGTGGGTCCGTAGGACCAGCGCAAGCACTCACGGCTTTGATATCCCCGTGGACGATGTGAGGGGCCATGCTGTGAAGTACTTGAAGGCCGAGAGCTACTCCCTTGACCTATGCCAATAATGTCTGAGCATGGCAATTTTTGGACAGAAAACGAAAGTAAATCTACCAGTTTCAGGTAGTCAACCTTGTCGCCCTCCCTCTTGACATAAGTTAAGGCAGTCCCGTTTGGCTATTTATCCGTTGAGCGGTCGGAAACAATATTAAAAGCAAGGTGGGAGCTACTGACTTGCCACGGGCTGACCATGTATCTGATAACTACGTGAGGGGAGAGTTCGATTCAAGAGGGAGAAAAGAGCATACGGGAAGGGTCCGTCTTCCTGGCAGAAGCCGTAGAATGGCAAGACATGTTGGCCTTGGTCAATCTTCCACAGTTTCTTCCAAATGTCGCATTCCCTGTCGAAACGCTGGCGCCGCATTAATTTGGCGGCGGGGGGGAATCGTGAGGCGACTTACTCTCTGACTGTGTTCATTTGAGTTAACTGCTCGGACCACTTTGATAGCGACTTTTTCTCGCCCGAGATATAGTCCTTATAGAAGAAGACGTTTAATTGTCACGAAAAACAAGTAAGCACTGGACGAACCTTCGTAGATATCCATAGCGCTCGTTCCACTGACGGGAAACTGGCCAACACGAATGACTTCACCGGAGCGAAGGTTGAAGTCCGGCAGCAGTTCACCACTCTTAAACTGCAGATCGTACAGGTTGCTGGACAGCCCATTGTGCTGTTGGTTTGCTGTACGAAGATTGTGGCCCATCATCTAAGCAATCGTGAATCATTCCTTTTTGCAAGAGTTTGAGCCCTTAGCGTACCTGCTGCATCATACGCATCATTTGTTGGATTTCAGAAGCCTGGGTCTATTGTCCAAAGTATTAGCAGACCTGTCGCGAAGTACGGAAACGAAGGGACGCGCACCTTTAATGCGTCGTTCGTGATCGCCTGCGAGTTTCCGATATCGACTAGGTAGGCAACGAGCTCGCGGTGGTCCTCTTCAGTGTCGAGTTTGAACTGTGCTTGCCACTCATGTATTTCGGATTGGGAAATGATCTGAGATACAATTTAGCGTGCGTTCATTCTCTCGAAGAATCGCGCGGACCTGGAACGACGCCACACAGTCTGACAGCATCGAGTGGCAGACCTCGATATCTTTCGCTATCTCCCCCTGGTGGAGAAATCCTTGAACCTTGCTGATGTTCACCCAGCCAGTCATTTTCGTTTGAATTTGCTGCAGGCATCTGCGGTTCGGTTCAAGTCAAATCTCGTCTGGTGCCTTGCCGCGCGTACTGAGTGACAGATTGAATTGCGGCGGCGACGTTTTCATTGGCGACCGTTTTATCGTAGATCACCAGCCCGAGACGGTGGCATCGATCGCGTAGTTGAAAGGCCGCGTTTCTTGAGCTCGGGTTAGCACGGGAGCACGAGCATCACCACACACGTACCGATTCTGCGTAACGTTCTGGCACAGCTGGATTATGCCGCAAATTAAGTCTGCTACGGGGCCCATCCCGGGCACCGGGGCGAACTGGGCGGTGATTTGCGCGGCAGTCTTGCCCAGAGAGATCGCGACATCGGCAGTGTTTCGACGGTAGATGGAATGCGACATGAGGGGAATTGTCCAAGGGAGACACGGCGAAGCCGCAGGCCCTCAGAATATATAGTTATAGTCTTTGTGAGGGCTTAGATAGACACATTGCTGTGGAGATGCTGTACATGTCGGCTGCGGGGATGATCAGATCCCGCTTATTGGTTGCCTCCGTGGATGAAGATGTCAATAACGTTGAGCGGACGCAATTGTATTCATTTGAAATAAGCGCCAGTGAAGACGGAGCGCCGATAAGGCTTAGCGCTTCATGATGAACTATTTATTTGCCAGTCGTCCAGGAGTTCAAGGAACAAGCGACTGGAGCAGTGGGAGTGGAAGCTAGTGAGAGCGCGGCAGGCGAAGCGACTCCCTGGTGTTATTCGAAAGGGAAGAACTATTCTCAGTGGGACATGCGAGGCGGTACATGGCTTTGAATGGAAGTTTATTTTGGGACAAAGCGATCGATTTTTCCCTTTCAACAGCACTGCGAGAACCAGACGGCCATAGCCATAGTTAATTTATAAAGGCTATTTCGATAGGAATGCAAGAACCTGGACCCACGTCTCGAACTTGCGCGTTAAGGTGTGATCCAAAAGTAAAGTAGATCTGTCAGAATACAGCAACGACTCGTTCTGGGGCTGGAACGAGGTATCCGGTCTAACAACCCGAAATGAAGCAGCTTACGGTTGTGTGACTGAGCGCAAAATCCCATCTCGAAAACGCCAAAACGCCATACTAAAGCTGTGAGCCATTGATCGGCGTCTCTCACGCCGTAGAAACTTGGAGCTGACGAACGGCGTGGTTTCCCTCGCGTCGTTCCTACTCCAGAAAAGAGTCGATTATTGGCGGCTTCATCTGGGGTTGCAAGAGCGCCAATTTAAAGTAATCGCGTCTCCAAATAAGCAGCTTCAGTCAAAAGGGCCAAGCCAGTTGCGACGTCCGGTGTAAGCCCTTTGTTCCCGAATGTTTGACCTCGAAATATAAATTCTTGGCGGCGAGTCAAAATGGGAAGACGGAATGTCACGACAGTCACGTTTGTGACTCTTCGCGTTTAAACCACCACCATCGTGTCGCTTACTATACTGTGCCGCGCCGAACAAACGCGCGACTTTTGACCCATACACCTCCCACCGTCTACTTCCCGCCCTGGTGTTCGAGCGTCTCGCGCCGCAGCTATGTGACGTAGACTCAGTGGCACCAGCGACAGTCCAACTACGACGCCCATCGTCTCAAACTCTGAATGGCTCTGAAATTCTGAATGGACTCCAGCACGGCTGCCGCTCTCCTCCCGCTTCCTAATCATCTGGGGACATCTTTGCTTGGACTTCTCGGCTTGAAGGCGGGAGCGCTAAATCCTCGCTCATTCTCAGTACGGCGGAATAGATCGGTGTATACTATGTCTGCGATATCTTCGTCGTCGGTCTTGGTAGCACCACTCGGAGCGAGCATATATGCACGTGAATATCATGTGAGAAGGCGCCTTGATTCAAACTTACCGCGTACTTCAACGATGTGTAACGACCAGTCCTTTCCAAGTCCTTGCCAAGTCTTGAATGCACCCGCCCACGGCGCACATGGGCAACCAAAACACGTCGATTTATCCGATAATTGAGGGATATGTCTGGAAAATGAGGGGGCTGACCCTGCGGCCGCCGCCCCAGTTTCTGTTGGGCGGCCCGTCAACGGTCTTCTGAGACATCGACATACGCTGCGGCCGCCCGCGACCTCCTTATAATGAAAATCATAATGCTCAGATCGACAGTTCACTCCGTATACTTCTGGCGCAGTGTCCTAGGTACGGGTGTGGTAACGATATTCAGTCTGTCTACAGAGACTAACAGCGTCTTCAGCATGAAGTTTTCGCAACTCACCGTCGCGTTTGTCGCGAGTTCCGTTCACGTCGCCTCGGCGGCCATCTCCTCGGTCGTCACTGGAGTCCCCGTGGGCTTCGCGTCCGGCACTACTGGCGGTGGAACAGTTGCCGCAGTGCACCCGACGACCATTGCCCAGCTAAAAACCTACCTCACATCCTCATCGCCCCAGGTCATCGTCATCTCGGGCACCCTCAACTTCGCAGGCTCCGAGGGAACTCAGGCACTCACGGCGTGCAATGCTTACGCTTGCACTCCCTCCAATGGTGGTCAGGCCCTGCTTAATACACTCAATGGTTGCACCCTGCCCACGTACGGTGTGACCATCGACACAGCTGCTTACCAGGGCATTAACGTCGCCTCGGACAAGACCCTTGTGGGCACGAACGGTGCCACCCTGAACGGGAAGGGCCTCCGTTTCGTGAACGTCAACAACATCATTATACAGAACATTTAAATCCAGAACCTGAACCCGCAGTACGTATGGGCGGGGACGCCATCACTCTTTCTGGCACCAACAACATCTGGATCGACCATGTTACTACCTCGAATCTCGGCCGTCAGCACTACTCGTTTGGCCCCACCGCCAACACGGGTATCACCATTTCCAACTCCTTCATTTCGGGCAGCACGCCCAACAGCGCTACTTGCAATGGCCACTCGTACTGGGGCCTGGAGTTGGTGGGCGGTGGCGACTTCATCACCTTCTACCGCAACTGGGTCTACTTCACCTCGGGCCGCAGCCCCGCCCTGAGCGGCACCACGCTCTTCCACGCCGTCAACAACGTCTGGTCGTCCAACGCGGGCCACCTGATCGAGGGCGACAAGAACGGCATGGGCCTGTACGAGGGGAACTACTTCCTCGACACCCCGACCATCGTCGCGTCCGGCTCCGTCGTCGCGCTCTTCAGTTCCGAGCCTACCGCCCTCACGCAGTGCCAGGCGTCTCTGGGCCGCAGCTGCGTGGCCAACCTCCTCGGTACAGGCTCTGCCACCAGCTTCAACTACGACACCACGAGCTTCCTTACGAAGTTTGCGGGTCACAATATCCCCCCCGCTTCCAACCCTGCGTCGGTGGCTACCTCTGTCATTAACGGAGCTGGTAACATCCTGTAGAGTAGCCCACGGAGGACAGGTTGGGGGTGTTATTGGGATATGGCTGGACATGCGGAGGAAGTTTCAATACTTGGCCGGTACCTATAAATTCTGAAATTCGAGTTGTATTTTATATAGAAACCGAATTATACCAATACCCGAGCGTGAAAACCTGTAGGGCCTAGTTTGAACGTCGAATACCCAAGCCGTTTAACAAGCGCGCATGACAGTTGTGCGACTGAGACGTGATCATTCGCGCACGACGAACGTTTTATTTAGGACAACGAAGACGACGAAGTATGACGCAAGCCAAGCACAAGGCGCACCTCCGCCTGCCTTATCTCGTTGACAGTTTCATTTTGTAGGGCGACCTTGTCTTTTTTCGGGACAGTGGAGGGCGAGGCGCTTTCGGAATTATAGTGGGGCGGGGTGGCTAGGCTTCTCCGTGCAGCAACGCCGCCGCCGCGGGGTCCACCATGCGCAAACCCGACTAGATGAATTATCGTCGACAAAGAGACAGAGGTTCTGAGTCGATGTGGGTGAAGTTGAGAGCATTTTGAACGCGGTTCGCCTCCTCGTAGCGGACTGACAGAAAAAACTATTTTATTTCGGTGGGGTCGTTGCGGTCGAATCATTACCATCGCATTACCACAATAAACTTTGAATCAACAAACGCAGTGGTTTCACCAAATTCACGTCGTTCCTACCCGACACAAGGGGCAATCACTAGAGCTGAGCTGTAGCTTCAAGATCTGGGGTTGAAACAAGCGCTAATTGTGTCTCGAAATAAGCAGCTTCGGAGATAGGGGTGGCATCGAGTTCTCCCGCTGTGGCTTTGTTCGTCAGATCAGTGGGGTGAATGAATTGGACGCTGGTCGAATAACATATGCGTCGACCTATAAAATACGGAAACGACGCAAGAAAAAGTACCCAGCCCCAGCCATTAGTCCGCCGACGTGGGCAGAGGTATTGGTGGTGCCGCCCTAGGACACATGTGAGCCGGGGGATGTTATTATTGGATATTCCGCAACAAACCTGGTCGGCGGCCGTGCGATACGTATCGTACATAAAAATTCCCCCCACAGCAAGCCATATGGGGACGGGTACGATTCCGTAGAGAAGCAGAGTCGTGCGTGGCGTTGCGAACGCAAGGAAGGAGATCGTCGAGTAGATGGCGGCTGCATACGGTTATTAAAAACAGTGAGACCGGTGAGGGAGAACAAATACTAACCGCTAGCACCGAGCGAGTATGGATCGCGGCGTTGAAAAACGTTCGAGTACACGGTTGACCCTAATTGCGCTATTACACCGCCTGAATGGACAAGTTGAGTGTTATCGCAAGGGGTAAACTTAGGACATGCCGCCGAGATACAGGAATAGGAACTGCCTGCTTCCCTGTCTGCAGATCGGATCTACATCCTCTGATACGGCAGAACAGACGAACCAAGATGTTCAGCGCGAAGGGTGCCATAAAATAAAACGTGAACCCATTAAAGAAGAAATGGGCCAGGTCCTGGTGGGCAAATGTGGACGTGAGTGGCGTCCATCTAGAGACGATGAGATCCAGCCGAGGAGCCGTTGCGGAAAACAAACATGCGGCCGGAGGAGATGTTGCGCCAGTTGGCCATGAAATTCTTTTGCATCCACGCATAGAGCCTGGGGTTGCGTTCGACTGTCAGTTTTTGCTTGGCCCACCAGAAGCCAGCGAAGATGGTGCCATTCAGACCGATGATACCCCAGAAGACAGTGTTTTGGGGGATGTCATCGAGGAAGCGAAAGTAGCCCTGGTTGTTGTATGAGCGACGCGAGGAGGAGGAGTAGAAGGGTCTTCGCGGGGCAGAGACGCGGGCGCAGCGGGGCAGGACGCGTACAGGAACGCGGCGTAAGAGATGCATTCAAATGAGCAGCCCGAATGTTGTTTGACGGCCATCACGCCGAGCACCGCTTCGAGCCTTGGACTCTGGCTCTCCTGCTGCCATTCAGTTCTCTTCCGGCTTTTCCTCTTCACCCTTCCTCTTGTCTCTTTTAAACCCCATAAAATTCACCTAAAAATTCCCCTTCTTACCAAGCCGCCCAAGAGAATCGTCTGCGCATCCAGGATCCTCGTTCCGTGCGTCTCCCGGTTCGTTTGGTGTCTCTGGCTCATCTGCAGCAGCCTTGCTTGTCCATTACATTTTGTCCAATAATCAACATCCTCAACATAATCTTATCTATCTGACCAATGGCCGCCGCATCTCCCAACCCAAGAGCTTCCCTTCTTTCTGGTCTCCGCACAGGCGGTGTCCGTTCTACCTCGGCGACTGTACCCCACACCGCTGCGCCCGGTGGATCCTTCAACGTTCCTCGCTTCGCTTCTCAGCTCCATTCTTCCGTCTTCCCAGAGGAAGACGACGATCAGATCGTCGATGTGCCTGGCCAGACCATCTTCGCCAGCCGTCAGGTGCCCCGTGCGCCCATGACCGCCGCCGTCGATGGACCGGACAACAGGTTCACCCAGCAGCAGCAGCGCGGCATGAATCCGAATGTCGCTCCATTTACACCTTCTTTCCTGCCCCATCAGCCCGTCCAGCCCGTCCAGTCCGCGAACGCGAACGCGTTGCAAATGCAGATGATGCAGATAGAGATCATGAAGATGCAGGTTAGTCCTCCGTTCCTTGTTAGTTTGCCGCCTCTCACGACGCCGCAGGCTATGCAACAATATCAGCACGCCCAACTCGTCGCGCAGGCACAAGCTCAGGTTCTCCTCCAGCAGCAGGCGCAGCAAAGTCCCAGACGTGCCAGTTTCAACCCCCCTGCCACAGCTGGGCCTCTCAGCACTACATTTGATTTGCGCTCGGCCACCCTCCGTCGTGCGGCGCAGAACAACGTAACGGAAGACCAAGTTCCAATGACTGCCGCTCTCGATGGTCGGTTCGGCAGCAGGCCCAGCAGCATATCCGGCACTCCCATGTCGTCGCGATTTGCCGTAGGCGAAGGGAACGATGCGCCAGCGTCCCTCCCACCCACGCCGCACACCACCACCGTCATCAGTGGAGGTACCTCATTGGGCAGTCCCGCTTCCAACACAAACGGGACCCCCTCCAAGTCCGACTCAGCCTCCACCTGGCGCCGTGGCGGGAACAACAACTCCGTTCTTAGCGGCAACAACCGCTCGCCCAGTGTCAAAGTGACGCCACCTCCTGCCGAGCGGCGGATCTCGCCTCCCCCTGTTGCGTCCCCCACCCCCGCAAACAAGGCCCGCCCGCAGCCCTTGCGGTTCAGCGTCGTCGCCTCTCAGCCCATGCCCGCGGTTGCGATCGACGAGACCGCCGAAGAGGACAACGACGAGGACGAGGCCGAGGCCGATGCTGATTCTTCCGGCTCCTCCAACTCCAACGCGAGCAGCCCCCACTCTGCGTCGACCAACGGGACACCTCTCTCGCCGCGCGAGGAAGCCTCCAAGAAGCTGTATGAGGGTCTTGGGATCGGCAGGCCTGTGTCTGCTGTCGCCGACCAGCAGCAGTTTGCTGCTGCTTCTGTTCACAGGATGGCCAGCCAGCCTGTGCGGCAGCCCCACGGACCACCTTCCAGCGTGGACGAGCTTGGGCTGAAGAACTTCGCCACCAGGATCCGGCGCCAAGCGATCGGCGGCCTCGGTGCTCTCATGAACTCTCGCGAAAGGCGGGAATTCGTCCAAGTCTAGGTCTCTCCCGAAGGCAGCCGTTTAACCCGGCTCCATTGACGATGTTATTGAACGATCTTTGTATGTGCTCGCAAGGCTCGAGGTCCCCTCTCCCTTTCCAATTTCTGTCTCTTTAATGAGCGCTCAACTCGACTCTGTCGATGTTTGCGTCCCCAAAACCCACACTATACATTCTTTTTTCCCCTTATTATCTTATGGTACGGCGCTTGCCCTCCTCCCACTCCCCTTTCTCAATCTCCCCCATTCTGTGCTCCCCGTGTTGCGCGCACCCGTCGTCTGTTAATCCCTTCCCGGAGGCTCGTTCGTACGCTGCGAACGGGGACAAAGATCTTGATTGGTGGAAGGGAATTGGAGGAGCTGCGCTTCTCAGCGACGGCGCATCAGCCAAACCTATTTTTTGCAGAGATATTTGGGCGTGTAGGTTGAATCTTTCCGTGTACATGTATTTTATAGCATGTACTAGTGTTTTTGCAGATCTGCGTTGTGTTGTAAATGTTTCATTGGCAACATTGGTTGGTTTGCATTCACGTTGAAAGGTCTTTCAGGACAACGCCTCCGCTGGACCATCAGAATACAGCCGCAGACAACATAGTTTCCGAGCCTAATATACAACAAGATATATAGCTATTTGCATCTCTGGCTGACAATGGCCTTTCCATGTTCCTAGAATCCACGTCAGTCAATGCGGAATTTGCAAGAAATGCATAACGCACCGCCCATTCTTCTTTGCTGATCCAAAGCTGGTGGAAAGTGCCAAGACTTGCCAGGACACTCCCACCGAGCCAACCACCATAGCGGCGTTCCACAGGATTTCCGGGCGAGTGGATTTTGACGTGTGGGAAACTCCTTGCGAGTTCAGAGGAGAGTCGGTCGCCGAAACCAGCGAATAAGCTTCCGCCACCGGTGAGAACGACGTTTCCGACGAGAACCTGGCGCAGCTCGGGGTCGCACGCCCGAAGGGATTCGGTAATGAGGGCGGGTATAGTTTTGGGAAGATTAGGATTGGAGGCCTACACCGGTTTGGTTTCAAGGGATTCGGTAATATTCAAACCCACACACCATTAGTTGAGGCGAATGCCAGAAGAATTGTTCGCCGACAGAGTACCGTTCTTGTGCAAACCAAGAGTTATAACCGGTGGGGAATTCGTACTGTCTCGGCGGGCGAGATGCGGCAACCTGGTCGTTCCATCCTTGCTCCAAAACACCCGCCACACTCTGAATCCACTCCTCCACTTCGCGCGCCTCGTACCAGTTCCGCCAACTGTCCGTTGTAGCCTTGAGGCGATCTTCGCGTAGGGTGAAGCGCGGAGGAGCGCCAACCTCGACCGCCTGTTTGTTAGCAATGAGCTGGTGAGGGTACAGCTCAATCCCGCGTCGTTGCGGGTTGGGATTGGCAAGGATATGACGAGCGTGCGCGTGCACCAATTTAGGCAGTGGAGAATATACGAGACCTGTGGAATAGCATGAACGACATTCCAGGCGCGAAGACACTTGAAAGCACCCTTTCGTAGAACGAAACCGTCGACTATTGGGGTCACGCTAGCCATTGTCTGCCCGACATCAATAACAAGGGCAGAACCTTTTCCAG
The DNA here is from genome assembly GCA_029378375.1 of Mycena olivaceomarginata. Lineage (NCBI taxonomy): Eukaryota > Fungi > Basidiomycota > Agaricomycetes > Agaricales > Mycenaceae > Mycena > Mycena olivaceomarginata. The sequence goes on from JARKIC010001697.1 coordinate 49,556, forward strand.
CGGCGAAACTGAGAACAACTTAGAAAGTTCGCATTACCCAAAAGAGGAAGCTCACGCGTTGAGAACACCAGTGTTGGCGATGTAGAAAGCCGGGACCTGGAACTCCTCAAACATAATCTCGGCCATCCGTTCTCTGTTGGCAGGAGTGTTCCAGGCGGGCTCAGTGACCAATATGGGATGGTCTGAAGGATTGCAGCGCATGATGTCCACAACCGCATGCCGCATGAGCGCGCTTGCTGGTTCGAAATCGTGTACTGAACGCGAATCAATCAGCCGTTTCGAAAAGCGGCTCAAAATGCGAACACACCGAGGCCGTCAACCAAAGGGTTTGACACCTCCATACCCTCTCGCCACACAGTCGGGCCGAACTGGCCCATGTACATCTTAGAAGATCGTCCGGTGCCGGCCTGTGTGGGATCCGCCGCATCTGGCATGGCAGAATCAGCGTCTGGGGGTGCCCTGTGGTATCCATATGTTGTTGGAATCACAGCTTTTGGGGTGTCGTCGCCTGCGTATCCGGCGCGTACAGAAGAGGATCCAATGTCAATAACAAGGGCCGATACCTCATCTAATATACGGGTCAGAATGCTTGTGGGGATACGCGGTTTGTTCTGGGACTTTCCTCCGCCATAATTGACCATTGCTGTTGGTTTTTAGAGGAATGTCTGCGGTTTGTGGTCGCAAGGCAAAGTAAAACACGACGATAAAGCTGGCGACGGAGAACGGGCGGTAGCAACAAAGTGAAGCAGAAGCAGCTGGCGGTTGCAGCGAGCGCGTAAACGTGTGACCGTAACGCGTCAGTCACAATTCACAAAATTTTCTGCTTAGACCGAGCATCAACATTTCACTATGGCTGCTCTGGACGTGAAACCCAAGAGCAAGAAGAGAAAACAGGCTGAAGAGGATGCCCCGGCGGAACCCCCCGCATTTTCCGCCCCTGTTGAATCTCTCGAGATGCTGAGCGACGACGAGGGGCCCGAGGATACTGCTTCGGACGACGGCCATGTTGACGAGTTTCCCGAAATCGATGCCGCAAGCGACTCCGAAGAGGATGGCTCATTTGAGGATGAGGAAGACGAGGAGGAAGACAGTGATGGAACAGACGAGGAGGATTTTGAGGAGGAAGACTCTGACGACTCTATGGACCGTGATATCTTCCCCAAACCAAAAACAATCATCTCGGACATCACTGGGCAACCAAAACGCGTGTACCCTGAGATAGAGCCCGATTATGACTCTGATTCCTCCACGGAAGACGTGAGTGTTCGAAATAGCGGTGTATATTCTGTTCTGAATTCCATTCAGGCTCCAAATCGCGTCGGAGATGTACCAATGCACTGGTATGATGATCTTCCCCATGTCGGGTACGACATGGATGGCAAAAAGGTTCTCCGACCAGCACGAGGGGACGAGCTGGATAAGTTTCTGCAGACCGTCGACGATCCTTCTGCCTGGTTCGTATTCTTCTCGTGCGTTTACTCCAAATTCCCTAATCATCCTTTCAGGACATCTGCGTTTGATAAAACTGCCCAAATGGACAAGCCTCTTTCTGCCGAGGAGCTGGATATCATCCGCCGACTCTATGCGAATGAGGTCCCTGACGCCGGTTACGACCCATACGAGCCAATGACCGAATGGTTTACTGGCAAAGGAAAAGAAGAGGTCATGCCGCTGTCCGCCGCTCCAGAACCCAAGCGTCGGTGGGTACCGAGTAAATGGGAAAAACAAAAGGTCGCGTTAGATACATGTTTCTGCATCTGTTGCTCATGTTGTTGCCATTTCAGGTGATGAAAATTGTGCGTGCCATTCGCCAGGGCCGTATACTTCCCTCAAAGCCGAAAACAACATCAAAACTCGAATTCTACTCGATCTGGGCAGAACCCTCTACCTCTCATGCACCCCCGCTGCCCGCGCCGAAACCTCGTCTCCCCACGAACTCCGAGTCGTACAATCCTCCCGAAGAATACCTCCCCACTGATGCTGAGCGTGCTGAATGGGAAGCTCTGGACCCCGAGGACAGAGAACGCGATTACCTCCCCAAAAAGTACTCTTCTTTGCGGCTAGTGCCCGCCTACGACCGCTTCATCAAGGAGAGATTTAGTCGTCAGCTCGACCTCTACTTGGCTCCTCGGATACAACGAGTCAAACTCAACATAGATCCTAGTACACTAATTCCCAAGCTGCCGAGTCCCCAGAGTTTAAAACCGTTCCCTAATTACAAGTCCCTCAAGTTCACTCATTCTGGCCGGGCAAGATGCATAAGCATAAGTCCGGATGGTGCTTGGGTGATCAGTGGCGACGAGAACGGAGTCGTCAGTCTTTGGGAGGTGAATGTCGGACGAGAAGTGAAACGGTGGAAATTTGCAGGCAAGATCGGCGCTTTGGAGTGGTGTCCTCGCTTGGATGTCAGTTATTTCGTGGTTGGCATGTAAGTCCAGACGCTGTGTCTCCTGCGTTATATTAATTTCATTTACAGCGAAGAGGTTTTACATTTCGTTATACCGCCAAACCTTCCATCTCCCGTGTTGGTTCTCACGCAGTCCCTCCTGGCTCCCACAACACTACCTCCTGCTCCTGAAACCCCATCGCCGGTGAAATGGGTTACACCTCCAACCAGCTCTTGGTCCCCCGATACAGCCATCCTCACCGTACAACTTCCCCAGTCTTCTGGTCTGCCGAAACAGATCGCATGGCATCGGCGGGGTGATTATATGGCCACCGTTTGTGCGTCCATTCTGTCATTCTAGATTTCTACACTGATGCAATCTGGCTGCACAGCAAGCGGCGGGGCGCAAGGAGGCGTCTGGATGCACCAAATTACACGGAGGCACTCTCAAGCACCTTTCAAAAAGATAAGAGGCGCCGTTCAGTTAGTGCTCTTCCACCCTCTAAAGCCTCATTTCTTCGTGGCAGTCAGTGTCTTTTACACTACCCTCTTCGCGCCTTGACACGTTCTTCGATTAGACGCAACAATACGTTCGGATATACAACCTGTCGGAGCAAAAGTTGCTCAAGACATTGACGCCCGGTATCAAATGGATATCTTCCATGGACGTTCACCCGTCCGGGGACCATCTCATCGTCGGCGGCTACGACCGAAAACTTTGTTGGTTTGATCTGGAACTCAGCGACAAGCCGTACAAGATTCTACGGTACGACTTCTCTACGTATAATCCTCGTCGCCGCTGAACGCGAAGCTCTTTTTACCTAGTTATCACACGCGCGCGATTCGTTCTTTGGCGTTCCACCCCACATACCCCCTGTTTGCGTCCTCGTCGGACGATGGGGCCATCCAGGTTTTCCATTCCAGAGTGTATAACGACCTGATGACGGACCCCTTGATCGTCCCGCTGAAAATTCTCCGAGGACATACGCTCAAGGAAGGCCTCGGCGTTCTGCAAGTCAAGTGGTGTGCTCGGCAACCCTGGCTTGTCAGCGGAGGCGCCGATGGCACTGTCGGTGTTTGGTGCAGCTAAGTCGTCGAGTAGTATGCGAGAATTGATTTATCCGTGTTTGAATGGACTCTCATAGCGGGCCATTCTTCGTTCGACCGTCGCTGGCATTCAAGCTATAGAAGCGTCATATAGCCTCAAGATCTTCCCGTTTATTCAGTGCGAGTGAAAGTTTCTTGGACACCGTACACGCGCGCGGCCACGTAAACGAACACTAAAAGCTAAAGTCCTACAACAATATCGAATATCCTCGATCTAGTCCAAGGTCTACGCCCACCATTATTATTCCCGAGACCTCTATGGCGAGTCCATTCGGCCGATAGTCGTTCGTTCGTTCCTTCAAAGGTGGCGCCCGGCCGTCTTAAGCGTATACTGTACGATTTCGACCAAGTATTCGGTCACAGGTCACAATTTTTTTTTTTGATGTGTGCAAAAATCGCCTTAATTCAAAACAAAATTCATCGGCCATCTCGGTCGAAAATTGATGAATACTTGGTCGAAATCGTACAGTAGTGTCTTCTTGGTCATCTATGACGGCGAAGACTTATGAAACGATCCTACTGAGTCAGGAACAGAACGACGCCAAACCTCATTCACTACTTCCGCCTCGTTTGCTTCCGCCCCATGTACCTAGCAGCCCGAACGTTCCTCTCTTGTGCGCCCTGGGCTTTGAAATGAAAGAGGCTGAATTTGCCCGACGTCCTGTCTCTGTTGTCATCGCCACTCGTGCCCCTGCCTTTTTTTGGATAGCGATCTCTGTGCAAGTTTAACGCAAAGCATGCTCGGGCCCAGAAACTCCGCGGAAGCATGGAAGCGGAAGGGTTCCGTCACTTAATGCGCCACATTGTGGCGGGTGTAATTTTTAAGTAGGATGGTTTACTTTTTGTCTCGTTGTGCGGAACCTGTCTCCCTCGCTCTCTTCGTCTTGAACCTTCACAGCCTATCCTCACCAAAGTCCTTCAATAATGGTCAACTGGTCAGACCCTAAGGAGATTCTCAAGGACTCTGGTTGGTCGCTTGTCTTGAAAAGTGCTTGGCAACTGATCAGCGACGTAGATGCTTTTGAAAAAATCATCTTTGCATTCTTTGGCATGCAGATGTGGGAGCTTTTCATGACCTGTGACTTCGAATGGTCTCTCCTCACACGCCGGCGACGATTCCGTTGGCCGCTGGTGCGTTTCCACACTCGTGCTCGGCTTTCAATAACACTGACTCACTCATTTAGAGTAATTTTTCCCCCACGATTCCGGCACTCGTCTCACTTTACTTAGTATTCTTCTTCCTATCCCGATACTGCATACTCTTTTCGTTCATTGGATTGTGCGTATCTCCCCCATCGGTTTATGGGCCCCCATTAACGCGATTTCAGGATCATCTCCTTCTCGGTCCGCAGTCCTGTACGTCTGGCGACATCGATCTTGCATTTCATCCATCTCACCAACGTTAATATCGGTTGTAGATTAATTGTGGTGTAAGTCTGTCCATGCCGTTACATGCTACCGGCTCATCGTTCCGGACAAGTCACTTTTCACATTCAACTCTGTACGCAACTCCTTTCTTTGGTGTGCGGTCTGCGAATCTAACCAAATTCATCAGTGGACCGGGAACATGGCTATTCTATGTGCCTCGACGTCACTCATGCTGAGAACGTATGTCTATTTTGTGTGCTTGTGATAGCTTTCATATAACTTGTCTCTCAGGGTCGCATTATGGGAACGAAAACGAAGCGTTGTTATCCCCCTTGGGTTACTTGCCTTGACGCATTGGGTCTTATTATACCGCACTATGTTCGTGGTCAGAGCAGTGTGGGACCAAGACCTCGGCACGTGCATCGTTGTATCGACCAACCCTGCCCTCCTCAAGATTACATTCTTTTTCAGTATGAGCCCATTTCTCCTCCGTAAAATTTTGGGTTCTTGCTGACCGAACTTTTAGCCATGGGCTTCGACTTTATCATACTAGCGGCGACGGCAGTGGCTGTATATCCTTCCATATTTGTCGTTGTTCATTCGATTGACATAGTTTCAGTTAATGGAGCGGCATTCGGCTCGAACGGACTTGTGGAGATTGTTGTTCACTGATGTTGAGTTGACCACCATTTCCTTGGCTTGTACTCACCGTCACTAGGGCTTGTGTTATTTTGTTGTTACCTTTTCCATGAATTGCGTCCCGGCGGTAAATTTTGCATTCTTTCTGGAACATGACAGGGACTGATTTATTCGAAAGGTGTTGAATCTGCTCAACCTCAATTGTAAGTCTCGATTATACACTCTATTTACCGCCCGGTCTAAAAGGACTTGATAGCCCCCATGAACGTGTGCGTAACATATCATCTACCTGCAGAGTCGTTCAAGTGTTCATCCTCGCCGCAGTATCGCTACAGTAAGTTCTCTGCTTCATCGAGCCGACATCGCCTGAACACACGATTCGTAGATCCCCGCCGCCGCCGTGTCGTGAGTTCTAGAATGCTTGCGTTGTATTCTTACCCACCCAACTTGTCAGCTCTATGGCGGCTTGTCGAGCAGTCATGCGCCTGCTGGACTACAATTCCGACATCTACGTTCATTCAGTCAGTGGGGCACTGCCTTCAAGCGACATGCCGTTTCCCAGATTCGTGAGACCGGCAGGTGTGCTGGTGACTACCGAACACATTACGATGAATGAGTTTCCGTGAGCATTGTACATAGTGCACGTTGCATCCTTCTCCTACTAACGCCCTCATAGAACTCCTCTGTCTCCCACCTACAGCAAAAATGACCTGCACCGGTACGATATAGCGCGCTGCTTTCCTCACCTACTAATGCTACCTCGTAGAACGCCTATACCCGCTACCTACAGTAAAAATGACTTGCGCATCTACGACGTCGAAGAAGGACGGCGAAGTATGGACCGCGACGGCGATGGCAACTCCAACTCGGAGAATGGCGTCGACACTCTTGAATCGTCTGAATACCGCTAACACTTGAAAAGCGGAAAAAATAGATGTATGTATGTAACCGAAATTTGGAATGTATAGACGATATTGTTGAATCTCAAGTTTCCTTCTGGTCGTTGGTATCCAATGTATGGGTATTGCGTAGGAGAGCAATTGAAAAAGTACAAGACGAAATAAAAAGTGCTGCTAGCCTCCCTGCTACCGTCTCCGCTTCGACCTTCCTGCCTTTCTCCGTGCTGCGACCCCTCCCTGCCGGTTCATTCCTGTCGGCGTAGGTTTCGGTGTGAGACCCTTCGATTTCCGCCATTCTTCTCTCCTCGAACCCCGGGGACCGTGCGTTGAAATTTTCTTCGATGATCCCTCGCCGTCCACTTGCATCGATTCTGGTTGTAGATATTAAATAAGGAAAGGAAAACAATGCATAGTGCTGACCGGCCGCATCTCGGTTTGCCTCTTCAGCTAAGGAAGAAAAAAAATCGTCAATGACCGTCAATGATCACGAAACGAAATTCTCCTTCAAGCCGCTGCAATATGCTGCTGCCTTGCGAGGCCGCCGAGCGCCCCTGCTGCGTCTCCTGCGCTGCTGCTGCTGCTGCTTCTTGGGACTATCCACCAAAGAGCCCATGCTCTCCGCGGTGATGTCCTCCGCGTCCAAGAGACCAAAAGTGGTGAACCAGGACCAACCTCGCAGCTCGTCGTCGTCCTCCATCGCCCCCTCTTCTTCTTCGTCCTGAGGGATATCCCTCGAGGCTACCGCGCTGAGTTTTGCGTGCAGCCGGTTTAGCCGTGCAGCCTCGGTGGCCGCGTAGATGCCGGTTTCCCGTTTGGAAGCGCGGAAAGACCGCTTGACCTTCGAGCGAGTCGATTTTGCCATGTTCGTGTGGTGGTGGTGGTGGTGGTGGTGGTTTGAGGGAAAATAGTTGGAGTCAAAAATTTCAGCGGACTTTAAAATATCCCCGGATCCGGCACCGCCACTCGCGACAGCTGAGAGACTGCGCGTTTTGCGAGTCATCCTCGCCCAGAACCTTCGATACGCTACGGGCGCACCATGGGCGTTCAAGGCCAAATAAAATCCGAGGCAAGATAATACTCCTTACTTCGACGAGAAAAAAAAAACCTCTCGATCGACATTCGCCGCGAATGAACGAATTTTGGGAGCATTGTCTCGGGAGAAAAACAAGCAAATTCAAAAAAATACAGATGCGTATGAACGAGGCAGGAGGATTCCAACAGAGCGCGCGGGACCCCACCAACGCGCGCCGCTTTTTCTCTAAACTCATTCTGGCGGCGCCTCCCTGTAAAGAAAAAAACAACGTTAGCTGTGTGCGCCTCAATCGCGAGCCGAAAAGACGTATTATATAGAGCACATTGTTACACCTAGAAAGAAGATCGGAGAAATGAGCATAGATAGACCTGGTTCAAGCGGCCAACGATACGCACCGGATGAACACCTCCCCCAAGGTGCCGTTCGACTTGCCGTCCTGGAATTCCTCCGTGTTCGCGAGCTGGGAAGAGACTGTGAGCTGCGAGACGCGTGGTGGGCTGGAACACAGACCTGGAGGTTCATGAACCCGTCGGTGCTGACCAGGAAGCCCTTATATTCGAGTCCCCATTTTAGACGCACGAACACGGGCTTGCCGGTCAGCTCCTGCATGAACGGCTTGGGATTAACGGGGTTCACCTGGGCAGAACATGAGCGCAATACAGCAGCAAGCCAGCGGGCGCACAGACGTTCGCCATGGTGGACCGCTGAAGAAAGCCACGTGCCTCCCAAAATGGAAACTTGCGACGCGAAACTCTCACTGCAGCTCCCACTTGTCGACAGCCATGTCTGACCGGGAAGGCCCTTCTGGCGGCGCGCCTCCTACTGACGACGACCTCTCCCTGCCCAAGGCAACTGTGGCCAAGATGATTACAGGCACGCGCCCGTGTGTCTCCTCGGCGGTGGCGCTCACATACTCCAGAATTGCTTCCCAACGACGTGGTTTGCGCCAAAGAGACGCGGGATCTGGTCATAGAGTGCTGTGTAGGCGAGCGCTGTCTCGACTTTTCCGGCCGTATGTAGACGCTGACTATGTCCTGAAAGAATTTATACATTTGATCTCGTCCGAGGCAAATGAGATCTGTGAACAGGAGTCCAAGAAGACGATTGCGCCAGAGCATATAATCGGCGCCCTGAAGGCAAACCAACTGCCGAGCTGCGCACACATGGTGACTAACTGCTCTGCAGCGGCTCGGGTTTGACTCTTTTACGACCGAAGTCGAAGATGTTCTCAAGGAACACAAGCAGCAACAAAAGGTGCGCCGACCGTGGCTTCCCCGCGGCTGTTGTTGACGCTCTGCCGCAGGATAGGGAGAAGAAAGTCTCCAAGTTCGAGCAGTCTGGAATGACGCCCGAGGAGCTTTTGGCTGCGCAAGAACAGCTATTTGCGGCCAGTCGGGCAAAATTCCAGTCTACAAGCGGGACATGAAACAACAGGACTTTGGTGTATTGTATTAAAGTGTAAATTTTAATGATCTACTTCTACCTGTCGCTTCTTGAGTTCGTCTAGTCTTCTTTCGGGACGGTCGCCATTCCACAGCGTTGCGCCACTTGTGAGTGAGATATTGGGCAACCCCGTCTGTTCAATCACAAAGGACGCGGCCACCGATGCGTGGAAAGAGGCTGAAGGCTCATAAGCGAGGCGTCAAAGGATGAGATGCACAATACCTTCGTAGACGTCGCCGTCTGCGAGCGACAACCCAGCTGCGAGACCACCTAGAAAGCTATTTCCTGCGCCTATTGTTGTGTTAACCGACTTTCTCTGGCAGATTATTTGAGTACAAGGGTGCCACCTGTAACATCGACAATCTTGTCCTCGTCCTTGCTTGTCCAGAATGCCGGCACCCAGCGCGTTGGTTGGCCTTTCAGGGCAACACAAGCCCCCATGCTCCCGCTCCGGATGACGACCGAGCCCTTTCTATCCGGACCGACGCCCAGTTCCAAAAATTTATGAGCAGCTTCTTCTATCAGTTTCTTGGAGGGCGGAAGCGGGAGTGATAGAAGGCTAAGAGCCTCTTCGGCGTTCGGGCTGCAAGAAGTTGGACTCGGGCTTTGGGGAGCGAGAGTGAGTGGGCACCTCAAGATATTGATTTGTGGCAGGACTTGGACCAACGCGTCAAGTTCTTCGGGAACGCACCTGTCCTTTACCAGCAATCAACAAAACAATTCGGTCGTCCTGGCGGAGTCGACTGACGGGTATGGGCTCATAGATAACAGTCGGGTTCCAGCCAGGCATTTGCTGAACCTCTGACATTATGGTTGATGCACGAGAAGGAGAACAAATGAAGTGCAGCGTAGTGGAATTCTCCAGACGCGTTCCTCGGAGATCCTTGGGAGTTATCCGAATTCTCGGCGTAATGTAGTCGAAGCTGTAGACTGTCAGGAAGAGGTGTTAGGTCGATATCCACCTCCTCCGACCTTCTATGATCTCCTCGATAAGTGTTTATTGCTCGAGTGGTTCCAGACGGCTGGGTGCGATAAAACCACATTTCTTGGCCAAACCCGGCCAGTTTGTTTTCCATAGCGGGGGGGAAATCGGGGCCACGATCAATTATCATTCCTACTTGACTGGCCGATAGCCACACTCGAGCACCAATGCACGCATACGTTCCACCGCCGCCGATCTGGGGAGCCATGGGTTGAGTAGTAGTGGGATTTCCGGCCTCATCTAGAAAGGCGAATTCGTCCACGATAAACATTCCAAGGGTAGCAAAGTAGGGCATGGCGGTTAGATACAAGTACGGCAGATAAGATAAGATTAGTTTGCATCTGCTTGGCTGTGACTTTAAGAATTTTGAACTTTCTGCAGGATGAAATGGCGGCTAGTGCCATGGGTGGTCTAGCGTACCCTCTACTCAGACTCACCGCGTTGAGGCCTATCCATCGCGTTCTCCTGGGTCCCCCGAGACACTCCTCCGGCATTCCCTCCGTCCCCGAATCCCACACCCGCCCCATCTCGGTGCCAGCACCCGTGGATCGCGTTCGCCAGAGCAACTTTGACCTTTTGCTCGAGTCGTTGGAGATCAACGGAAACCCCTCTCGCGTCTGGACCAACTACAATAATCTCCTCACTTCTCTGGGATACGAACGGCTTCCCGCGGAGATCCACCAACAAGTTTTGCGCAAATGCACGCCGTCCAGCCGACTCCTGCGCGCCTCGGCGACGCGTAGATTATTCCTGGGAAACGTCCCACACCTCCCACACATGTACGAGGGGCGGCTCCAGACCGTCATTCGAAATATACGCGCGACAGGCACACAGCCTACCCTGGATGATTATAACTTCATCCTGGAGCAGTTTGCTGCGGTGGGGCACCATCTCGGTGTTATGCAGGTGTATAAGGAACTGACCTCCGTCGGCGTCGTTCCCCGGACCAAGACGTTTGGCTTGTGTCTGCAGGCGATAGCACACAGGCTCACGCTCCCTGTTGCGCGAAAAGACAAGGCGCAGCTGGTTGCAGTGACGCGTCGAATGGTGTCGGACCTCGTCAACGCGATGAAGGCCTTTAACATTCCATTCACATCTGTCAACCTCGATCTCACGATGCGAATATTGAAGGAAACTACCGACATGCAGGGATTTGAGCTCCTCATGAAGTGGGGGTACGGCGTTGATTTAGCAAACCCAGATTGCCCTCCGCTCGAGTACCTGGAGAGCTCTAAGCGAGTCAAAGCGCCGACCCCCCAGCCCTTCTCCACTGCCGCCCTCAACACGACCATCGACACGCTCGGACGGCTGGGGAACGTTTCGCGGATGGTCCAAGCATTCGAGGTGCTCACCACGCCGTTACCTCGAAGCACTGCAACCCGCTCGTCGTATAACGACGAAGACGACGACGACGACTACGGTGTCTCGCCTGAATCTACACCAGCCTTCACGCTCCCTTCCGCCCCGCCTAATACCACTACCTACAACACCCTCCTCCGCCATATCTCACGCGCGGGCCACGCCGTTTTCGCGCGCCATTATTTGCTCCAGGCCATGGAGCTGGACAGGCAGACAATGCTGGACCTCAAGCACAACCTCGGAAACATGCCCTTCGAGGACATCCCCGCCCCGCACTTCGCCATCAACCGGGGCACCCTGCTCTCCGTGTTCGGGGAGAGCAACCGCGATAAAAACGTCGGGCTGATGCGGTGGTTGTACTCGAAATTTCCGCGGATTCTGAAGAAGAAGCGGAACGAGTACACTTTTTTTACCCGCCATCGGGAGAGCCGACAGCGGAAACAACTATGGCCGTACGACGACCCGTCGACGTACACGGCCCCTGCACCGCTGCGTTCTGCGCCCAAGCACGGCGCCGTCCGAACTCCGGAGCCCGCTGCACCGCGGCGCCAGCCCCGCTTCATGACAATCATGGAGCGATGGAAAGCCCCCAAAGGCGTCGGCGAGGTCTTTGGCGTCGACCTCGAAGACGAGAGCCCCCGGGCCCCGCCGCCCCGAAAAACCTTCAACCTCGACCTCCACATCCTTGTGCTGGAGCGCGATATCCGCGAAATAGAGGCGCTGCACGCCCACGTCCAGACGATCCTCGCACGCACGACGCGCCGCGTAAAGGAGCGTCTCGGGCGCCGGGTCTGGCGTGGCCGGGACGTCTACCTCCTCACTGATGGAGACCAGCGTCGGCGCGTCAGCCCTGCGCAATGGGAGGAGATCGCAGGCGTCAGGCCCTACCCCGGACAGCGGAGACAGGAGCCCTACGTGTTCCCGTGGAGCAACCCCGCCACCCGAAAGCGGCGTGCCGTTCCATCTATCGATGTGCAATCCCCACCCTCCGAGCCGGAGGACGCACAGACGCAGAGCGAGACGCGGTGACGACGGACCTATCGTGAGCTCTGCACCTGGCCTGGAGTAGTTTTTTGTCTGATGTCCTTTCTGGCCTTGCAGTATCTCCCGAGGCGCGAGGCTCGTCAGGCTCCTTGCTTGTGCTGCCGAAGCACTATGTGGCATCCCGCGTTGCGATTCAGGATATGTACTGATATAGCGGCACATCGCCTCGGGTATGATTTGTGGCCGAGGCAGGGTCGATGGTGTAACATAGTTTACTGTGCGTCTAGTCTACAATACAGCACAGTCGCTCTATCAAGTACATCACCATTCGCCAAGAGCGTAGACTTGTGCAAACAACTACAGTTCGGAGAAGCACTGTCCGCATTCAGCGATTCGAGAGGTTCTTCTTGGTGAGAGACAGGATCTGCTGGAGGGTGGCCTGCATGTCGGAGAGCTGATTCTCCAGATTCGTGATACGCTCCTCCAGCTTGGGCTTCTTGACCTTCTATTCACCGCACCAGATGTTTGAGTGTTCATCCAGATAACAAGATCATCGACACTTGCCCTCGTTACAAAGTCCGACGCGGAAGAGTCCGACGAGTTGCCCGAGTCGGATTCGTCCGCGGAATCCCACAGCTTGGGATCGTCATAATCATAGTCCTCCGAATCGCTGTCGCTCATGTACGCCTTGGCTGAAGACCTCGGTCGCTAGAACGCTGTTAGGTCGCGTCTGCAGTAGAATCCGAGAGAGAGGCCCACGTCAAAGTCATAGCCGCTGGTTCTGGCCGCGGGGCTCCGCGCTCCATATTCGCTCCCCCCTTCGTCAGATGACTCATAGGCTGGCTTCTGTGGACATTGTTATTGAGAGCCAGAGGACTATTTCGAGCGACCCGCCTTGGAAATTTTATCATCATAGCCAGTTTCGCCATCGCTGTCTGAAAGCGCGAGCGATGCCTCCCTCTCCTCCTTCTTCGCTTTTTTCTTCGCCTTCCGCGCCTCGAGTGATTCCTTGAGCACCCGCGTTTCTTCCGAAGTAGGTTGCGGATATGGAATTCCATAGAGCAGAACGTCTCTTGCCCTCCGCGGTTCGGAGGCATCGACGGCATGAGCAGCACGCTCCGCTTCTTTATACTCCTCGTCGTCCGAGTCTGTCATGTCGGAATCCCAATCGGAATCCGAGTCGGCTTCGGCCTTGAGGTTATAAAATGTCAGGCTGGCGAATCGAAAACGGAAGAGTGCGTACATCGTGGAACTCTATACAATTTTGGGACTTTGTGAGCAGAGGGGGAGGATATGGTGCAAGAAGCCTCACCTTCGTGCCAGGCCTCGAATATGCCACCAGAGAAGCACCCGATCTAAATAAAATCAGAGCAAGAAAGACGGCTGGCCAGGATCATGCATGCCTGTAGCCTAGACGAATATTGAGCTGGGTCTAAGGTCTTTCATTAGAATGGGCACGCACTTGGTATCCAGACGTTGCTGACGCCAGCTTTCCAACAAGTTGCGGAATCGTGTCTCGAAAACCTCGCTTATGTTTTTGATGCACTCGACCATGGAGTCGAATTCCATTTCTTCGAGAACAAGTGTGGAAGCAATGTCGATAATCTTCTTGTGCCTTCGGAGTACAAGGAAAAGCAGTGGAAGCATAGACTGACAGGACAGTGAGACTCGGATGTTGATGCCGCGGTCAAGAATACTCCTACATACCACTTCTACGCGAGGAGTACCAAGGACAGCCAGGACAGCCTCTTTAGAATCCAGGTCGTAATTCGGTTTGGCCAGCTGATACTGTCATTGGCGTTTGCCAATAGAAAAGAAATGAAGCGCACATGTGCTTTCACTGATCGAGGTTAGCGAACCAAACCGAGCAGCCCAGTAAAACACATACTGTTAGTTAGCTCAACGTCCATGCGTTCACGCCGGAATTTGTCTAGGCTCTCATACTCGACGCCACCTTCGCCGTGGTATTGGAGATTATCCACATAGCTTGGCAGTCCGATGGTTATGATCATTTTGGGGGGGTTATGTTTGGAATGCGCTCACAGGCCCTCGAGCATGAGATGGATCTCGCCGTAGCATTCCTTCTTCAGATACGGCTTTAATGGGATCTTGTTTTGCGGCATAACCTTGGCAGACGCTTCTTGAATGGCGTCGATTAAAGCCTGCTAATAATGAGCTATTGTGGTGAGATCAAATGCAGAGCGTATGTACCATGCAGCGATGGCGGTACCTAGGCCCCACAAATCAGCAAGAGATAGATCAAAGGGGTGCCTACGCACGACACAGCATTGAGATACCACCCGGCTGCCCAGCTGTAAATAATTCAGAAATAATTATCATACAATTGAGTGAAGCGTACTAGGCCATCCTGGAAAGAATTGTGATGAATAGAGATAATACACCAAAGTAGACTGATTACCATTGAGTTGTGGTCCAGTCTTTAGGCCTCGCCTTGAAAAATCGATCAACCTCTGTTTGTTTGTTGAGTAACAATTCGGTAGAAAACGGGTGCTATTTACCATGTACGCTTAAGTATCCTGAGCCATCTTCATCGATTGCGTCACCTAGGTTCAAAAATGTCAGAATTATCGGGGGGGAATATGGATAGAAACTACCCACCAATGGCCGGATAGACTATACAGTGAGCACAAAACGCATCAGCGGCGTTCAGAATCTAGATAAAACACGAACAGATGATGTTGCTCAGAAACTTCAACGTCCAACGCTCCGGATGAGGCTCGCCCTTCTCGAGTGTGTATTTCGCGAATTTCTGGGCAAAGTGATGATGCACCGCATCAACGAAATGCCGGGACTTGCAGCTGAGGCGCCAGTTCTGCGGACAGTGAGATGCTGAGGAAAAGAACAGGAACGGGTAAATACCATGTCTGTATGATGGATAAGCGACAAGGGAGCGGTAAGAAATAAATACGAAGTGTGCCTTTCCACACAGCTTTGATGTCCTCGTCCTGAATCAAGTCATGGGGGCCGGAGTCAAGCTGCGAGGAAACTAAGCCAGGATTGCGAGAAGCGTCTCAAGAAGCATACGCGGGTCAAGATGGTCTCCGTGGACCGTTGTACTGCATCCTTGATCTCGTTCATGGCCGTTTCGACCTTCAAGTTGAACCGCGCGCTGAAACGGCGTCGTCAAGATCTACCTCTCGAACCAGCGAACGGACACACAAATTTGATTTGATCACATCGTCAATGTTTTCGCGCAGCGCGTATTTGATCTGCGAGCTAATATCCTCTTTAACGACTTTCCCGATCTTAGCGAGCAGCTTGTCGTCCTAGCCAAGAATACCACCTCAGGGTTGAACGGAGGGCAGCGAATGACACTAACCATAACCACTTTCTCCTCTCCACCCAATTCTTGTATTTTGTTGCCGATCCATACTTCCTGGTGCAAACGTGATCAACGCACAGGCCATTTTTCAAACAGTCGGGCAGACCTTGCGACTCTGCATGTTGATGAACGCCAGGACCTGGTCGAGCTTGGCCGACACGTCCCTGACGTTCGAATCCATTTTCGTCACAGTTGCTGCCGTTTTGGTGATCATCAGGTTTCTCAGATCTACAAGGAAGCTAAGTTTTATTTGAGAGAACAAGTGTAGCGCATCCCACCTTTCTTGTGGTCCTCAAATGCAGTGGCATACCCCGCCAGCTTGGTTTTGTAGCTGCTGGAGCGGATCATTTTAACTGGACACATTTTGTAAGCCGCAGTCAGTCTGAAAACAAACGTGTCTCGCACCGATGGATGCCGCGTTGCTTGTAATATACGCTTGATTGAGGGCTGGTATAAGCGATGGTCGTATATTCGAATAAAGCTTAACGCACTCGCAGAAATTTCCAAACTGGTTCATAGTTTTGCAGACCCCGTCCAGAAACGACTGCAACATCGACTTGATTCTATCGGCTGTGTCGAAGGTTGGCTGAAGGTAGCTTAGTACAAATAAGAGATTGGTCATTGCCAGATGAAGGACAGCCTGCAAAAGATATCAGGGAAGGTCTGTGCAGTTGAGGACGCAAGAATCGTACAATGCTCTTATCGTTATCCCGGCGATCCGTCTCAAGTTTAATGAGCGCCGTGAAAATTGTGGTGACGGCCCCAACGACGGGATGGATGTTCTTAAGGACATCCAAAAACGCAATTACGTCCTTAGCCGGGCTCAGGATTGCCTCGGCCTGTTCCTTGGCCAACTTGACGGTGTCGTCTGAACAAATTCACGTCAGAGTTGTAACATAATTCCTGGGAGACAGCAACATACTTTCAATCACCCTTACCGCACGCAGATTAAATCACAAACCACAAAATGAAGATATAACGCACTTGTCTATGATACTTTGCGCCACCTCCAGCTTTTCACTGCCAGAAACGACCAATTCGCCTTAGAAAACGGTCAGTCTCATCCGAAAAAAAAAAAAACGATACGGGAGCCTACCAATCTTGGCGGCCATGGACGCCTCGTCGCGCTTGACGTTCGCGCCGATCGTCAACGCCATCTGCTCTGTTTTGCGTCGATCAAACGCTGGAGACGTCTCGAGGTCTTCAGCGTTCTGGTTAGAAATACGGCCAGACATGTCCTCTGTATTGAACCGGCCTGTTTGCGGCCGCGGGGACGTGGTGGAGATGCCATAGGCGGAATAGTCCTCGGAGTAAGACTCGACGCGTCTCATGGACGTCGGCGCGTTAGCGTTGCGAGATGCTTGCGAGGCGGTGTTGTACGCGGACGGTGGTGGTTGCGACCCTCGCGAGCTGGCCGGCGGCGACGCGCGGTAGCCGCCGCTTGCCGGTGAACCACCGCGATAAGCGCCTGGCGGAGGCGGGGGTGGAACCTGGCTATAATCGCGCGAAGCCTGGTTATAACTGTTAGGTGAGGCCTGGTTATAGTGGGTCGGAGGCTGGCTGTAGGTAGGCTGGGTTCCGGACTCTGGAAATCTGGGGGGCGTGGATTCGCGGTACGCGCCTGCAGGAGGCGATTGGTACGTGTTGGGAGGCGTCCGGTAAGTGCTGGGAGGCGACTGGTATGTGCTCGTCGGTGGGGGAGAGTGGTAAGTACTCGGGGGTGGGGATGCTCGATACGATGATGCAGCCGGAGGTGGCGTAGCGTACCGCGATCCTCCTCCCGCTCGGAGAGAAGGAGGGGGAGGGGGCGGAGGCTGGGTCTGCCTATATCCATAGCTCGGCTCATCTGAGTAACCACGCCGCGCTGCAGGCGCCGAGCCTGTGCCATACCGGGCTGGAGGCGGCGGCGGGGGAGGAGATAGATCATCTGAATCCGAATCCGAGGAACTATAATCATAACGACTATAAGACATGTTGGAGAATCGAGCGCGTGCAGATGCACTGTCTGTCCTTTATTTAAGGCGATTTCAAGATATGTTTCAGTCTAGGGTTCGATTGATTGATTCGCCCGGACGCGCGCGCGCGCGGCGTAACAGGTAGACGCTCATATTAGCGCCAGTCGCAGAGATCTATGCGAGCGATGGCAGAACATGGCGATGGACGGGAACAAGCCTTATGGAGACCAGACCAAGCCCAGTGCCGGCGGCCTTGTAAGCACATAATTTGGTGTCGTTCGGAGGTGCAACTACCGGTGGAAATTCGTCACGGAAGAGGATTACCTGTGAAGATGAAGAACAGCGCTGAAACGAAAGACATAGAAGCTGACAGATACGGAGAGTTGAAACGAGATGGTGTATTGGTCTGGAGTGCTGCCACGGTGTTTAGCGCTGCTACTTTTTTCTAGACGACTATAGGGTGAACACGGTCGTCGCGTACAGTAGTTTTCCCACGCCCAATCCGGAAAGCAATCTGGCTTGCTCGCAACCACCATGCCTTCAGCACCACCACAACCCGCGTCCCCCAAGGCCGTTGACCCTGCTCCTACCGCCGTAAAACCAGCTCCTAAGAAGGACCTGGTCGTTGCCAAACGTCCCACCTCGCTTCCAAAGCCTGTCACTCAGTCGGCAGAGCAAAAGAAGGCGTCCCACCGGTCCAGCAAACCCATAATCAACTGGTTTCAGCGCAAGCTTGCAGGAGGAAGCAGCCTCGTCAAGCCAAAACGTGCAGAGAACCAGCAGCCACCGGGAGCTCAGGGTCGGCCGACGTCCATACCCCTACGCGTTACCAACCGCATTTCCTCGGCTCCTCCGTCTAATGGCAATGTAAGACATCCCTCCAAAATCGAGGTCGCGCGGCGGAAGACTATTTCGCTGAACGAGGAAGACGATGGCGAGCTCTATGCTAACGACCTTGCCTCGGAGCACTCGCGCGACTCGAGTTGGTCTCCGATGCGGGAGGCCGACGAGGACGCCTCGCTTCGTCCCTTTCCACCCAGCGCGCCGCCATCCCCATCCCCGTCGTCGTCGTCCTATGTGTCCGACCCACGCACATTTAGGAGCATCGCGGCAAGTACAAAGCCCACCACGCTCCTCAGCATAGACCTCAATGGAAACGGCATGGCACATATTGCGCAGGCTCCCGCAGCACCCATCAATCGCCTGCACCTCCGATCATCATCCACCAACACGCCTTCTGCTGTAGTTGGAAGTGGCGCATCTATTACTTTTTCTGCTCTTCCCCCCTCGCCCGTCTCTGTAGATGCGCCACGCAACTACACCAGTTCCCTGCTGTCCAATCCCCCACAGACCGCACCCAATGGCAGTGTCCCTTCTGTGCAGGCGCCACTGCACACCACCCATCATCCCCGGAACAACCCGCGTCCATCTTCGCCCCCGCTTGACAACGCATCTGTCCTGACCCTCGCATCCTCGGCCTATGCGATGCCCATGCGCGCAGGTGTCAACACCCCAGGCTGGAGTTCGGCTCCCCCATCTGCGCTCAACGATTCATTGTCCCATTTCGGTGGCAGCATCACGTACCCGGACGCAGAAAGCACGAGCCAGTATCTCCTTGGCGATGATGATGTCGACGCGAGTGTGCGTGCGCTGCGGCCGCGGAGCTCACGACGCGGCAGCTGGGAAAGCGAGGCGAGCCGGTGGAGTGCGCGCGTTCAACAGGGTGGGGCAGGAACCCCCTCGGTGACGAGGGACGGACGGAGCCTATGGGCTTCCAATAGCATCCGCACAGGCGGGCTGAGCGTTGAGAACGAGATGTACGAGAAGTCGGACGAGGATCGGAGCGACACTACGTCTTCGGTATCCCAAACAGAGCCCAAAACGGCTACCGAGGACGTGGAACCACTCGAGTCGCCCAAGAACGATGCCGAGCCAGCGCTCAAGAATGCTCTGCAAGGCGGCAAGGCGTATATTGCGGCGTTGCAGTCACCCCTTCCCCCAAGCACGGAGGATGTTGTCGCGGGCGGTCAAGAGAAGACTGCCGGCGAGAGCAAAGTTGGGATCGCCAAAGCCACAGAGGAGGAGCAAGATCTCACTCCCAATGGGCGCACCGCACCCCTGGCATAGTTTCGATCCTCTTTTTTTCCCACTCATACATACTTTATTCCCCCGCACATTGTATATTTAGTCGCGACTTATTCCAGTTCTACAGATATGTATACATACCACTTCTGCTATATTTTTTTCCGAAGAACCACAAAGTGCAAGTCATCTCTAAGCGGCGTGCCAAGGTCCACGTCGACGGGAAAAATTTGGGTTGTGCCAGTCTTTTCATACCCCCGTCGCTCGTACCACTGAACGAGTGTCTCCCGTTGTGCAAGAACCGTCATCTCGATTGAAGCAACACCCCACACCTCTTTCGCCCTTTTCTCTGCTTCTGCCAAAATTGCCCGCCCCAGACCCGCAGTTTGTAGTCCCGGCTCAACGGCGAGCATGCCAAAGTACGCGGCCTGGCCAGTTTTTCGAAGCGCTATTTCACAGCACCCGATGATGGCGTCGTCTTTCTCCGCAACCAGCACGCGCGCCTCGAGATCCTGTGTCCTCTGGAGCACCGATTCGGCGTCAACCCGTTTGCCCCCCAGTAATGCCGCCTCTGTGGTCCATCCTACGTCGCCGCGGTATGCGCGCTGGACGAGGTCAGCTAGTATGGCCGCCTCCTCCTCGGTTCCGTTCGCGAATCTGAACGTCGGCATTGTCTTGGTGCACGTATTGCACGAGTTTGAAATTCATCCTCGCTTAGCCCCTGTCCCTTTAAACTTCGTGGACCAGCCGGCCCGTGAAAGCCGATGACTCGAACTTACCCACGAGCGGATCCCTTGTTGTCGTTACCATCATTTGTTCTGATGTCGGCTTACATTCCAAATTCGTCAACATACGCTACCGGTCTTGCCATTAGCGATGTATGACTGGCTAGCGAGTCTAGCGCCTCGTCTGCTTGCTGAACCACTTAACAAAGTCCAAACCGCGGTAGGTACGAAGGTACTGTACATTACTATTCACCAATTGAACCAACCGGTTTGTGTCCTCCTTCGGAAAGCACTAGCGTATTTCTCTACTAGCTCCCGTTCATGTCTTACAGCAGAGCTCATGGTCTTGATGGCAGAAACCATGGCTTCGGCGTCGTGCAATGAGAAATTCAAACCAAGCCGCGAGTCACTCTCTCGTGCAAATGGTTCTAAATTGGTGGTCAGGATGTCATCTATCGTGAAAGACAAGCAATAAACCTGATTCGCCGGACAATCTGGGGAAAAGCTCGGCTTCTAATTTTGATAACTCGGATTCAAGCTTGGACACAATTTCAAGTCAGAAAATTGGCACGAGCACAATCGCTTTTACCCTTTTAATTGGTTCCGGTATTCTGTCCACTGTTGTCTCCTCGTATGTCCCGTCGGCGTTTTTCTTACAGGTCAAAATGTCGTTGTTCTTCGGCACTGGCAATGTAAACGAGTGTTCCGCAGATATAGACAATACTAGATTCTCTGCGGAAACCATATGCGCCGTTCTCTGTATCGCGCACAGCCCTTCCACATGGTCCGAGGGTCCAAGGTCGAAGTCGAGAGACACGGGGCAGCTCCCCTGCGAACGTTACATGACAATACCTTCCCGACAATAACATCGACCTACTATTTGAGGTCTGCTCCAATAAGAGTGATTTTCAAGGACCGCCCATACTTCCTTGGCGTCCCGGACGACGCCCTCCAGTTCTTTCCACCGGTCTTCAGGGACGCTGCACAGTCGACCGCGGCCGTCAATGGCGACCCCACCAGCACTCATATGCGGGCTGTAAAGCAGCGCAGAAACAAGCGTTATGCCTCCCATCGAATGGCATGTTTCGATAACGAGAACGTTGGCGGTTGTAGGCCAAAAATACGGTGGGTCGAAAGCGATGGTCGATGTCGGAACAGCAGCATCTGAGTTGGCGGCCTGAGGCGGCTTGGAATAGTTGCTTCCCATTGTGGTTGTAGAGTGTCTGGAGTCGGAAGTTCAAACGCGACAAGGCTGTACATACTATGCAGCAGCCGGTGGTTTGCGGGATTTGCTGACGGGATGCTGACGGGGTTAGACAACGAGGATCAAACTTGAAGCGTTGCTTTTTGATTGCCGTCCAACTTGGATACTACTGACCAAGTACAAAAAAACCTACTCACTTGACTCTTCATCCAGCTCGGCCTCAATCACACACTCGATCCCGCGTGTGTCCGGCCACACTTTAACAATCTTGAAACCAGCAGTATTGAGCAGTTTTGTCCACGCGGCCTCCGTCCTCTCGCCCCCTGCTAGCAGGGTCATCATCATCACATCGATTGTGGCTTGAAAGGTGCCGGCGCCCTTGGGGGGTATCACAACGTCGGTGATAAGCAACTTTGAGTAGCCCCTTTTGAAGGCTGGAACTAGGTTATTAAGAATCTGGAGGGCCTGAGGCTCAGACCAGTCGTGCAGAACCGCATGTAGGAAGTATATTCGGCTGCCGAGGATGGGTTGCGGCGTGAAGAAATCATGAGCCATAGCCCGGACTCTGGGGTCAACCTTGGCCATGGCAATCGTGTCGCTGGTGTCCTGAAGTACCAGCGATCCTGTGGGGACATTTGGATACTTCTCCAAGAAGCGCGTCAGATCGAGACCTATGTTTCCGCCAACGTCGACGAGGATGGGGATGGTCTTGCCGTTCTCAATGACGGCTTCGTCGACGAGTGTCGAGGTGTCGAAGTATTCAGTCCAGTTCTGCTTCCAGGCTGTCGTGTTGGACATCACAGCAATGAAGCTCTCTCCATACTCTAGCCGATCGCGGCAGCGCGCGAAGAAGGCAAGCTTCTCTGGGTTCGATCCCATCTTCGTGTAAGCTGTGTTATCGGTGGTCGTGGGCTCCTGGTATGCGGTTTGGGCAAGATGCGAGGGAATCTCGAGGGCCGCTGGGAGCAAGTGATGAGTGCTGGATAGAGTTCAGTGCCTTGATACATAGTACGCACACTACGGGATCAACTCACCCAAATTCGAGCGTCATTGCCAAACTCTTCTCTCCCATGGCCAGCGAGAAGACTGTGGACTCGAATGTGTCTGGCCCCGTCTCCTCTACAACATTTCCGATCACCAGGAGACGCAGTAGACGACCTAGTTATAGTCCAATGAGCATACAGCAAGTCAAAATCAAAGGTTCTTTACGAAGAAGGTTTGGGTCGCACTCCTTGCTGCACATTTTGACCACCTCAGCAAGCGACTTCTGCCCTCCACCAGAAGCGCACCATGCCTTCCACAAACCCAAGTCGATGCCGGTTTGGCAAGCTGCATAGACGAGAGGGTGGACAAGCATCATCTCCCACGAGCGCTCAAACGGCGTCTGCAGCCTGTTTAACGTGCGGCGGAGCGCTTCTGTGACTTGTGTGCGTTCCTTGCCATCGAGTTCCGCCGGAATGCTATCTAGAGCGCTTATGATCTTTTGGATGGACTGCGCCATAGCTTCTGGGGTAAATTGACTTGGACAAGTGAGATGGAGCGAGGAAAGGTAACGGGTACTTTAGACCTGATGATCAGCGTGGCTCAAGACAAGCGAACAAAAAAATTTAGACCGAAATGGCGAGATTGCCTGGAGGCGCTGATGTGATAAAAATCCGAGATGAATGCCCTCAAAAAAAGGAAGCTGCACGATACCTATGTTACACAGTTGATACTTCAATTGTACAAGGGTCGGTTCGAGAAAGCAGCTAACAGCTGTTCGATCAAACCGTCGCTGCGACACGCCGCTCAAAGCCTTTCCATCCTTTCCGGAGACCCTTGGCTTCGATAATTGGTGCCGGCATGCAGTACACGGGATCCAGATCGACCAGGCCGGGATAACCAAGAATGGAGAGGGTTTTCAAACGGAGGGTTGTAGGCCAAAAATACGGTGGGTCGAAAGCGATGGTCGATGTTGGAACAGCAGCATCTGAGTTGGCGGCCTGAGGCGGCTTGGAATAGTTGCTTCCCATTGTGGTTGTAGAGTGTCCGGAGTCGAAGTTCAAACGCAACAAGGCTGTACATACTATGCAGCAGCGAATATATATGCGGTGGTTTGCGGGATTTGCTGACGGGATGCTGACGGGGTTAGACAACGAAGATCAAAGCGATGCTTTTTGATTGTCGCTTAACTTGGATACTACTGACCAAGTACAAAAAAACCTACTCACTTGACTCTTCATCCAGCTCGGCCTCAATCACACACTCGATCCCGCGTGTGTCCGGCCACACTTTAACAATCTTGAAACCAGCAGTATTGAGCAGTTTCGTCCACGCGGCCTCCGTCCTCTCGCACCCTGCTAGCACACCGTCATCATAAGCACATCAACTGCGGCTTGAAAGGTGCTGGCCCCCTTGGGCGGTATCACAATGTCGGTGATAAGCAACTTTGAGTAGCCCCTTTTGAAGGCTGGAACTAGGTTATTAAGAATCTGGAGGGCCTGAGGCTCAGACCAGTCGTGCAGAACCGCATGTAGGAAGTATATTCGGCTGCCGAGGATGGGTTGCGGCGTGAAGAAATCATGGCTCATGGCCCGAATTCTGGGGTCGACCTTGGCCAGGGCAATCACGTCGCTCGCGTCCTGAAGCACCAACGACCCTGTGGGGACATTTGGATATTTCTCCAAGAAGCGCGTCAGATCGAGACCTATGTTTCCGCCAACGTCGACGAGGATGGGGGTGGTCTTGCCGTTCTCAATGATGGCTTCGTCGACCAGTGTCGAGGTGTCGAAGTATTCAGTCCAGTTCTGCTTCCAGGTTGTCGCGCTGGACATCACAGCAATGAAGCTCTCTCCATACTCTGGCCGCTCGCGGCTGCGCGCGAAGAAGGGAAGCTTCTCTGAGTTCGATCCCATCTTCGTGTAAGCTGTGTTATCGGTGGTCGTGGGCTCCTGGTATGCGATTTGGGCAAGATGCGAGGGAATCTCGAGGGCCGCTGGGAGTAAGTGATGAGGGCTGGATAGAGTTCAGCGCCTTGATACATAGTACGCACACTACGGGATCAACTCACCCAAATTGGAGCGTCGTTGCCAAACTCTTCTCTCCCATGGCCAGCGAGAAGACTGTGGACTCGAATGTGTCTGGCCCCGTCTCCTCTACAACATTTCCGATCACCAGGAGACGCAGTAGACGACCTAGTTATAGTCTGATGAGCATACTCAACAAGTCGAGATCAGGAGTTTTATACGAAGAAGATTTGGGTCGCAATCCTTGCTGCACATTTTGATCAGCTCAGCCAGTGACCTCTGCCCTCCACCCGCAGAGCGCCATGCCTCCCACAAACCCAAGTCGATGCCGGTTTGGCAAGCTGCATAGACGAGGGGATGGACAAGCATCATCTCCCATGAGCGCTCGAGCGGCGTCTGCAGCCTGGCTAGCGTGCGACGCAGCGCTTCTGTGACTTGTGTGCGTTCCTTGCCATCGAGCCCCGATGGGATACTGTCCAGAGCGTTCATGATGCCTTGGATGGATTGCGCCATAGGATCCGAGTGGAATTCACTTTGGCTAAGAATATAAGTAGCCAGATAGATGGAGTGAAGAAACGCAGTGGTCGTGGTAAAGCGCCACACACGAAGTCATCAGGTAACGCGTCCATTGCGACCTGGTGATCAGCGTGGGTTCAAGACGAAAGAATAGAGAAGGATCCCGAGCAAACTAAGTAGACTGAAATGACGAGGTTTGTCTGGAGACGCTGACGACAGGCATTTTTAGACAACGAAGATCAAAGCGATGCTTTTTGATGGCCACCCAACTTGGATACTAGTAATCTAATAAAACCTACTCACTCGACTCTTCATCCAGCTCGGCCTCAATTACACACTCGATCCCGCGCGCGTCCGGCCACACTTTAACAATTTTGAAACCAGCAGTATTGAGCAGTTTCGCCCACGCGGCTTCCGTCCTCTCCCTCCCTGCTCCCGCCGCCATCATCAGGACATCGACTACAGCTTGAAAGGTGCTGGCGCCGATAGGCGGTATCACAACGTCGGTGATAAGCAACTTCGAGTAGCCCCTTTTGAAGGCTGGAACCAGGTTATTAAGAATCTGGAGGGCCTCAGAGTCTGCCCAGTCGTGCAGAATCGTATGCAGGAAATATATTCGGCTGCCCAGGATGGGTTGCGGCTGGAAGAAATCATGAGCCATAGCCCGGATTCTGGGGTCAACCTTGGCCATGGCAATGGTGTCGCTGGTGTCCTGAAGTACCAGTGATCCTGTGGGGACATTTGGATGTTTCTCCAAGAAGCGGGTTGTATCAACGCCTGTGTTTTCCGCCAACGTCGACGAGGATGGGGGTCGTTTTGCCGTTCTCGATGACGGCTTCGTCGACGAGTGTTGAGGTGTCGAAGAAATCGGTCCAGTTCTGCTTCCAGGCCGTTGTGTTGGACATGAAAGCAACGAAGCCCTCTCGGCATTCTGGCTGCTCGCGGCAGCGCACGAAGAAGGCAAGCTTCTCTGAGTTCGATCCCATCTTCGTGTAAGCCGTGTCCTCGGCATTCGTGGGCTCCTGATATCCGATCTGGCTGAGATGGGAGGAGATCTCAAGCGCCATTGGGAGCATGTGGCGAGTGCTGGACCGAGTTCAGCGCCCTTATAGTCCACATACTGCGGGATCAACTCACCCAAATTGGAGCATTAATGCACAACTCGGTTCTCCCATGGCCAACGAGAAGACTGTGGACTCGAATATGTCTGGCCCCCTCTCCTCGACAACATTTCCGATCACCAGGAGACGCAGTAGACGACCTAGTTATAGTCCAACGAGCATACAGCAAGTCAAAATCAAAGGTTCTTTACGAAGAAGGTTTGGGTCGCACTCCTTGCTGCACATTTTGACCAGCTCAACCAGCGACTTCTGCCCTCCACCAGAAGCGTACCATGCCTTCCACAAATCCAAGTCGATGCCGGTTTGGCAAGCTGCATAGACGAGGGGGTGGAAAAGCATCATCTCCCGTGAGCGCTTATGATCTTTTGGATAGACTGCGCCATAGCTTCTGGGGTAAATTGATTTGGACAAGTGAGATGGAGCGAGGAAAGGGACAAGACGAGCGAACTAAAAATATTTAGACTGAAGTGGCGGGGTTTGCCTGGAGACGCTGATGTGATAAAAATCCGAGGTGAATGCCCTCAAAAAAAGGGAAAGCCGCACGATACCTATGTTACACAGTTGATATTTCAATTGTACAAGGGCCGGTTCGAGAAAGCAGCTAATGGCTGTTCGATCAAACCGTCGCTGCGACACGCCGCTCCAGGCCTTTCCATCCTTTCCGGAGACCCTTGGCTTCGATAATTGGTGCCGGCATGCAGTACACGGGGTCCAGGTCGACCAGGCCGGGATAACCAAGAATGGAGAGGGCTTTCAAACGGAGGGTGAACATATAAAGAGAAGATTTGACTGGCCAGCTTACCCGCAACACCAAACTGAGTGTGGAACACATCAACGATATTGCCTGGTCGATCCGAAATGCCGCCTTTTTCTGGGTCCTTTTGGTGTCATCAGTGCGTCGACAGAAGTCTATGCCAATCGAAACAAACCTGAGCGGAAAGGATGAATGATGTCAATTTTTCGGAATCGATCCACGACACTTTGTTCAGAACGGCCAGAGCCGAAAGCACCCAAAACTGTAACAAACCTGTGCAGAGGTCAGAAATTAACGTTGGACAGAGGAATAGTCGGTACATCTTCCAATTTTTCGGGTCTTCCATTGAGGCCGCCGTTTGGAAGCTGCCTTTCAGCCAACCACCATGCCAAAGTTTCTCCGTCCACCGCATCCAACCGGTCTAAGATGGTGAGGGCAGCCACACAAGGGAATACTGCGCAGATTCGAGATTGGACGCAATGAGTGGGGCCAAATGGCGACACACCTTGGCCAGCATGACTCTCAGCACCGACCGAACTTCCGAATCCTCCGTCGAAATTTCTGCACTGTTTGATATAATCCACAGTTTTGTCTTGATCCAGCTGATCCAGACACCCCAGAAGCGACAGAGCGTTGACCGCGATATAGCTGAATCGTGTGTCTATCTCTCCGAAAGAATCGCCGGCAAGACACCGGATGGTTGCTGGAGAGACAATATGACTGCACGGCGGAATCAACTTGAGTTTAGAGTGATTTCAAGAGGAAAGGGAAGGACATTTGGCCACCCTAGGAACATCTAGCCGGTCCAGCGCGTCGTACATAACCAGTATTTGTACCGCGCTGAGTGTGGAATGGATGTGTGCGTCGTGGCCGGGGTGGGCGCCGAATCCGCCTGAGCCAGATGAGCGAGATTAAAATCCGATGAAGTGAAGGTACCAGCTCGCTCATCCCAGCAGCTCTCAATAAAACTGATGACGCCTGCTTTGTCTAGTGCTTCTGGATGGCCCATTGTAAACAAGGCAGTGAGACCCCAGTATATCGCATTAAGACGGAGATGCGCAGTAAGATGATAAGCCAGGTCATCCGTGCTCTGCAAGGATTAATGAGGGTTTAACTGGAAGCAACCGAACTCCTCACCTTCCCAAGATTTGGATGTACGAAACATGCAGCGAAGTGAGTAGTTCAGTGGACATGGCGGATGAAGGACCGGGGAAGTCGTATGATGCACAAAAGCGGGGAGATTGTGAACCTTGGCCTGGCCTTCAGAATGAGGTTGCGAGTGGGAAGTCGGGGGCGGGCGGCGATCAGTGCAGTACGCGGTCAGGTGATCACAAGTTGATCGCGTCGCGTTCACGACGCGGTAGCCATTTTCAATTCCCTTTTTGTGCTCCCTTTCTCTCCTTCTACCCTTTCCCTCTCATTTAATACCTGCTAATTTGGAAGGAAGACAAGAATAAGGACTTGACGAAAAGAAGGCAAAGTGAAACGGCCATTTAAAATGATCGTATTGAGTCAGAGCCAGGGCATTGTTTACCTATAAATTGGTCCCCAGAAATGCTTCAATGGTTCACCTGCCCAGATCGGTGCCGCACTTGTTCAGTGACTTCTCCTCTACGGTGTGGAACTCGAAAGTATCGTCGGATTCAAGCATGGGCACAAGCTCAGTCCTTTGTAAGTTCGTTTGAGAATATTGTATTCTCAAGGCTTACATGCATACAGATGACGCGCTCGTCGCTCAAGTTGCCGACTTAAAGCGCCAAGTCACGAATCTAAGTCCTGAACTCACGGAGTGTAAGTCTGCTCAGAAAGTTGACCAACTTGATGTTGACTGCAGTGCATTG
The DNA here is from genome assembly GCA_029378375.1 of Mycena olivaceomarginata. Classification (NCBI taxonomy): domain Eukaryota; kingdom Fungi; phylum Basidiomycota; class Agaricomycetes; order Agaricales; family Mycenaceae; genus Mycena; species Mycena olivaceomarginata. Next base: position 78,302 of record JARKIC010001697.1, read on the forward strand.
CTGTAGCCCGCAACGAGAAGAAAATGCTCTACGCAGAAAACCAAGTACTGGCAGCACAAAATCAGGTTGTGGTAGCTGACAAGGAGCGTCTCTACGCCCTAATCAATGGCGCCATGGGATTGCGGGCTGAGATACCCCATTTATATTTTATCTTAAATAATTGGCCTTTTGTTGGTCTCCGTACAATCATCGTTTTACACCATCGAAAGCCCCCCGAGTCCAGAATCGTCACTCTGTAAGTTTATATTCCAAAGCACAGCTTTCTCCACCGAGGACGACTAATAGGCTTTTTGTCCTCCTTTACAAAGGAAGGCAAGAACGAACAGGGACTCGGAAAAGGAGTCAAAGTGAAACGGCATCTCGACGCGCGACTTTGTATTTACACGGGCCGCACAATTGCAGTTTAGGGCATCTAAAGCACCCCAAGTCCGGAACCGTTACTCTGTAACCGAGTTTCATATATGCGCCAAGGGAGCAAGAAGGTCTTCTCAAGCCGGAGTCGAAAATACCTCGCAGTACCGATGGATGCGCCTTCTATCGGTATGCGACACTCCGGAGTCCTAGGCTGCACTGAATACGGTATGCACGAGACAGACCCTGACGATTCGACCTGCGCGAACTTGTTAATCGGATAGAAGATATCGGTAATGAGTGAATACCCAAGATCGTTTGTCCGGAGAAAACGAAACCGTCGAGGCCTTCAACATGGGAGCCATGTCAGAATCGACGAGCCATAACCATTCGACACCCGTCCAGTTCAGTTGTCGAACATTATCTAACATGTCGAACACCAATGTATCGCCCTCGGTCGCATCTATAGAAAATTCAGGCGCTGAAGGTCATTGTACAGGAACGATTACTCTGGAAGCTACGGAAAAAAGTCTTCGGGTCCGCATCGACTGCACGGGACAACGCGTGATTCACATAATTTGAGGTGAACTGTGGCGTCAGCACGGGAGAAAGCTGGGCTTCACGCGCAAACAGTTCCATCGCGGTTCTGTGAGTGGCTGCAGCCTTGGCAAACGCGTCCGGAAGGGATTGAAGTGTTGATTCGAGCACACACGACCGTCCGAGGCATGGAGAGCGTTCGACTTGAGGTTCAACGGGAGAAGAAGGCAGAGAAACGTAGGGCCAGGCATCGCTGCCAGGATCCGTAGCTACGATTTGGTCGAGATAACTTGTTGCTGCAGCCTTGGGACGTCGTAAAATTTGACCCAGAGCAAGAACAGCACCCACAATATGTTTCCGGTTCCGGGCAACACCTTCCCCTCCGACGGTAAAGTCGCCTCCGCCAAAGAGTGGGATGGGGTGGCCGGTCCAGGTCTCAGGGACAGAGTTCTTGAGAATCGAATAGTAGTTATCAGCCATTTTGGTTTCTTCTTCAGATACGCCGATACGCTTGAGCAAGCTAAGAAACGACTCGGCGTTGCTTCTGAGTAAAAGAGCGCCATAGCCAAGCCAAGAGAACCCAAAAGTGATGTTGGTGGAGGGAGAGTCGATAGACAAGACATGGCCTGCCAGAACCTCATCGGGTGGAAGATGATAGATGTCATGCGTGCCGATTCGCGCACGAAGGCTGCGAATAATTTCGGGCTTGACTAGATAGTCGTCGTCCTCACCTGGTGTCAGGCACGAATCGAGGCATGAACAACACAAGTACCTGAATGAAACAATACGGCGTGGATGCGCCTGCGCAAGCGATAAATCGCGCTTGGAAATACAAATTCTCCGCTGAGTTGGGTAGGCGAAGTTTAGAAATAGTGAAATCGCCGAGTCCTGGGCGCACCGGAGTTGTGTATGTGAAGTTTTGAGCAAGTGAAATTCGCAAAATCCTGGGCGCACCGCGTGCACTTAGCATTCAACGCGAACCAGCGGACGGGTGGCGCACTTGATCCACAAGCGGACGATTATGGTTGTTATTCCACACAACAATTTCCTTGGTTATTCTCGTAAAACATGTACATTGTGGACGGTCGTTCACACCTTGATTACACCGTCCAGTGACTCCGCACAGAGGGTAGAAACGATTTGAACGACATTGGGCAATCGAACCCAATTTAAAAGGACTGCGGTGACATCTGGCTGAGATGGTTCGTTTGGGGTAGAATAGCTGGCGAGCTTTTGTGTGAACCAAGCAGTATTTATTTCGACCCAGAAGGCACACAAGGCTACAGCAGCCGCCAGAAGGGTCGTCCAAACAGAACAAACGTGTTTCATCTGTTGCTGCGATCTGACAAGAAGGACACAGGGTGGCGGTGCCGCACACTCGCTACTCCAGTCTCTCTCTTTCCTCAACCGCGTCCAGGGTCGATTCTACCTTGGTTTTTCGTTGTATACCTCCCCAGTTTCATGTCGTCTACTCCACGCGAGATCGGAACTCTCATCGTCGTTATTCTTAAAGCCGTGCGTCTATTTTGCTTCTCCTCGGTTACGTTCCTCACAACGTCCCCAGAACCATCTTCCCAATAAAAGGTGCCCCTTATCTGGCCATTCGTACGATCCATCTAATTGGTTGCAGGAATATCGGAAAGCAGGATCCTTATTGCTTGGTCTCCGTCAATGGCGAGAAGCAACGGACCAAAGTTATTAAAAAGGGGGGCCAACATCCCGAATGGGACGAGGAGATTCGTTTCAAACTCTACGAGGACGACGCTTTAATGCCAAACGGGCCCGACGGCGCCCCTCCGCCTCTACCACCGAAAGATGGCAAGAGGAACATTAAAGGAGGGACAATCATGAAGCTCTCGTGCTTTGCAGACGATCCTCGCGAACCCAGTCTCATCGGCCAGGCCGACGTAGATTTAACCGAGGTGTTGACCAAGGGAGAGGACTGATGGTGAGTATCCCCGCTTCGGATTTACCCCAGTTGACTGAACAACGGGTAGAGTGGTTTACCCTCATGAATAAAGAGAAATTCGCTGGAAAGGTCTACATTGAGCTGACATTTTGGTCCAATGTTCGTCTTTCGAGCCTTTCGAGCCCCGCCGTGCTGACCTCACCCTTAGGAACCTGCTCCAAAGAAGGTTGTACCGGTCGTGCAAGAGTATGGTGGCCAGGGCTCCTTCATTTCTTCCGATGCCCCACCCGATCACGGTCTCTCTTCCTCGAGGGTCGTATCCACCAACGGCGTCTATGCCCATTCCCGTCGCGTATCTGACTCGGGCCATTCTACTCTTCGATCCTCCAACTCTTTGGCCCAACTGGATCTGTATAGACCGTCGTATGAGCAGCAGGGACCTCATCATCGGAGTCGTGTTGCCTCATTTAGCACTCTAGCTAATGACTTTAGTGAGCTCGGTCTTGGAGATCCCAGCCGAAGACGGGAGAGCCTTCCTGTCAGTACATTTTACAACTCAATCGATTTTTTTCCTTACAGTCGTACTAGCCGGTGAACTCAGGCTTTGTTCATACTCGACCGCCTTCGTCTAGCTACCACCGTGCTACTTACCCGCCGCCGCAGCATGGCTATGACCCAGACGCGGCTTCAGGTTACGCTTACGAACGGCCTGTGACACCTCCCGGGCAACCTCACGATTCTTCGGCCTTCGTAAATCCCGTTTCTTACATTCCTCAAGCCCCTTATCGACCTCAGTACGACTCTGGGTCGGTGTACAACCCTCCTCCTAGCCGCGGGCCCCGTTACAGCTCTGGGTTCATGCCTATCTCGAATTCGAATTCATCCAGTTTTGCACCCCTTCCTTCGCACCCATCTGAGCCTTCGAGCTTTGCCCCGCCTCTGACACACACGCCTGCTCCTCCAGCGGGCTATCCGCCATCCCACATCAATCCAGCAACCTCTTATCCTCCTGCTACATCACAGACTCCTGCTCCTGGTTATGCACCTCCTCTTCCGCCGTCGTCGTCGGCCGGTTTCCATTACCAGCCCGGCTTTCCGCCTTCTCAATCTCAATATTCACAGTTTCAACCTCAACAGCAGTACAACCCTCCTCCGAGCCATATACAAACCCCGACACCGCCGGCACAACAAGGGTATGCGTTGCCCCCTTCGCCTTCAAACCAACCTCCGGCTTCTCTATCGCACAGTAATTCGCTGTCGTCGAGTACGGGACCTGGGTCGCGACCCTTACCGCCCCCGCCGCAGTTCCATGCCGGGCAGGGGCACCAGTCGTACGGTTTACCTCAAGGAGCGAGTCAACCGGCGCATCCAGGGTCGTACAGTTCCCACGCCACCAGGGGCTTCCACGTTCCAGGAGAGTTATCAGCCCCCGCAGCCGTACCAGGATGGAGGCTACGATCGGGGCTACATCCCGGGTGATCCAAACCTTGCACCTCCCCCGCCACCCGTACTGCCGGGGTCGACGTCCCCGCGAAGGCGATCGAGTCTCCCTCCGCCGCCTACCCACCTGCAGCAGCAGCAGCAACATCAGCCAAATCGCCCGGCCCTTCCCCCGCCTCCGCCGCCCCCACTCGAGTATTTGCCTCATAACCCTCCGCCGCCGCCCCCGCCGCTCCCCTCCCATATCATGCCGCATGGCCAGGCTCAGTCGTACTACCCTGGGCCGCCGCCCAGACCCCCAACACAAATAGACGGGCCGGCGCAGTGGGCCCCGCCGCCGCCGCCGCCGCCCCCAAAACGGCTACGTCCAGCAAGGCTGGAGTTGAGAGCCGGATTTTTCACCACTGGACATTCGCGTTCTTGCTTTCGATTGATACTCAATAATAATAGACCTCACGGCTTGTATGAATGTGTCTCCGTAGGTAGTGTGTAGCAGATCTCATACCTTTATGATTCACGAACGGACTGCAAAATAAATTTGTTTTCGGTAGGACTATTGCGGTGGAACGAATGTTGAACAATGTACTTGCCCCAGCCATTTCTTATCATGCTGAGTTGGTTGAACTCTCGTATATTATCGCATGCGGGAAGATCGCGAAATTTAAGTCGGCCGCTCCGTATCTGCTTCCTGGTTCGCTCTCCACTTTGCGATTGCTGTCTCGGTTGGGATGATGCCTTGCTGAGCGAGGTGAAGTCTGGCCTCCTTCCGAATGTCATTCTCCTCCCATCTCCGCAGAGCTTCGTACTCTTGCAGCGCTCGCTCGGCGCTGATGACCAGGCCAAAGACGGTGCCTAGATTGTCGTACCTCAATGATAGAAACTGATCCCAAGGTGGAAGCGTACAAGTGCAGACAATAAAGCCCTTGAATTGAAAAGTTTGTCGCCTAGTGGATGTTCACTTGCGGCATCCCAAGAACGCGGCAAGTTAGACCCACCTGAAGAACGGCCAGGTGTAGTGCGAAATAATAGTCAATCCTACCCCGATAGAACCGCCGCGGAGAGCTCCCTGCTCGATGAGTGGTATAACGCGCGCGGGGATGGAAAGTATACTTGAATTCCCGAGCGTGTTTGGATCGAGTAGGCTTCCGCTACATCCTGCCTCTGTCGTGAACGCGGTTCAGACATTACATGAATATCACGGTCACGCCGGTTCTCCGTGATGCCTCGCATCCTTCCTCGTCTGCTCAAACTCCCTCTCCAAGGAAACTTCCCCTTTCCCTCCACAAAAGCCCCAAAAACCCCTGCCCAAGCCCGTCCCCCCGCTGCACTCTGTCCTCCCTGCAGACCACCCGCGCTCGGCGTTGCTTTCTCCAGGAAATATTATAACAAACTCACACGACTATGTCCACCACAAAGCCACGGCACCCATTCCCCGCGCGCATAGGCGGAAACTCTCGCGGAAACAATATGCGAGCAACAGTAACGGTTCTCGAGAGATGTCCGCCCAGGAGGCCGTCTGGTGGTCCAGCCCATACCGTAGGCGCCGCCGAAATATAGAATTTCTCAGATCTCATTCCCTGCCCAGTCCGCATGCTTGCAAGCCCACTCCGCCAGTGTTTCCTCTCCGAACGATATCTCCCCGCGGGTTTGTTTTTTGCTTCTTTGATTACTGACGCTCATGTTCCTCTAAAAAGACTTTATGATTCGCCTGGGGGCGATGCGTGTGCCACTGCACCTGCAACAGAATCGCAAAAATACGGCCAAAATCCTCTTCCCGGACGGCCTCCAGCATCCCAGATTTAAGAGGCGCAAGGTCGGCCACGGGACATACATTATGTGTTGGCGCGAGGCGCTCGCCATCCTCGACCGCCCCAGTGCGTAGCATTATTTTTCTAAACAACGAAGAACTGACTGAACCACGCGTGCAGTGCGGTTTCAAACGCCTGGGCGCCTCGCCGCCCCCGCGCCTTGGCGAATATATCACACACCTCCTCCGTCTGCGCGTCCTCCAAGAGCTGCAACTCCTCGTAAAACACCTCGAGGCGCTCTACCGCACGCGTACCGGTCCCGCCCCCGCACGCGCACCCATCCTCCGCCGTCTCACCCGCGCGGAATGGGGCCGCCTCCGCACGACCGGCATCCTCCCCTACCCCGGCGCGCTCGCCATCCTCGTCGTCCCGCCGTGAACCGCGAACCCACGGCGAAGCAGCGGCCCTCCGCCACCGGTGCGATGAGCGACCGCCCGCCCACAGACGACGTGTCGTCTCCGCCCAAGCGGGAGCTACCACCGCTGAGCGTGCTGCATCCTACCCGCGTGCGCCCGTCGGCCACGGCCACGCCCTCGGCCGTCTCATACGTCAAGCCGCTCTCGGACCTAGAATTCTGGGAGCAGACGCGGCAGAAGCGCACGGCAGCCGAGAGGGACGCTACTGCGTCGATTTTTGACGCCATTGGGGATGCGGTGAGTAGGCATGCGTCTGCTGAGGAGGAAGGCGATGAAGGCGATGATCGCGTGCCGCCGCACACGGAGGAAAGGGTGCCGTTGTATAACGGCGTCGCGTTGTTCCCTGGACGCGTGCAGCGCGCGCGATTACATACACTGTTGACGCGGATACTGGGGGTGGAGGCCAGATGGCGGTTCAGTGCTGCGTCGCAGGAGGAGGAAGATGGGGAAGACACGAGCACTGGACGGGCGAGGGGGAAAGGCGACAACAAGGGGAGTCACGCGTTTCTCGTTTGCGCGTCGGACGAGGTGGATATCGCGGCGCTGGGGATCGCGTTGTGGCGTATACGCATGTGGGAGGGCGGGGGGTGGCGAATGCGGTCCCTGACAGAACCAGAGGGGGACGAGGAGGAACGGTGGCCGTGGGTGGAGCAGGTTCGTTAGTCAATAGCAGGATTCACAGCATAGAATGAAAGCAATTTGATTGTGTATTCTACTCGACAACCATGGGCGCGACCTGCGGATCGAGCACAACCTTTGTCTTTGGCGCGGCGAGCACTTCGGTGCCGGTCCAGAACTTGGGCAGCTCGTTGCCCGGGACAAACAGCCGCTCGACGCCCTCCTCCGTGATGACACACATGCGAATCACACCGCCAGAAGAACCGTCGCGCGACATGGCCAGCGCGAGGGCTGCAACGCGCGTCAGATACAGGCAAATTATATGAGAGAGAAATACGGACTGTTCTTGACAAACTCGACCGTCTCGTCGCGCCCCCAGCCCTCCTTGTACGTTGCGTCGCAGTAACCGTATACATATGTTGAGCCGGAGCCTGCGCGTTATTAAAATCGAGAAATGAAAATAATATTGCGCGCGGGCTGCGTACCGCCAATCGCCCACGGCTGACGGAAGAGTCCACCGCCCAGCGGGATGTTGTACACGCTGGGGCCGACCTCCTTGTCCCACCCCGCGACGATGATCCCGGCGGACAAGGCGTCCTTGTTCTCGTAGCAGAGTTTCTGGAACATGGACGCGGCGGTGTGTACCGGCGGCGGAGAGCCCGAGGATTGGCTGTGCAGTATAAGCAAACAGCGAAATAAGCAAGCGAGAAGGGGGACCTGAAGAGTTGGAGGTAGTAGTGGACGATGTCTGCGACGGCCTGGGTGTCTGCTGCAGAGCCCGAGCGACAGCAGTAGACGCGGTCGTGGACGTGGGTGAGTTTGTCGGTGACTCTGTTTGCGATGTAGCTGCCCGTCGTGGTGCGCGAGTCTGCACCGATGACCACGCCGTTTGCGAACTGGACGGCCATAATTGAGGTCTGGAAATAACATATAAGGGTGTAGTATGATTCTGCAAGGAGAGTGCAGACCCCGAGGTTGACCTCGCCGGCCTTGAGTTGCTGAAAGTCAATTCTGTCGACCATAGTGGTATGAAGGAGAGACGCGTATTGCTGACTAAGACGCGTACGCGTTGCTTCTGCTCTTCAATGTCCCTCAAATCCCAATACTCGGAACTCAAGGCCTCTTTTGCTGCCCCAGACCTCCCAAAGTGCGGACGTCTCCTGACCCAGCTCAAGGTCCCTTTATTTCCAATTTACGCCGGCTTGTTTGAATATTATGGTGTAGCTCGGTCTCATACAAGCTGGCCTACTTTTCCCGCAAGGAGAGCTCAACCCAGACGATCTCGTCGTTGCGCGTGCGTAGCGTACTCCAGTGGGTGCCACCACTGACGCTTACTTGTGCAGGCGAAATCCTCGAGATCGGCGCATTCTGGAGCATCCGCACACAGGACGTGCCCTCGTTTGACCGCTACTTCTCCCAGCTCCAGGCATTCTACACCGACTATGCGTGCGTCCCTCCCACGCGTGGTACTAATACAATCTCACCAATTGTTTCGTCCGTCCCGCCAGCACCCTGCCGCCATCACCGCGCGAATACGCCATCCGCGGGCTGCACCTCATCCGCCTGCTAACGCAGAACCGCATCGCCGACTTCCACACCGCGCTCGAGAGCCTGCCCGCCGCCGCCGTCGAGAGCCCGTACATCGCGCACCCCGTCAACCTCGAGCGCTGGCTCATGGAGGGCAGCTACGCGAAGGTCTGGGGCGCACGCGCGGAGGCGCCCGCAGCCGAGTACGGGTACTTTGTCGACAGTCTCATGGGCACGATTCGGTTAGTGTGGCTGCGCGTGGCGAGGTGCTCGAATTAATTTTGAATATAGGAATGAGATCGCGAGCTGCGAGGGAAACGGCGTATGAGAGTCTGCCGTTGAAGGACGCTGCAACGCTGCTGTTCTTCACCTCGCAACGGGAACTGCTCGTCTTTGCGGAGCAGGTGCGCGTTGTAATCCAAGATAATTTTTTCAACTGACGCGTTTTTGTTTCCCAGCGAGGGTGGGAGGTCAACTTGACCTTGGGCACAATCACATTCGCGAAAAAGGGCGAAGAGACAATGGACATACCAAAAGCGAAAATCATCGCCGCTTCGCTGTTGTACGCACGCGAGCTAGAGCAGATTGTATAGAGAGCGCGGGCGTGCACTTAATTTTTCAAACTCAATTCACAGAGGGAAAGCAAATCATTCAATTCTCTACTCGAAACCAGATACCAGAGCCTCCTTTGCTTTGGTCTCCGCTTCGTCGAATAGATCCTTTGGTACAGCGACGTGCTGGCCATTTGTTTCGGGCCCAATCCATGACATCTCCAGCTCAAATTCTTTCTCTTTTGCGTCTTCGTGGACAAGGGTAGATGCTGTTGTAGCGCGACGTGAGCCTAAGAAAGCAAACGAAGAGGACAACGCATACATGCGTGCGGCTTCAATGACCGCCTCACGCGTAGTCAGCTCGGACAGCTTAAGTTTCTCGAGCTCCGTTTTCGCGAGCTGGCGACCTTTTCCGACAGCCGCGCCGTGGTAGCCCTATAGTCGTGTAAATTTTGAATATAGTAACCCAAGGGTGGACGCACAAAGAAGACGCCGCTCGGCTCGACGACGTACAGCGCAGGGCCGTCCTTGTCGACCGCGCCGAGAATAGTGCTGATGCCAAACGGCCGCACGGACGAGTAAAGGGTGTACATTTGCACAAACTGTCCTATGCGATCGGCGATGGTCTGGCAAACGAATGGACATCAGAGAGATAATTGGTGTGAGACTGGTAGCAACGTACTTTCAGCGTGGGGGGGAGAGCGGTAGAAGTCACGGTAGCCGGCGGCCTCGTCGCGCGCGCGGTTGGCGACTGTTCGGCCGTCTGCGGGCAGGCCAGCGGTTGCCTGTTCAGAGATGAGTATGTGTTACTTGCATAGTTGACTTAATATCGCACGAGGCCAATATGGCGGTCGACGGTCTGGATGCGCCTGTTCGCGCCGGGGACAAGGAGTTTGGAGTGGACAAGCTTTTCTACTGCGAGAACGACGCCATCCTTGACCTTGAGGCCGATTGCGGTCCTGGTTAAATGGTTGAGAGCAGTTAAAGAGAAACAGCAAAGACGGTTACCCCGAGTTCTCTACTGCCTTGTTTGCATACTCGACCTGGAATATTCTGCCATCGGGAGAGTATGTGGAAGCACTAAGATCGTAACCTGATTCCAGACAACTCGTGAGCCGCGGTTCGCACTCAGTGGGTCGTGAAAGCCAACGCACCTGTGCCGATAGAAGTCAGATAGAGAGGTAGGAGATGGAAGTAAAGGCGCACCTGTCCCGATAGAAGTCATTTAGAACAGACGCGGAGGAGGAGGTATAGGAAGAGACGCGTAATAGACACGCGTCACGGCCACGGTCACACAACGCGTTCATGTCTGCAGACGATTGGGCCACCCTGCTGGCTGCTCACCCAATCTTTTCTCCTTCCCCCACCCTTTCCGCTGGCGAGCTAGATGCATCCACCAGTGCAAATGGAGGTGCACGTCGCCAAGTCATGGTCCTCAAAGACGCCGATCTGGTGGTAGCAGCTGGCTCAGAAATTCGCATTACCTCTCTCGGCGCCGCACGGCCCACAGGTGCAAAGGGGTACAAGGTATTTATTGCCAAACGATTCTGGTATCGACACCGAAGCTTTGCTAGACCCTCCACACGCCCAACCTCCAATTCGAAATACACCAAATTGCTCTCAACCCCAGTGGCAAGCTCCTGGCCGTGGCCGGCGCGTCCCAGGTCGGTGTGGTTGTGCTGCCCCGTTCAGGTTTTGCGCGTCTGGTGCCAGACACGATCGACTGCAAGTGCGTGGACACAACCATCAGTACGAGTCAACCATTTATTTATTTATTTCTTCAGGTCGCTGCAAATCGGCCAGTTCTACCATGCAGAAAAATTCTCACCGCATATCGCTAAGATTCAATGGCATCCATGGGGCGAGTCTGGCTCGACACTCATGGTTATGACTGAAGACGGCAAGCTGAGGGAATACGACATCTCGGTAGACACCGAGGAGCCACAACAGGTTCTGTCCTTTGTTCCCGAGAAAAAAACCAAGTCTTTTGTAGCGGAAGACGCGTCAGAACGCGAGGTTGCATCATTTTGTTTGGGCCAGGGGCGAGCTGACTGGGGCCCGCTCACCGTCTATGCCCTCATGAAATCGGGCGACATATACTCGATATGTCCGTACATGCCTCAAAACGCGCAAGTCCTTTCCATCCTTTTTCTGCTAAATCTTACAACGTCGCTAGTTCCATTCCATCTTCATACGTGCACTCACTCGAATGTTTCATCTCCGCCAAGCAAGACTTTCTCTCGCAGACGGAGGAGCGCGGTAGCTCGTCCACGACGCGGAATCTCTCCACGCTATACGACTATCAGCACAAATACATCACAGCGCTGCTCAAGCAGCTGCCACCGGGCACGGTCTTCCCCGCTTCGTCACGTTCTGTGCCCATGCACCCACCAACGACCATCAAGGCGCGCCCCGCGCGGCAAGGTCCATTCCTCTTGCAGCCCGCCCCGCGGACACTCGCGGACAGCGAGGGCGGCGATGCGACGGACATCATGTACCTCGCGTTTGGGGCGGACGACGACCGCGAGGACGACGGCGAAGGCGGAGAGACAGAGCACCTCGGCGTCGTAGTCGTATCGCATCAGGATGGTAAAATCGACGTTTGCCTGGACGTCGAGAAGGTGGAGGCGCGTTGGGATATCGGCGGCTCCTGGCGCGATGCGGAACTGCCGATGCTCGCCGTGTACGAGACGATCGACCTGGGTCTCGTTGCGATGCTCAAGGGGCAGCTGGGCTTACTGGAGGGGAACCATCCCGTGTTCCTCGCGGACCCAATCCACGACGACACGGTATATGTTTACCATGCATTTGGGGTGCACACCCTACACCTCGAGCCCCTGCTGCAAAGTCTCGCAGTCGCGTTGAGGGCGGGCGATGACGATGGAACAGCCCTCAGTGCCGCACTGCAAAAATCTGCAGGAACATCCGTCATGCCCATCCTGACCACGTTCTCCGTCGAGCGCAGGTCCGTTTCTTCATTTCGACATTTTTCTCGTACACTGACAATCGTTTCTCCCTGGTAGGTGTTCAAATCCAGTTATTGCAGTCGCTGTGCCGAACGATGTCTACCTCACGTACAGCATCTTCATCCTTACCTCTGCTATGCGTATAAACGACTTTCCCCCTCAACCTTCGTTCCGACGTCTCGCCCTCGCGCGCAAAATCCCAACCGTCATCATCACTCCGCGAAGATAGCCCTACGAAAACACCGGGCCCAAGCCAGTGGTTGACGCCACGCGAGGGGCCGTCTGCGTACATCTCTCTTCTCTCAGGTGCTCCTTACACACCCCCGGAGTGCCTCACGCGGGTCGGTTCTGGCCTCCCGGTGAACCCGCGTCTCTCGCTCCCGCCCTCGCCCGCCAAGGGCCCGGGCGGCGGCAAGGGTGACTTCATGCTGACGCCGGAGGTGCTGCGCTACTTCGGCACGACGGTCGCAGCGCTCAGTGCGCAAATGCAGGAGGTGCAGCTCGCGTACCGCGCGGCGGACGCGCGCGCGACGCTGCAGGTCGCCGAGCAGACGCGCCTGGTGGAGAAGTGCGCGGAGGTGGAGGCAAGCGTGAGTGTGCTGCGGGGGGCGCGCCGCGCGAAGACGGAGGAGCGGTTCGTGAAGGTGAGGGAGGAGCAGCGCGCGCTGCACGGGCGGCTGGAGCGCATGCTGAGGGGGCTGATGGACCGCGCGTCGCCGGACCTGAGCGAGTACGAGACAAAGTGGTTTGGGGAGCTGAAGAGGATGCAGAACGAGATTGTGGGTGCGGGGAGGTATGATGAGGGGTCGTTGGCCGCGAGGGCGCGACTGGTAAGTGGTGTTTTTGGCCTTCACTGGTGCTCATTCTGATTGAGCGTTGGTAGCTTGAGCGCGAGTATGAACGGCTCATGCCCCAGCCTAAAAGCTCTGGTTGAGAAGGAGAAGGCGCGAAGCAAAGCGGCACCGAATCTTGGTGTTTCCCAGGCATTCGAGTTCGGGGCGCGCTCCAATATCGAGTGAGCTCTGCCCATTTCTTCTGACTCTTTCTGGATCCTGACCCAACTCTTCAGGCAAGCACGAATATCCAAAGTAGAGGAAGAGCTAGTGCAGCTCGCTGCCAGCCTGGATCTAACGCTCACCCGACCCCCCGTCGGAACATGAATCGTAGCCCAATGTTGTACTGCTGCTTTTGCTATTTGCTCTCTACTAATAAACAGTGGTCTTTCAACTCAAGCGATTGAAGCACCGTTTCTGTCTCCTGAAATTACTCACATATGTAAAAGGATTATCGTTGTCTCCACTGTTTTGACGCCCCACGATGGACGGAGACTATATGGCCATCTCCGTCTCAAACATAAACGATATAGTGTGGTTCTACTGCCTTGTTTACAAAGAACCTGGCGAGCCTCACCCGACCTTTTGAGCGAGCACCCACAAGAAATCTGCATCGGAACCCTCCTTTCCGCCTATCTCTGCGACCTCAATCCTAAATCCCGCTTCCTCGACCAAGCGTTTGCTTTCCTCCGGACTCCAGGAGCTCCAATACATCGCATTCAGGGATTCTTTTCCCTCCTCCTTAGACTCCAACCATCCCATCTGCACAGAGCCTTCGCTCTCCTTGCCCCCGAATTGACCAAGAGCCACCCGCCAGCCCGCAACCCAGCTCCCCCACACGCCGCAACAAACTCCCCCTGCTCCTCGCGTGGTAGGTGCAGAATGCTGTAGAGCCCCACCACCGCATCGAGCTCGCCTGCGGCAAACTCCAGGTCCATCATATCGCCCTGTCGCGCTTCGACTTTTCCCGCTGAGATTTCGGCGGCGAGGCGCGCTTTCAGGAGCGACAGTTGTGCGCCAGAGATGTCGTTGGCGATGATGTGTGCCGCGGGCAGGGTGGCCAGGAGGACCGTACCTGGGTCGCCGGCACCGGCGCCGAGCTCGTAGGATGCGGCTGTTATCGATTAGCGGAGAGCTGCGGGACCAGGCGATTCAGGTATTGCAGGCGGAAGCCATGGTGTGACGCAGTCCATGCGTTGTACTCGGTTGCCAATGGCGTCGTATGTGCTCGCTATGTTGGATTTTGACCTCGGCAGATGGAGCTGATAGAAGAGGATGGGCGCTCATTGTGCTCGAAGCTTGTTACGATGGTGTCGTAGGTTATTGCGATGAATTTTACTTCGGTTGGAGCAGATACTTAAATAGGGGCGGACGGAATATTCTATGACTCGAATTGGACCTTGTTTCTGACAAAGCGATTCGCAATCTTTCGTTGACTCGAATCGAAGCTCCGAGCTTGCCGGTACCTATGGGGTTGCTTTTCAAATCAAGACTGCAGGCTATCTGAGAAGCGCGCTCGTGCAGAACCAGATTTCGATCTGCGGGGGCAACGTGAATATGGTTGTTCTACCCGACCATGTCAGACAGAATGCAATTTGGCGCCTGGCCAAATCAGGCAATGCAACTCCCAAGTCTTAAAATGGCAATTATGCCTAGTGTCAAATCTACTTGTGTTGAAATCACGCCTTACGAGTCGAATTTCCAAAAAAAAAAAAAATCGGTTCTCAACTGTACATAGGGTCATTCATTATCAAGGCATTAATACACGTAACGGACTGTCGGTGGCGTTAACGAAGGGAAAAAGTAAATGAATGAAGGAAAGGAACTCACAATCTTTGTTCTCGTGGTCAGTCAAATCGTCAAACCTGGAAATCACGTTATTTTAAAAACTGCAACAGGGCTGAGAACAATTCGGGACTCACGCGTGTTTGTGCGTAATTTTTTCTGCCTCAAGTTCGCCATTGGCTTTGGTTGGCTCCAAAGCCTGCGCGCGCCGTTTGAGAACATTGAGGCGCATAAGACGCAGCCGCAGAACGAAAATTGCGGCAATTTGGACGCCCGTACATAACAAGGTGTGCTATGAACGCGCGGATGTACCGCGGAGAGTCGTTGGCACGAAATACTTGCGGCCCACTAATCGATAGGTTGGTTCGCTGAAAAATTGTTTGAGTGAAGGAAATAGAGGAGACGTACATAGCATTTCCAAGAGCCCAGGCGATGAATACCAAACTTGAAGCAATAACCTGTTTAGTCCGCTGCAAGTCGCATGAGTTGAGTTGAATAGAGGTGCCGCTTTTTCGAGGCAATACATACGCCAGCAACCTAGTAGCATATAGAATTCAGGATATGTACCTTCGCTCGAGATACGGGAGTTACTGACATTGTTCGACATCACGGCCAAGTTTAGCACTGCAACCGCTCCGAAACCTTGCATGCAGCTGGGTTGGTTCGACAGTTAGCTTCGCTCCGAGATATTGTAGCCAATATGACGCACTAGAACGCCAGGAGAAGCCCAACTTTGGTGTGGCGCAGTAGTCTTGACACATACGAAAACGATCGTCCCAGCAACGTTGGGTAGGGTGTAAATCTGCACATTCTGAGACAATTGTCGTCTCAATCGAGGACGTACGTACGAAGGCAAAGAAGCAGTTTCTGATTGTAGATTTTTGACAGATACGCTGCGCTGAACAAGAACAGCATGATGATGGTACCCTGCGCAATGGCAAGCAGATATGTTTTGCAATGTGGTGAAACCCTGACGATAAAAATATTAATCGAGGCGCTCGGTTGCATGCGAGCAACATACGAAAGCAACCAAAATGAGGTTAGAAAAGGCACCCAGTCCTCCGGTAGGCAAAGCATTAGTGAATGATATCAATGTGACCAGCCAAACGGTCGGGTCCTTGAATGCTTGATTTGTTTGGTAAATTTGCGATTCTAGATGCTAGTTTCATTCAGGCGCGCACCTTCCCACGCTTGATACCTCTTGAATTCGCGATTCTGAATGCCGGTTTCATTCTTGCGTACCCGCTCGGCGATAAGAAGACGGTCCTCGGCTGGAACAAAAAATATCGGCAAGGCAGATCGTGAAAGAAGCGTTCCGAGACGTACGTGACCAGCATGTGGCCCGCATTGGGCTGTCAGGGAGCCACCACAAAACGAACAATCCCCAGACGAAGGTGAGGCCACCCCAATAGCTGCATGGGAAAAATATAAACATGTTCTGTCAGGGGCGCAACTCGGACGTACCGTGAATAGAATCTGCCAGTTTTTCAAGGACTGGCCATGGATTTGCGATATTCCATACCCAATCAATCCGCCGACACATTGCTGGAATCCGTTCATGCTATAAAAATGCTCCAATAACCAACGCTTGCTCGGCTCGCGTATACCACATAGTTGATCTCCACAGACAATTAATCAAGGTTGAGAAGGTGAGAATTCTCGACGCACAGGTATACGAATGCGGGCTGACAAACGCACTCGAGCACACCCAAAAGCGTTCTCACGATAACCAGGCCCGTAAAATTTTTGCAGACGGCGGTCATAGCGAGCACAAGCCCCCATTGCCGAAATACAGAACCCGAGGTATTTCCCAACTGGCAAGCGTTGGATCAATCTGTTGGTATGGTTTAGACACGGTGAATAATCGACCAGTGAGGCATCTTTCCTGTTCGTTGGGAATTCCCACAGGAGGCTAAATAATATATGAGATGAAGATCTCGGGAATCAGAGAAGAAAATGTACATGGCAATGTATACTGTAACTGCATTTTTAGAACTTTACAATGTTCTAATGCAAAGAAGGAACGCACCACATGTAGTTAACCACGCGTATTGTTGGCCATGGAGATTCGTGTCCTTTATTATACCTGTCAGAAGTTTAGAACGTTCATTCCGGACTTTTTTATAAGATATCGGACCCATTATGCTGGCAAAATTCAGGGTGCTGAAGCGAACCGTAAGTATTCCAAGCCAGATGTCCGGGAATTCACGCACCCTTTATCCAGGGTCTGGGCGACTGCGCGATGAAGGCTGAGTTTACATAGTCTCAGGCATGGAGCACACTCACAATAAGTTACAACCATAACGACCAAGACCCTCTTGTGCACTTTCATTCGCAAGCGCACGTTGGTCTCCTCGTCGATTGCAACTGGCCCCTCGTGAGCCTGGGTAGCAAAGAACTGGGCTACTTCAGCATCGATGCCGGCTGGGGCAGCTGTACAGAAAATAATTAGCTTGAGTGGGCGTGGGTCCAGTCTCACGCACCATTTCCATAATTAGTGGAGCCGCTTGTGAATGAGCCAACGTCCTTCGCATCTTCGATACGGTCTTCATGTGCTATGTTTTTAACAGAAGAAGCCATGGCGAATCGTGAAGAGGCGGGGATCCGACTAAAGCGGCGGGTCCGGACGCGCCTATCTTATATCTCCCCGCCAAGCGGTGGTCTGGTGACACCCCACATTCGGACACTTCTGATTGAACGCGCTAAAAAACCAGGAACACCGTGAATTGAATGCATATGTCATTTCGCGGGCCCGCGGGTAATTACGAAGTTCTCCTCAACTTTGGACGCTGAAGGCGACAAGTGAATCTTTGGGACCCGTTCAGAAATTACTCCAGCAAATTTTGGATGAAGTCAAAGTTCGTTGAGTCAAACTCACCGTGAACTGAGGCTTGACTGAGGCGCTTCCACAAAACTTTCGGGCGCCGAACTTGGCTTCCCCGCATCACGCGACCGCGAAATTGGATATACCCCACACGGACCTGGCGGCACGCCGGCCCGCCGGACCGCGGGCCGCATTCTCCCGTTACTTCCAGGCCGCCATAAGTAACTTCAAGGTTACTTTGACCTTCGCCCGTCCCAAGTTATGAGCAACATTCAGGCTGGCCGCGCCGCTACCACAAAGCACATAAAGAACCTTATAAACTGCCTTGTTAACATCAAGGATGAAACGGGCGAATTCCTGATGACTCTTGAGGACGGCCGTGTAATCGATACCAAGGGCTGGAACGATTGGGAGTGGACACACGGAATAGGTTCGCGACTTACCGAAGTGCCCGGCTTTCTGGAAAACTGACGCGACGCGTCCCAGGATTGTACGGCTTGCTCAAGTGCACGAAATCACTGGTGACCCGGACGCCCTGAGAATCTCCCTCGACTGGTTCCGTGATCGTTTTGAGGTCGGAACCACAAAGGCAAGTTGAACCGCACCAGTAACAAGCCAGTGCGGTTTAACCGCGCGATCGCAGAACATTAACACAATGTCGCCACTATTGACTGCAGCGTATCTCCACGAAATGAAGGCGGCCAACTACCTGGTTCACTTGGATTCTGGGCCGATGGGTCATCCATGATTTGCCCCGGACGGACGAGGGTGGCTTCCAACACATCACCCTACCTCGTGGCAAACCACCAGCAGCTATGGGACGACACCCTCATGATGACCGTCCTGCCTCTCGCCAAGATCGGCCTCGTTCTCGATCGACCGCGCTATGTTGAGGAGGCAAAACGGCAGTTTATTACTCCAGTTAGTCGATGTCGATCCTTCATTTTGCCTTTCTTCACGCGCTCCTCCCCGCGTAGCATTAATACCTCCAAGATCTGAAGACCGGTCTATGGTTCCACGGTATGTTCGTTGGCACGCGCGCGCGAAACCGAAGTTGACCTGGCTCAGGATGGAACCTTCGACGGGCACCATCATTTCGGCAAACGCGCGCTGGGGCCGCGGAAATTGCTGGGTGACCGCCTCCATCCCGGATTTCATCGAGCTGCTCAAGCTGCCCGCTGGGGACGGTCTCCGCCTGTTTCTCGTGTCCAGCCTCGTCCGGCAGATCGACGCATTGGTCGCGTGCCAGGACGAAAAGACCGGTCTTTGGCACACGATCCTCGACGACCCGACATCCTACCTCGAGGCATCGGCTACCGCTGGCTTTGCGTACGGCATCATGAAGTCTCTCCGGCTACGACTCATTCCTCGTGAGGAGAAATACTCAAAGCCGCACAGAAAGCAATCCAAGGCGTGCTGGACAACATCACGCCCGAGGGAGAACTGTTGCAGGTGTCATTCGGGACACCCGTGTTCGATGACATTGAAGACTACAAGAAGATCAAGCTGACGAGTATGCCATACGGACAGAGTCTGGCGCTGTTGGCGTTGACTGAGCACCTAAGAACATTTGTGTAAACCAATCTGAATGAATGTAACAAAGGCATTAGAGGGCTTAAGATTTAGATTAATACATGGTTCTATCCTGGTGTAAAGGCGCTATCGTCGATTTTCTGGGCTTGAAGCGGTCGTAGTTATGCTATCGTTGCTCCTAGGCAAGCCGGCGCTCGCCAAGCTGAACCGTCCATGCTCCCGTTTCTGGTCGTGCTGCCGTTTTCGCGCGGCGTGCGGTCGCACGCCGTCGGCATAACTCAGCGTACGTCGCCGCTGTGAGCCCGAGGGTGGCGTCTGCGGGTCCCGCTCGGCATCGCGTTCCCTAAATCGGTCGGGTATTTCGCGAGGGGGCGTATGGACCATTAACAGCGGCTATAGACCCCAAATCAGCGAACGAAGGTTCTGCTAAAAGCAATTCACGCACCCGCGCCGGAGAAAGCGTCAACATGCCGACGGAGCTCTGTCGGTTTATAAGTTGCTGTTCCCTGAACCCATGCGGCAGAACGAGGGCGGGGCGCTTTCTGATAGGCACAGGCCCGACGTGGAGCCGCTCATCGTCCTCGGATTCCGGGCCATCCTGATCAGAGGGTTCGCTGGAGGGCGACTCCTGTTCGTCATCGTCTGAAGACCAATGGGGCTCCCATGCGATGATGAATACGCCAGTGAAAGTCGCAGCGCAGCCGTACAAAAATGTTACAAGCTGTGGAAGGTGGCTTTCTTGAAATCTCCGTAAAGGATGGCGGAACCAATAATAGCGGACATGGTAAAGAGGACGAATTGGATGGGTATAACAACCTAGTACACGTTAACAGATACTTTCTGGTATCAGAGATGTACATACCTTTCCATCGAACCGCATTAACGCTCGATTGAGGTATCGAATCTGGCCAACACCAGTGAGTACAAGCACCTGCATGAAAGTTTAATGCTTGATCGCTAGAATATAGATAGGGTATACCGCGGTTGTAGGGTAGGTGATCCACTTTGTGAACATATCAAACCATTCCATAGTCAACAGGGTCGAAACGGCCTTGGTCGAGAGCACGGTGAATCCGCCTGCGATGCATTTAGCACACAAAGAAGAATAGAGGATGTCTGTACCAAAAAGCGCGCACAGACCGACATCCACAAAGACGAATTTTCTCCCGGCCTTGCCTTCGGAGAGGATAGAGAGAATAATGATGCCTACAATGTAGACGCAGGAATACACGATGAAGGGCGTCTGAGAGATCGCGACCAGGAGGGCGTCTGGATCCAGTCTCGTGTCCGAAGCATTCGATGCGAGCACCACAGTGACTGCACCGATAACCGCGATGATTATGCCCAGAATGTCGCGCTTTCGAAACCGCTCCCCGAGCATGAGCGGGGCGAAGACGCAGTTCGCCATAAGCGCAAACTAGACGAGTCAGATTGATTTGCGTTTGCAAGAAAGGGACTAACAGTGCCGAGTGGTGCGACCACCGACGCCGGCGCCCAGGCATAGGATATAAAATTGCCACATTCGCCCAAGATTCATGAGCGCGAATCCAAGCCACCTATAGTTTCTCGTACAAGAAGGTGCATGGATGGACAGAGGCGACGTACCAGAGTTTAGACTTGAGATAGTCGCTCTCATTCCAATCGTCGGGTCCTTCGGGCTCGTCTTCCGGCTTCCGTTTGGGTCGCTGGAGACCATTGACCTGCTCCGCCGTTATCACATCGACAGGGATCAGAGAAGTCCTTTCGGACGCGATTCCATTCGCCTCGCGCCGCCGCTTGGACCGAAACAGGTTCGCCAAGAGAGTCTTCTTGGGCGGGACACTCATTTCGTGTTCGCTGACATTGGTGCTCGAGCCCGGCCCGTGGTGGAGCCATAGTTGACCACCCGAAGCACGGCTGCAGGAGCCAGGGGTACGTTCTCCAGAGGCTCATTTCCGTTCTCAGGTTCCGAGTATTCCTCCGCTTCAGAGATAGCGTTCTGCGGAGTACCGTTGGTAGAGGCAGGCGTGGATTGCCGTCGTTCGACTTTCTCTGCCTCCACACGTTTGTGGGCCAGTTTCTGTAGGTTTAAAGCCAGCGATATGAGGACATTGCCAGTAATTGCAACAGTGATTCCAATCTGAGGTGAGGACATAAATATGGTCCGTCAATGTGCCACTTAAGGCTTGGGGAGCACTATTGGGACATACAAAAGTTGCTGTAGTGAGTTCTGGGAGCTTGCTGCCAAGGTGAAGGTATGGGTCCATGGTAGAGGTTCTGGCATGTCTGCAAGGTCTGGGTAGCATGCGACGAGCGGCTGGCCAGAGAACGAAGCAGCCATGGCTTTGGTGTGCTATTTCAGTCCCAAAGCGGCAACTCGATCATTTTGTTAGCTTCCTCCAATGCGCACCCAACATACGCCCCACTTTTTGACCGCGTTCCCCGTCTACTGCTCCGTGTTTCTCTCTCCGACGCACCTCGTTCTGGGCGGCGGTGGTGGCGCGTCAAAGACTGGAATAAAAATAAACTCGTCAGTTGTCGACCATGGTGGGCTGCAAGCGCGGGCTGACCTTGTGCAGCGCGTATACGATGTCGCGGACAACAGGGCCATTACACTCGTAGACGAGCTCCAGCTGGAGCCCGGCGACGATGCTCCCATGAGCATTGCTGCGAATCTCGAGGCAAGTACTTACGTGTCATAGCGTGGCAGTCGGTGTCTCAACTCGCGGCAGACCGGGGCATTCGCGTGCGGGGTCAATAGCCCTGAAGAGCATGAAGAAGGGAGAGAACCAAAACTGTCGCGTCTTTAGCTTCAAAGAGCAAAAGTACGCGGAAACGGACGGCCGTAATTATCGTCTAACAATATTGCCTTAGACTGGGTCTTCTGGGAACACATGGGACTCTTGTATCCGGGGACCTGGAAGATTACCAAGTGCGTTCAAAGCGTATGCGAGTAACGAATTATTTATCGTCCGCAGAAAGTCACCGTGCTCTCCCCGGACGGCAAATTCCTCATCGCTGCTGGCACAAACTCCGTATGTTCCACCGGTGCAACTATCCACTTATCTCTGACAAGAAATTTAGCTGCAACTGCTCTCCTTCCCGTCTCTGGCACCAGCTGCTCCGCTCATAAAACAGACAAGGAAATCTACGACGTGACATTCTCCAAAATACGGTAGCTTTGATTATCTTCTATATACTATTAATTCTAACCTTTGTTATCGAAGTTTGTGGTCGCAACGACGGACAACTTGCTCGTCTACTCTCTTCCGGAGACCAAGGGACTGGTTCGCCGTCCAAGACCAAGAAAAAGGGTAAACAAAAGGAGAACGCGACGGTAATTTCTGAACTGAAACTGTTGCGGACCATCGACCCCCCGCTGCGGTCTCCGGAGCGTCGGGAAGCACGTTTCGCGCTGCCAGGCGGGTGTTCTGTTACATTTTGAATGTAGCAATGCTCATACGCGTACAGGTACCACCCGGAGAAGCCTGAAGTTCTGTACACCGTCAGTAACACCATCCCCGGCCGTTCGCGCACCAGAAAGGCACCCCCCCGGCAAGCCTATGTGTGCAGGTGGAACACTGAGACTTGGGCTGTGGATAAAGTCAGGAAGGTCGCGGACAAGGGACTGACCTGTTTCGATGTTAGGTTGGCCTGCTCTCTTTTCATTTCTCCACTGTGGCTCACCAAGAGTATGTAGCCCGAACGGAAAATCCTTGCATTCGGAACCTCGG
This sequence comes from Mycena olivaceomarginata, assembly GCA_029378375.1. Taxonomy (NCBI): domain Eukaryota; kingdom Fungi; phylum Basidiomycota; class Agaricomycetes; order Agaricales; family Mycenaceae; genus Mycena; species Mycena olivaceomarginata. The sequence goes on from JARKIC010001697.1 coordinate 101,113, forward strand.
AACACGTTGTGCATCATCATCGACGCGGAAACCCTTGCTGTCGGTGAATTTGTTTTGGATGGTCGCAAATTCTGACGGATGAATATAGCCCCTTGTCACAATTTTGAAAGCGCACGAATTCCCGCCAACGACCATCAAGTTCAACCCAACATCGCGACTGTTGGTGTCCCGCCAGTGCAGACAACTCGATTCGGGTCATCAGCGTTCCCGATTCTGTCGAAAAGTCTTGTACGTTGCGGTTGCAATCTCTGGACAATCTTCTGACCGCTTGCGTAGCTTGGGGCTTGC
>JARKIC010001698.1:0-101398 GCA_029378375.1 Mycena olivaceomarginata
ACTCCCCCGTTGCGGACAGGGAGGCCCGGGCAGGGTGCTGCGACAGCACCCAAAACGCAACCTTCTTCGCCTGATCCGCTGTGACGACCCAGCCTCGCCCTGATCTCAATCAAGAGGCAGGCACCGGAAGATTCCGAGATATCGACCTCTTTTGACAGCTCGGATCCGAGTGCGGCCCGACCTCGCTTAGGTTTGAGGAACGATTTGACTAAATTTCAGCTAGGCAGCGGTAAAAATGAGTCAATCGTAAAATTGAAAAGGGTCACCCCCCTATTATTATATGCTTCCGGACGAACTGGAGCATTTCCACAATATTTGTGCACTACAAAGTACAGTTTAGGTTCATTCAAGAATTATCGGTTCGACCGACATGCGAATTTGATCTTGTCAACGAGGCCACGTCACCACTGAACTTTTTTTTTCCGCAGCGGACATCGGTCCGCAGGCGGTCGGTCTTCAGAGGTTGATATCCCGGCAATCTCCGTTGCCTGCCTCTTGATCTCAATCACTGCATTCAGACCCCTCCGCGGCCCAAGGTGCGCCAGAGGCGGTCGCGGCGAGCGCGACCGATCCGAGGGCGGACATAGTCCGCCGCGGTCTGTATTCAAATTGTCGAAATACTCACCGTAGACAGGTCCTGTGTCCTGCCAGCCGAGTGACATCACACTGTCACATCATCGATGTACCAGTGCTGAATTCGCGCGAGCGGCCGTTGACCATTGAGCGGCCGTTGAACATTGAACGGCCGTGCACGCTCACCCATCAAAGCCCTAGCAGATCAATCGAATTGCCAGAAACATTCGTGATCGGTGAGAATATTCCCAGGTGCTAAACAACACATACCAACGACCATATCAAGGCCGGGGATACAGGGCAGGAGAAGTCCAGCAAAGGTAGGCAGGGTTTGCCGAGATCGGTCGGAGGTGGGACACAAAGCGCGGTGTAGTCTGCCGACCTCATCTCGGCTCACGGCGGTATAGCACGTCGCAGGTCTGCCGTGATCATCACGGCAGACTCTGTCGCGGCACCTTGGATCAGCGCGCGTCATGGCGGTGCAGCTCGGCAAACTGCGCCGAGGAATGGCCTGAATGTCCGATTTAAGCCACTGACAGCTCTTCAGAGTATCCTGAATGTAATATTAGGGCTCTGTATATAAATCCCAGGCAATTAAAAACACGTTTTAAATACCGGTTTGTAAACAGGGTGTTTATAAACCGGTTTTTTTAAACTGAGGCTGCTGAAATACATTTTTTCGGCCTCCCAACAGTAGTATTCACCCGTTTTCCCCCCTCCCAACCCCACCCACACTCCCTCTGACCATCCCGCAAGGCCGTAAATGGCATCAGCGCCCTGCGCGGGTTTGTCCGACAACAGATCCCTGAAGAACAGCAACGTTATGTCAACCCCATTGCGTCTTACCTCAAGTGTTATCAACCCATTTCGTGAGAAGCAGATTCATGCCATTGTTTCCAGTGATATGATGGCGAAGCACGGTGACAACTTCTTCCAACGGAGGGCGCACAATTTGAATGAAACAGTGATGGTCTCGCCACTGGGAGTTCCGTGCCAGCCGAATGAAGACTTGAGAGCACACTTTTCGTGCAGCCGGAGTCTTTTGTCTTTTGTGGATCAGGGACATAATTTGTGAAGTCGTGGGCATTGCCTTCAGGGATGACGTCAGGTAAGTTCTTGAGCAAGTGGTAGAGGTATTTTAGTTCTTCGTAATAGTAGGTTGCCCCGGCACCAAAGATGGAGGCCAAAGGAAAATTTTCTGGCGAGTGATAGCCGACGGCCCGGTAGCCGAAGTAAATTAAAAATAGCCATTTCGCTCCGACCATTGAAAACCGGTTTATAAACCGGTTTGCAAACCGGACTTATATACAGAGCCCTATAATGTATTTCTTGGGGAGCTTATCGTGCGATGCGGCAAGGTCGGAAATTATCTTTTCGCGCTGTCACGGTTGTCAGAATGAGGGACACTGTATGGAACACGTACCATCTGGCGATCCATATCGTTAGCGAAGTGTAGATAAGCTAGAAAACTAGCAAATACCGTTTACAAACTGTTTGATATGGTTCACAAAAACTTTTGAACGGTTTCCATCTACAGGTTTTCATAAATGAAAACTAAATAGTTGGAGCCTTACCGAGCGATATTTTAGTAGAATCCAATACGGTGAAATTGACACACAATTCAAGATAGTGAATCTCTCTCTTTATAAAATTACGCCTGTCTGAAGCCTTTTCGGACTCCGCTATCACTAAATCAAGCTCAATTGCATACGTCTTCAACCGAAGTGGTGGGTCGCGAAGCGGCCCACTCTGCTATCAGCGTTCCGACACTATTTGCCGGGCACTATTCAATGTTGGCGCCTAAATCAAGCCCTGAGCTCAATTCTATTCTACGTCAACCGAAGTGGTGGGTCGCGAAGCGGCCCACCGCGCTCTTGTACGTACTCAAAGTATCAGCGCTATCAGCCGCGGAACCGAGTCAGCACCAGATCTCGCAGAAGCACCTGCACCACGCGGTTCATGGCCTTCCCAGATGCGAACAGAGGAGGGACATGCCAGAAGTTTTGATCGAATTGTTGGACTTCCTTCCACTCCCGCCGAATGCATCAACGCCCGGAAACACGGCACACGTGTGATCGAGTGATATTTGGAAAGTATAAAATCCAACGGGAAACTATGAAATAGAGATCATGTTGCAAACCCGCGGTTGCGGTCATCTCTCCTCCATGTACTACCTTTCGCCCTCAGAGATGAATATTGTCCTTGCCTTGGCTGGTCTTCTGGCCGCATTCCTCATCTACTGGGTTTATGTGCAGCCTGCGTTGATGTCGCCTCGAATTCCTGGTCCTCCAGCGTATCCCTTGGTGGGACATATACTTCAGGTTCCGACGGTCAAAGCCTGGAAATATTTCGAAAGGCTTGCCCATCAGTATGGTTTGTTATTGTGCCACATCGGGTGTTCCGTCAGCTGAATCAATTGTAGGCCCAATTGTGAAAGTAAGCTTAGCGGGAGACGACATCGTTGTTTTGAGTGATCCGTCGGATGCGGAAGAACTTGTGAGTGCCCGCCATCTCAAATTATTATTTTTTTTCCCCTAACAGATTGTAGCTCGGACGTCGTTCACGGATTTACTCCTCTAGGAGGCCTCTCATATACGCCGGAAAGTACGAGTCGGATAATCTGCGTTTGACAATGATGTCGTACGGGGAGGTCTTGAAGAAGCAACGAGCGGCCTTTCATCAGATGCTTCAACCCCGAGGTTTGACGATCGCCATATTTGGTCACCAGACTCACATTCCCCATCTCTAGCCGTAGGAGGGTATGAAGAAATGCAACTCGGGGAGTCGTTGCGCCTGCTTGCGGATTTGGTCAGAGCACCGAACGACTATTATCAGCATTTCGCACGCTTCCCAGCCTCTCTCGTGTTTGCTCTCAGTTACGGACAACCCCTCAACGACGATGGAAAAGATCTCGCGGAGCTTCAGAAAATCGTCCTCACCTTCGTGAAAGATATAACCCCAGGAGCACACCTCGTCGATTCATTCCCGATTCTTGACCTCCTCCCAGATTTCCTTTCGAAATGGCGCGTAGAAGCGAAACAAAAGCACCAACGTGAACTCGAGGTGAGTTTCAGACGGCCTCATATTCTCAGTTTCAGCTCAACACTTATTTACTTAGTTTTATGGTCGACTGGCTTTGAACGTCAAAGCGAGAATGGAGAACGATATTGGAATGGAATGTTTTGCTGCTCGCCTATGGGATCAACAGACAAAACTAAACCTGACGGACGAAGAGCTTTTTTACAGTACTGGTTCCATAGATTGTTGATCTCGACTGATTGCGTCTAATAGTTGCGGGTTCGGCTTTTGCGGCGGGGACAGACAGCAGCGTTGTAACCCTTCTGTGGTTCGTCATGATTCCTCTCGAATGCTGCGATAATTTTACGTTCGTCCCTAGGTTTGTTATGGCCGTTGCGTTGCACCCCTGGACGATGGAGAAAGCACAACAGGAGATCGACTCCGTCTTCGATTCAAATACGTTACCCAATTTCTCAAGGATGCGGGATCTTCCTTACTGCTTTGCACTTGTCAAAGAGGTGCTCCGGTTCGCATTGTCTCCGTTGAGAGCGTCACATCAAATTGATTAATTTTCAAGATGGGCGCCGACAGTCCCCCTATCCATTCCACATTACACGGATTCCCGCGACAAGTTTAAGGGCTATACCGTATGTGACATCTCTTCAACATGATCCTCATTTATCGCCCCTAGATCGGCAAAGGCACTACTGTCATTTCCTCTCTCTGGAACATGGTGAACCATTAAAATTGGGGAAGATATAGAGGATAGACTAACTCCTTGCCCACAGCATCACAATGAAAAGGAATTTCCGAACGCGTACAATTTCGATCCTGAACGATTCATATCTCGAGAAACTCGTACGAGCGATTTTTCTGAGTCTTTGGCAGAAGGACACTATGCATTTGGTTCGTTCATGATGCTTGTGTCTGGCCCTACCATTGACTCGCAATGTTTTAGGCTTCGGAAGGTGCGTCAATCGACACTCCTGGTTACATCAAGGACTCAATTTCCTGCAGAAGAAAGTGCCCGGGCCAACACATGGCTGGGAAAAGCACCTGGATTGCAATAGTTCGCGTTCTCTGGGCATTCAAAATCGAGCCTCGCAAGGATGCCTGCAACAACCCTCTAAAGATTGACCCGGAAGATTGTAGCTCGGGCCTCACTTCGTAAGCCTCGGTCATCAACTTGTGTCTAGCTGACGAGATTCCAGACGGCCACATGAGTTCCCCGTGGATTTTATTCCTCGAAGTGATGCCCACACTAAGACAATTATGGCGGGAGAACGAGGTCTTTAGTGACAGCGAAACCGACCGTGCGAGCGAGGAAGGAAATGTGTGTGTGTGTGTGGGGCTGCAGTATCAGTGGGCCTGGGCAGCAGCCGATTGCAAAGCGTGCTGTGTGCACGTGTTTGCCCTCGGATCAGCATGGTTTCTGTTTCCGGCTCATTGTCCACCCGCAGGACCGGACGTAGCGCGCGCGTGGAAATTAGGGCACATACATAGACATACTTAGAAATAACCATTCTGCGATTTCCTTAGAGGAATTTTTGAAACATTTGGTATCAAGGAAATGAGATCGAAATCTGCCCGTAAGGGCACTCTTAGTCTGTAGTTTACCGCGTGCCGGGTAATTGGTCGCCGACCTTATTACTAATCGTCGGAGTTTGAATATGTTCCCACGGCTTTACAATCCGCGCCGCCATTGCTCTCCCGCTCTTCTCAATCTCTCTGGCCTGCATCGGCTTGCAATGGCACCCCGTTTTCGCTGGAGAGGCCCCGAGGGAGTCTACACCATCACCCAAATCGTCAAGAACACAATTCCACAGTGGAAAAATGGTCGAACTCGGATACCCCGAAATCATGCAATCCTTGTGTAATTCATTTTCATGAGAAACGAAGGCCAACCGGGAAGCATACACCATCGAAAGGATTTGAATGTCCAGTGCAATTGATTGTCCATGTCAAATTTATTTTTAGTGTGATAACATATAATATATAGATAGTCAGTGGATGACACAAGTAAACCAAGAATAAAGGCTAGATACAGACGAGGGCCGCCCGCAACACCACTGCAGTAGAAGCATGCCACTGTCGCACACGCTCGGCCTACAGCCCGCCGACAGGCACACCATACTCAGCAGACCCAGATGCACCGGAGCCCAAACCCAAATTCAGGTCGGAGGTGGGGCGTGAGCGTGCCAGAGAGAGAGGGAGCATGGTGCGACATGGAGGGGTAGCTTGTCAACGGCATCAGCGAAGCGTTGCGGTGGCTGCCTGAGGCGGAGTTAGGAGAGTCGGGTTCATTATGCGAGACACCAGCCGTGGCGATATTGGAGCTGGAGTGGGGATCGGGCAGGATGGCGAACGGCCCCATTGTTCGGAGTAGTAGCCATGTGACAGAGCAGGCGGCAGACCCGCTCCAGAGGCGGTATACCGGCTGTAGCTGGTGTAGGGTGCTGCATTAACATTTGCGCTTGACATGTCAGCTTCATTTACAGTCATTAACGCACAAGAATAGATCCAGCTCATATGGTCAGAATAACTCATTAAACACTTGGCCGTGCCCACGGGCTCAATGAGTTATTTCGTGGCAACTCTATATATATATGGAAACCCACAGGATAACTAGTTAACTGTTCGGCCCTGTTGATGGGCGTAATGTGTTATCTTGTAGACGTTTCCGTAGACAAAAAAAGGATGCCCATAGAGTAGATTGAACTTAATACCTTTAGCTATCAGAAGCGGCAGAGGGCATTACCTTTACACCATGGGAGCTATAACAGGGTAGTTGTCTGTCTCAGCTAGGGTAAGCCTAGGCTTAGCCTACCTGGGGCTGCTTATACCCACCTCTAGGGCAGGGAAGCTGCCCTAAGTGTCATGAATCACTCGGGTTCTACTTTTTCGCGCGACGCATCCGTATGGATACAGATGCGTCTTAGCGGCACGGGACTCTCATGATGCCACTACGTGACCTTCTCACGGTTGAAACCCGGCCTCGGATTCTAAAGCCGCAGAATCGGGGAGTCTGTGCCATGGGATACAGAAGACGTTAGGGACTAGGAACCCGTACAGACGGATCCTAGTCCCTGGACACACCAATAGCTGACACAGAAGCGTACACGAAGTACATGAGTGGTTGCAAACCGATCGGGGTTTGAACCACTGGATACAATGACATTCAGGATTAGGAAACCCGAACGTTGGGTCTCCTAAGTCCTCTGACACCACAGAAACCAACACAAAGGAGTCTAGGAGTATCAGCATTAACACTCCTTAATGCTGCAGTACAGGAACTGATTGCGATTGACTGTGATCACCTTAATTTATTAGAAGCCTATATAAGTTCAGGTAGAATCTCCATGTACAGTAGATTCTACCTCGTCTAATCTCAGGCTTCTACCTTGGCTTGACATAGGCATTGTCTCCACCCTGCCCCGCTTCCTCCACATCGTACTATGGGTTATATCCACGCCCTGGGTTGTATACCTGAGTGGATATCACACCCTCTTTGACTCGTTCCGGGTTCCGCCTCGCATCCCGACCGACGACATACGGCCTCCTAGGGAGGACGCCGTACGGTTGGTCTTGCTGCTCGGGGAACATACCAGCTACTAGCATCTATCGGGTTTATCCTGGTTGGAGTTCTCGTCGGGTTACTCACTGTTTAGCTGACCCAGAGGCCGTTGCTGACAGAAGGTAGAATCTCTTCTGCCAGCCCTGACAAACCGATCTGCGCTTGGAACGAGAAGATGGCACCCACAAATATTATGGTTGCTGGGAGCACGAATGGACAGGGTGCTGGAGAGTGGGTTGGAAACCTACTCTGGTGGGGAGGCGTGCTCACGGGAATCACTGTGCTGTGTGTCGCCCTGGTATGGGCAACACATGAGGGACAAGTCGCTCACCCCTCGGGCGGACACAAGCAGGTTCCAAGGTGTGGGCCTCGTAACCCCTGGATGGAGAGGATCCGGCAGAACACGGAACATGTTGGAACCAGGTTGATGATGATTTGGGTCCCACAGGCAGAACCGAGCCAAGGAGCAGAGAGAAGGAGAACCCACGCCAACCCCGAAGGACGGAGCGGCTCCTCAATGTATAGAGAACCCGCACCCAGACAGGGGCACCAGAATGAAACCCAGCCGCATGGAGGCTCGGCGCCTAGGCAGGGGTGCCAACACGGAGCCGGGCCTCAGATGGGGTCCGCGTCCATACCCACACAACAGGACAGAGCCCGAGGGCCTCGCGCCAATCCTAATGAACAACCTTACGTCGTCAGGATGGGCAACACCAACAGGGCGGCACTCTCCTGTGTTTATGGATGGACTGGAAGCCGCTCAAACACAAAGAGAGCAACCAGCTCCCCCCTACATGTCCTCCGATATCCCGGATATAGTGCCAATTGAAGAACCCAAAGTGGTTTTCCCCTTTGAAGAAGGCCTTAGCCCTAGCGCCAGGGACTGGTTGGAACAAGCGCACTCGGAGATAGCACGAAACCAACAATGAGGGAAGGAACAGCGACGGCAACGAAGAACCCGTGGAACGGGTTATACCCATACCCTTCGCTCTCGAATCTGTCTACAACTTATTGATCCTTTAGGCGAGAAATCTTAATGAAATCTAATCTTATCACGCTGAAAAGGGACAACACTATGCTCATTTCCGGATTTGGAAAAAACTACAGAAAATTACAAAAACACGACTACAACACAGCCCGACCCTTCCCTTTCCTGTCTCGACGACGACCTCCCAGCATATTGCCCGCCTGGCTAAAGATGGCTGACATGAACAACAGTGTGCTCTCTATGTGTTCCTTGTCTGCGCCACTCTGGTCGGACCAGTGCACTATTTTGTCAACGAAGGCCGTACAAGAGGAGGGAGAAAGGTCCTCCATGGGACACAGACAGGAACCCGAGGAAATACGGACTGGGGGTGTTGGACGACTGATCGTCCAGGGTAGATCGTGAAGAAGAAGCGTGCTGTTCCGGGGGAACAACCACTGGGGCGGGCTCCAGAGTGGGGTCGTAGTTGCAGGGGTCCACACCTATAGGAGGATCAGGCGAGGGCATGGACACGTCCTCATCTGCACCCTCCGGATATTGCAAGTCCCCGACCTCTACAGACATGGCCTCCTCATCCGTCACAGCAATCACCTCTGGAGAAGGCTCTTCCTGAGGAGGAGAAGCTTTGCGTCTCTTTGAAGGCGGAACATCGCCCTCCGAGCCCGAGGATATGACGATGACAGGGTCGGAGTTTCGGGTTGCGGCCTCAGCAGCGTGATGATGCGCAGAGGCGCAGACCGTGCGCTGAGCCATGCACAGATCACTGAGGAACTCTCTGTAGGTATGAGAGAGACCTATGGGAGGAATATCCGTCAAGAGGAGGAGGCGAGAGGGGAGGCCCTATGCACGAGTTTGCGTTAAATCCACCGAGCGGGGATCAGGGAGTAGCGGTTGGAAGGAACCCGACCCTAGGTGTTCCCAAAAGGCCACTCTGAAGCCTTGGAGCGCCGTGTTGTTTCCATCCTCATAGGCATTGGAGAACTTTGTCCAGGTACTGCACGTCGCGTGTGCGGACTTACAAGGAGAACAACACCACAGGGTCTTACCGGGTAATTCCCTTGCGATCTCCAACGCACACAAGCGACCAGAGTTGTTGCAATGCCGACAAGGGGGAAACAGAGTACGTATGACAGCGCCCTTAGGGCGGAATCCCTCCAACGGAAAAGAGTGGAGAGGCTGTGAGGGGTCTTGAGTTGCAATAAAAGAAGACCGAGTGGGGGGAACGGGCACGGTGAGAGGGGGTTTGGGACGCGGTTGACTGAGACACCGCGTTCTATTCACCTTGTGATCGGCGCGCAGTTCGGTAGGGGTCCGTCGATGGGGCCTCTTCTGCGTTCGGGGCGGCATGTCGGAAAATGGAGATGGTTCCTCCCCAACAGTGGTTGGAGGGCAGGAATATCTGTACCTTTAATGCAATGTACCCTGGCCATGACCGGGGTACATTGCATAGTGGACACTGTATAGTTGACCCACCAATAGCTGCCCACAATGCAATGTACCTGCCTCCTCACTCCATTTGGGTTGCGGCCGAAAATCTCATATTTCGGCCGTTCCCGCACCTATTTGGCACCCAAAAACGGATAATATTAGCAGGATATTCCCTCGGCTTCTCGCTAGCGCATTATTTGGGCCGCATCACCGCTTATTCCTGCCCCATCACTCCGGCAGTCTGGCATGGCTTACTCTGCTTGTTTCGTCATCCGTTGCATCCCTGAACACACCCGCATCGTCTCCGATCCTTCCACATTCTTCAAAGACTTCCAAGTCTGACACCATACCTAATCTAATCTTGAATCTCACGGCGTCTCAGGGAAATCCCATGCTATCTTTATATATATTTTTTTTCACATTCCGTGGCAACGAAAACAAGAATGTAGATGTACAAAAAATCTATCTAATCATGACCACCAACGCAACACACAGAGTGACGGTGGTCTTTTACCTCCTGGCTCCACAGTGTTTCCTATTCGGGTGTTATCAAGATGATTTCCCAATCGGGCCTTTGACGTACTTGGGCCGCTCATTCTCTTTGTCTTCCCCTCCCCTTTCGTCTCCCTCAGATCTCTTACGCTTTGTGCAGGTGGTTGGCTCAATAACCATTGCCTCGTTCTCTTCCTCTGCATCCGAGTCGAACCCACTATCATAAAAAAATCAACATCTCGTTCCCATGTCAAGTCGAGAGAGTCCAGACACACCTTTTCATTGCTGCAACTGCAACTCTCAGAGTGCACAACATTTCGAACACAGTGATCTGCCAATCTCCCAGTAGCATCACCGAGTCCGTCGCGGCAGCTGCTGCTTCTCCCCACCACAACAAACCGCCCATGTATAGCAGAAAGCTGTTCTTCCCGGCCATTTTCGAGATATTCACCCACTCCTCCAGCGGGATAGCCTGAGTGGGGCCCAATTTCCCATTCGGTTGCAAACAGGTCTCAGGCTGTGCCTTTATCCACCAAGCCCACCACCGATCTGCGAATGAGCCTTTTGCGCTGGCTGGTCCAATCCCCGAGCTCAGTGTCACCTTCTTGTCCCACTTGCGCCAGCGCTGCATGAACATTGGAATCTCTTCCTGCCGCACGTTCTTTTCCCCTTGTGGCGCAGGAACATCTCCCTTGACTGGGAAGCCGGATGCTCGCTCTATTGTGATGAAGTCCACCACACACGACTCCCACTCTGCGCCACCCCAAGACTTGCCCCGCTCAAAGGCCCTCACCGCGTTTATCAGCTCCTGTGGCCAGCCTGACTCGTCGTGGTGCTTCCACCCACCCTCCTCATCCTGCTGTCCCTCCTTTGCTTCCTCACCGTGTCCCTCGGGTCGTTCCAGAGCCACGTCACCACCCAACTGGGCTCCAAGCCAGGCTGGCTTCAGCTTGGGTCGTGTCTGCTCCTCCGCTGCTGCCGCTGCCGCTGCCGCTGCTGCCTACTTCTGAGCACGCTCTGCCGCCGCCTCATTGCTATCACACTCGGCTCTGCGCCGAGCCTCTGCCCTTTCATTGGCTGAATCCAGCATCTCTGGCAACATATGTGCCAATTCCGCCATATAGTCCATACTCTCCGCCATCTCAGTGCGGCACTGACCACTGGGCCTGTGTACCCTGCATCATCCATGTCCGTGCCCCACATCGGGAACAGGATGTCGTCATCTTCGCTCATCCCGAAGCCTGGGAATAGGGTCGCGTCGGGGTCGGTGTTGGGGGTGGGAGTACCAGGTGCAGGCAGCGGCAGCAGCAGCGGGATGAGGGCTGGGTGTGGGTGTACCGGGCGCGGCAGCAGGGTTAGTGGTGGGGGTGGGAGTACCGGGTGGGGCAGCGGCAGCGGGTATGGGATTGGGGGAGTCAGTGGGGGTATTGTGAGCGTCAATGTTGGGTCCGTGGCCTGCAGCTCCATTGCCGGAGGCCGATGCTGGCGGGATTGCAGTCAAAGCTCTTGCACAACACTCCTCTTCTGCTAAGTACAAAAACGTCATCATTCGTCCTGAATGAATAACAGATCACTTACTGAAACAATGATGTGTGAAATTTACGAAGCTGCACTGTGCAGCGTCGAACCCTCCACGGTCGAAATCACTCCAGATCCTGGGCACGAGGCCATTGGAGAATCCAGCATGCACGCTGCATTCGATTGAGATCCTTATCAGCAATTCACACGTCAGAACACACCTTCTGACTTCAATCCTCCCCCCGTGATCAGGAACTGGGCCGCAGAGCAAGATACTGACATTCATCCCAAATTGCTGTTGGGTGGCCTCCGCAAACGGTATAAGGTAAAAGGCCGCATTATTCAGAGCACTAAAGATTAACGTCATCAGCTCTCAGATCATCGACAATTTAATCCCTCAACTCACATGCTATACTCCTTGGCTGTCGATGGGGTGTCATTTGTGAGCGCTACCTTGTAGGTCTCAATCGCGGCCTTGTGGATCTTGTCGATGGTCTTGGAAATCTCTGCCCGGAATGCAGGTGTTTCCGCCAGCCACGCCTCCTTTGTTACTTGCTGGCGCACGGCTACCTCTGCCGGGAGCTTCTCTCCTCGCTCTGCCGCCGCTCGGGTGGCCGTGGCCCACTGTGTGACAAACAGCGGCTTGATTCTCTTGGCGTAAAAGTTTGTTGAGTAATAGTGTAGCTCACACTTTCTCGTTGGCTCCAACGGCTCCAGCTCGGCCTTGTCAAACAGCTGCTTGAAGGTCTTGGGCACCTGTTTTGTCCGTATGTTCCCCCTGTACTGCACGTGATACCAGACTGCGATCTTGTTGCGCAGCTTTGTATAGTATGCGGACCGTGCTTCAGCAACCTCTTGCAGAAGAGTATCGACATCCTCATCTTCATCAATATGATCTGCGATGTCTTGGCCTTCCTCCAGGTCCGCATTCCAGGCTGTATTGTAGCTGTACTTTGTCAAGTACAGCTTCGCGATGCGCGTGTAGAACCCACCAGTCTCCTTCAGCTCTGATGCGGCAATGAAGTCCTCCTTGTAGGCAGTGAAGAAAGCTAGTTTGGTGCCATGGACCCAGCCCTGTTTCCCAGGTTTCACGGGTGATCTGCCCTCTCGCGCACGTTTTCTAGCTGCTGCACCTCGGCGACCCATCGTAACTGGTAAGCTTTTTACGACCACATAGCCAAACAGCAAGTGCAAATCACTTACAGAGTACGCTGGAAGAGTAGCCGCTTTAGATTTACTTTACTTTCCCTCAAATACATTTATTCAGGTCGCAAAACAACTACAAAAGAATCCGCTCCATAAACAACCTAAATCTATTTGGGCTCCTCCAGGGCAAAGCTTGCTGCCACCTCCAAGCTCCGTGTGACCAAGAGCTCAGGTTCCTCACCCCGGAGACACATTTCGCAGTGAAATGGTGCACTTGATATACAACTAGAAATAGCTTAGATTCAGGCTTGCACAAAACAACCACAAAACCACCACTACAACAATCTATTCCTCCAAAGATGTAAGTGCTTCTCTTTGTGAGTTCGGGTCCAGGCCGTAGTATGCGACTGGGTTTGGAACCAACACAATTCAACTGCTAGACTTCAACAAAGCCGTTCAACAACACGCTAGGCTCGTCCCCATCCGGTATCCAGGTAAATAGAGCCAAATCCATCACTCACTAACGCTCAGGACAGTCCTGGATACCGGCTGGGCCCTCTCGGCGCACTTTAAGCAGGGTTTTGCTTCCCCTGCCATTTCAGAGGTCGGTACTTCGGAAAAATATGCCCCCAACTTTGAAAAAATGTGCTCAAACTTCCTGTATGAATAATTGATGGTTTTTAATTCTCCATCCAATGAGCCCCACATGTTTTTTTGGTGGCAGATTTCATGTCGTCGTCATCGTCAAATGGTCCGTGCGCGGCAACGAGCTCGACTTGGTGTAAGATCCCAAAACAATGTGAGCTCAATCAACTTGAAATCAAATTCTGCCCCACTTTGGTATAGGAAGTTTTGACACTTTTTCAGAGCATTTCAGAAGCTCCCAGGTCGATTTTTTCTAAGTCAGGGCCTCTGAAATGGCGGGCCATTCAAAACCCCGCTAAAACAGTACCAAGAGGGCCCAGTCCGTTAACGATGATCTCCCCGTTGTGCACTCTTTGTCTGATTGTTGGCTTTGTTTGTGTGATTTTAGTAATTCAGGCTTACGTCCCCGTCTCTCACTGAGATCCTTTGTTAACGTCGACTGGTTCACGAGTCTAACAACACACTAGCACTACGCAGCTGCCAACAAAAATACCGCTAGCACCTGGGATGGGCAGGGGATTATGGGTTGGATACAAGGTGGCTGGATCGCTAGATCAAGGGCACCAGGGCAGAGTATGTAGGTTTGTGAAAATCCTCGCAATGGGGTACCCAAAGACTATTGAGGCTAACAACAAGGGGACTTCAATCCTCAAGCGACAAGGCATTCCTTAAGCCGCTGACCTATTCCTTAACCAAGAACAGGAACATTTCTACTTTGTATTGGCAATAGACACTATAAGCGTCCAGCTAGCGACCCAACACACTATGACAGCGCTTCCATCAATATCGGGGTGAAGGCGAAGTAACTGACAAGTTACAGTCGGTCTAGAAGTGGGGGCACCTAGTTCGTCTTCTTCTTAGTGGGCTTGAGTCAACACACAATCACCCAGCAGGCAATCCAACACACTATGAATATATCGAGGTGAAGGCAAAGCTGCTAGCACAACTGCTAGCTGGTTCTCAAAGAAAACACCCTTGGTTTTATACGTGAAGACTCCTTGAGTTAACAACAGGAGCCTCAACTTAAGATCTCGACGTGTCCAGAGTCAACAGTATTGATTCCAATAAAGCTACTACTTGTGAAGTGTGTGTACAATCTCCACTAGCAACCTGAGATCACCTGCACCAACTTCGTACAAAATTGGGGTGTAATAATCTGAGGTTCTAGCCTGCTCTGTGCTCCCTTTATACTACTGAGGTCCATGGTACATGTGATAAACAGAATGAATAATATAAATGAGTGAAAATGATGTGATAGGTACAACAGCCAATGAAACGACTGCTGTTTGGTTTTATGATGGGTCTATGCCAAGCAGAACAGCCACACTGATCCGCTAGCATCCATTTATGGGTATCGTGAGTGATCCCTCAGCTTGCCATCAGCTGCTGGAATTGCTATCCTGACGAAGCGGAGTTGAATCTGCTGCCTGGAGTCATCTAGCACTGGTCAGAGCACCGGCTAGCAGTCTGTTTATCTGTTACTACATATGTGTTGACCTGTGCATCTGCACCAATAGCCTGCTAGTTATTCCCCTACTGTCTGCTTGTCTCTGTTTGTGATTCGTGACCACGCCGCGACAGTCACGTGCTCGCATCTGTGTCTCAGACCTCGGGTCGATCGCTAGTGGGTTACCGCATACTAACACTCTTGCTAGAAGGCTGCTAGCACATAGTTTATTACCCTCTAGATCCCAGACTCGGTGCTCGCACCTCCAGCTAGCGTCCTCGCAGTTCCACTCTCCGGTGTCTTGCTTCCTAGGTGCTAGCACCTTGACTGTGTAGGCTTATGGTTATTTCCCCATGGTTTGTGCCTTCAGACCGTACTAGCACGTCACACTAGTCGTATCTGATGCTACAACCAGCAGCTTGGGCTCACTCCAGTTCTCCTTTATATCACCTAGCCAGAGTCCTGAGTGCTAGTAATAACACTTCAGAAGTGCTAGTGCTTTCCCGTTGTATAACTACTAGTCCTAGGAAATCGCAAAATAGCACTAGATGCCGCGCGTTCTTGTTACGGCGTTTCAGCAGTAACATTGTTCCGTCTGCGCCCTGGTTCACAAATGATGAGCTAATGATGAGCTAGACAGGAACCTCACATACGCGCTGCTAGAAACGACACCCGCCCCCCGAATTGCGAAATTGACGAAGTCCTTGTCGCTCTCCTCGTGCTGTCCGGCCTTCTGCAGACTGGGTGGGACCGCTGGTGAGTGCGGTGGCGTACATAGCGCTTTTCTGCAGGACACATTAAGCATTCGCAGGTAGGCATGTGAAAACACTCATAAGTCGACCACTTTTTGCTTTGGTGTGGCACTGGCTTTGACACGCTTCTGTGGCAAGGTGTCCACAGCGTGCGCCAGATCCACGGGATGGGGATGGATACCCCACCAGTGAAAAGCTTGCTCGGTGTCTACAACAGCAGCAGTACTAGTTTAATCAAGACCCAACGAGCAGAATGCAAGTTGCTTGATTAAGGCAAAAACGCGACTACTAACCAAATCCTAACTACTTTCCCCTTGAATGGTTTAGACTGTGCCGCCGAGTACAGGTCTTTTGAACGCTTTAAGAAGGTTCAAGGAGCACAGATAATCCAACAGAGGCTGCGAGGAACGAGCCTGTTTTATAAGGTCTAGTCCGAAGTGCAAGGTTTGATTTAGAGTATTAGACCTCTGTGAGCAATGCCAAACGAGTGCCTAAGCCAACAAATCGAGTTTAAAGCTTTAGAAGCTTGAGCCAACAATCCCAATCCTTAACAAGGTGCCATGTTCTCCAAATCCAAATAATAAGCCTTCCAAGGCTACTGTAGTGCGGTGCTGTGTTCTCAATCCTAATAAGCTCTCTCTAGCTTCTTAACCATTCCCAATCCCAAGATCCCGATCCAACAATTGATATTGAGTTACTCGTGCAGACGAAACAAAACTTCTTAATGAAGTCAGTCCTGGGTGACAAGTCCTGAATCTCCGTCGTTTATCAAGCAATACCTGGTAAAGGCTAATTCTCTTAGTGACAGAAAGTTCAGTGCCTGTCCATGCCAAAACCTCCTCCTTAATACTGTACAATTACGCTTACAATACGATGATTAGTCTACTTGCTGGTATATGAGTAAGGCGTCCGTAGTTAATCACGTGTGGGTAAATATATAGGATCCTCGTGTGTCGACCCCTTAATGCTTGAGTGTGTCCGGTGTGACTGCTCCCTGTTCGATCCTGTAGACAGTCCCATCTTCTATCCTCTTGTCCCCTGTTCAGGACCTTCAGTTTTAGGTAGACGTAGGTACTGGCTTTGAGCCAGTACCTTAATCAGCCCAAACCGCCAAGTGGTTGTGGAGATATGCGAGTTACTGTCCTAGCCTGGTTCAAGTAACCAAATCAGGATCGCAACAATGATCAGATAGTTGATAAGCGAAGTTCAACCACAGCCGGGGTAACCGGTTACTGTTAAACCCAAATCACCTGACCCATTGCGCAAGGCTCCCTCTGTAAATCAAGCACAACAAAGCACTTGAACACCTAATCAAGACCCCACAGCGGTGCCCCAGATCATCAGAAAGGATGATTAATATTGCCCATGTTGTTTGTGGGCCCCGTGATGCCTTGATTAAGCAGTGATGCTTAATCTTGGCAATTAAACCCTTAATCATGGATGTCAACCAGTATGAACTTTCCAGTTGATGCATCCCAGGCGGACTTGATTAAGGTCCTCATGCAGGATCAAGCCCTGATTAGCCATATAGGACTTATGCTAATCCTTTTGGAGCAGCGCGCTACGTGATTAAGGTAGAAATCGGCAAATTCCTTGCTATTTCACCCATGGTCCGTTTCACGGCTTATCACCGGCATAGCGCCTGCCAGCCCTCAATGCACTCCTCCACGGAGTTGTAGCCTTGGTAGCTGTTGTCTGGGAAGCCGGAAACACTGGCTTTCATCTCAAGCCTGCGCCAAAAAAAAGGGTCTTCATCAAAAGGTATGGTAGGATAGTGCAATGACTTACCAGTTGTCAAAGATCCCTACAACATGGCCCTGTGAGACCAGGTAAAATGGAAACCCACACCCAGTCTTCTCCTTGCTATCCCCCCCGCGGAATGAGGGCAAGCAGTAGTAACAGTGGTCCCGCCCTCCCCCATGAATGTCCATGATTAGGTCTTCCGCGTTGATGTTGGGTACAAGCTGTGACATGGTGGCAAGGAACGAAGGTGATCCTTGATTGATCATGCATGCGGTGAGTATGCCACGTAACCTCGGGTGAGTGCGCCATGTGCCTGCTAACCCTTCATTTTAACACGCCATGGTTGCCTGGCCAATTCTAGATGGCTCCAGTGAGGCAGGTCAGTATTTCTAGTGTTAGTTCATGAGTCCAGACTTAAATTACCAGCATGAGATTCCGAGGACGAGTGCAAGATGGTTCTCGCCGTGTTTTGGCAGCAGAGGAAGAAGGTCACGTCCTACCAGGAATTCCTTGACGTGCGATTATGGAAGGACGGTAGTCTCAGTCAGTAGCTCCTGCTTCAATGATTTACAGGAACTTGATTTCGCAAGCAGCTTGCTCTAAGGCCGTTGCGAGTTGGGGCTGTGATCTGCCGGCCCCAGCTGTTTCGGGTATGGCTCCAGGCACAGATAGCACCCTATCTGATAACAGAGCCAATGGCCATCGCGGCCGCTGGCTGGGGAAATACCAATGGCAGTGGGTGGGGCACTGACGGCGGGTGGGGCAACAACGGCGGCGGGTGGGGCAATAGCAGCAAACCTGCCTGGGACGGCGTCACCATGTTTCCCAGAACCCGGGGCAAGAAAAGACGCCAGTGCCGACACAGGCACATGCGATGGTCAGCAGCAGAAGCTGACGCAGCAGTTGCTGCTGCTGCCGATTCACGCCAACTCGAGCAATGGGGGATGGCATGCACATAGGTACATAGATCATATGTACTGTACCTTGTGTGCTAGCCGGAATCACCATTCCCCGTCGTCTTCCTTGTCTGATGAAACCAGGTCCAAATCTGACCAGTACTGATGTGCCTTTGGCCGTGGCTTGGTGGTGCACCCTGCTTCAGCATTTTTCTGGACCATGGCACGCCTCGCACAGTGAGCAATAGTCTCGCAATACCTGTCACATACATTGTCAGATATAACGAACAAAAGGCCAGCAGATTTACTGCTCCCAATAGCGCCGCTGAGCCTCGCGGTGCTTCTCCCGCTGCTCCTCTGTCGGAGCGGCACGGACTCGTGCCATTCTTTCTTGGTTTCTTTTGCGGCTTTCTGCGAGATGTCTGAAAGAATATGGGAAGCCTTTAGCGGTTTTGATAGCAATACACAAAATGAACGAATGTTTGCTGGTACTTGCGATAGGTTGCCAGGCGTCGGAGGTGACATTCCTCGTCATCAACACATCGTTGGCGGGCAGAGGGAGGCATTTTGATTGGAATGATGTGATGTATATCTTATCTGACCAGCGCTTGGTGTTATCGTCTTAGATGTCGGCTTTATTGGGCCTAATGAGATAACGTAAGTGCTCACATTCTCATTTCTTTTTGCTTTGTGGGCAATGTGGGCCTAGTGGGCAGCATACGAGTATCTGAGAATGGTTAAATACTGTCATCCCACCCGATTTTCGCCTCGATACAAATTTGATTTGGTTGAACTGAGATTCATGTTGCAACCCAATATTGGTTGCGAGAGTATCCTGTATTTCAAGGGTGGACTAAGCTGAAATATTGGGATGGATTGTGGTTTGCTGTCTAAAGTTGTCCATACTCAATAGAAAACACCTCCCACAGTCAGAACTGAATAGCTGGTGAGCCTCAATTTATAAACTTCGAAATTTACCCTATGAAAGTAGCCGAGGAGTGCACCACTCCATTGTGAGTGCGCCACTTTATCAACATATCAGTCAAAGCACCGCCTGGATCAGCATGAGGCGTAGTCATAGCAATGAATACAGGTAGAGGACGTACTCACAGACAATTTGAAGGCTTGGCGGAGAGTTATGAAAACAGCATAATACATTTTTGGCTAGTTCAACTACGGGGTTGAACTGTCTGAACATGGCACCCCCGACCCAAGAATGTTCCCTAAACCTTTCCCCAGGCTTTGGAAAGTGACTTGAGTCAATTCCTAACCTGGTAGAACCCACGGATGCTCCGGCGTGAAGGATTGGGGTCCTTGAAACCAGTAGATATAAAGATGTGGTATAAACCTGCAATAATGTCTATTTTAAGGTGGGGCAGATAGATCGAGGTGTGCACTGTGAATCCAAACTCAAAATTAATGCGCTAGCACTCAAGTAACTCAAATACTGCCTTGAATCCATTCGATAAATGGCCTGTGTTCATTTACGCTGAACCATGTGTGCTTTTTCGCTCTGAGCTGTAATGTACAATCACGTGCACTTACTTTCTCTTTGCCAGCAACCATGAACGGACTTCCACTCGACTCGGGTACGTGATGCGGCAGAATCACCATTCCAGCCAGCGTAAGAACTAGCACGTGTCAGAGGCTCCCTGTACCCATTGTTCTCTTGAGAATGAGTTTCGCAGCTCTTCTCCAGTCCGGCCCTGGGTGTCGACAGAGGATGGGGTGCTGGCTTTACAAGGTACGTTGCCCATTGAACACTTTGTGAAGATTAGGTCGACTTTGCTATGCAGTGGGCACCAGGGACATTTGCCGGCCATGCTTGGGTGAGGAACCCAAAGCGGCAGGTGTGTGCGCTTTCAATCTGCCTCAACCATTCAATCTGATCCCTTTGTGTGCCGACAGTTGTTCAGGAATCTCTGCTTTCCACTATCCAACCCGATGTACAGGAAGTAAAGGAAACCCCGCCAATTTCGTGTGTTCTTCGCTCGTTGCAGGATTTCGACAGGCAGTTGGCCAGCAGCAGCAGGCACCAGCAAGACAGCACCCTCATCTGCTCCGCACGCAAGGAGATCGCGACACTGCCCTGCTCCCGCAAGGGAATCATGACATCGCCTCGCTGTCCCAAGGAGATCACCACATCACCTCCCTGCCCCTTGGTTAATGAGAGGGAGCTACAACGTGGAAGGCCCCGTAGGGGAAATGCATGCTCATCGACTTTATTACGGTTAGTTCGCCGCTCTGCTTCTCAGAAGGCATGCAGAGATGGTGATCTCTAGTGTACTTATGCACAAGTAAAAAAGTTTGACCTACTGCTGTTGTAAGGGCAACCTTAAGCTCGGCACGAGGCGCAGAAACTAGCGGGGGAATCCGAAGTATAAATACGGGTACTAAATACAGGAGCGGGAATACTACGCACCTAGCGGGGGAATCCAAAGAGAAGAAAGGATGAGGATTCCCACACTAGGCGAAACCTTATATACAAATGAGTAACTACCCAGTAGCACGTGTCTGGAGGCATCTACAATGATCACGGGCCTGGTCGCATAGCACGTGCCAACGAGAACGGATGGGCGGAAAGCCGGAGGAATAGCCAGAACGGAAGCCGGAGCCGGAGCGGAAGCCGGAAAGGCCGGAAGAGCGGGGGTTCCCCTGACAGCCATATAATAACATTGCTTTGGCTCTCGCAGATCGAAATTCAGGGCTGCCCCAATAAGGTCATATATCCGCATTCTCAAAATTTGTCTTCAAATTTCTACATTGTCCAATTTTCCGACCCCTACCTTGTTCGATGTCGCATAAACACAAGGTCAAAGAGAACTTGCTGGTAATTGCGGGTACAGTAGCATCAGTGTTGTATTGCGCCGCGGACAACCGGAGACAGCGCACAAGGATAAGTGTGCTTGAGCAAGGAGCGGGAGTTGCTGGTGCGACAGCATCAGACCATTTCTGGGCGGACGATCTGGCGACGAATATGGCCAGGAATTCTGACGCCTTCTCCTACCAGCTGGGGGACACTTCTCTGGAATCTCAGCCAGATGAACCCGCTGACGATGGGATCAACGTCGTCATTGTCCAGTCGACCGGGAGGAACACAAAGTCGGTAAGGATTTATTTCCCCTTCCTCCAACGCAGAAAGAATCCTAATAACAGAGTTTTGTCCAGGACCGTCCACTGCAAAACTGGCTTTCGTATAGGGACAAATATCTGCTGGAGAACCTATGCCGCGAGGGACGAGGTTCCCCGAAAAACTGTGCTCGGTGCGCTGGTGGTCCATGTGTGGATCCCCGAAGACAATGTCCGATTCGTCAATGCGAGGGGCCAGCAGTCTGGCATTGTGTGGATCAAGTGTGCTTCAGAGAAGGCATGTATTGCTTGTGGTGTATTGTGGCCGTGCACGTCCAGCACCCCACACATTTCTTGGAGGTGCGTTATTTGGTTTGGAGCTGCCACCTGGGTTACAACTGCTAACTCGTTGATGCAAAAGTGGAATGGTACAAATTTCGTTCGCGGGCGAAGGTGGCTACAGGAACTGGGTCTCCGCGTACAGCTTGGACATCCCCCTGGTGTTGTCTGCCCTTACCGGCAGGTGGCCGCCCATGATTTTGTTCTCTACGATCTCACTGGTGTTCATGAGATGAGTGTGGACTTCTGTGGATGTCCAAGGGATGCGCAGCCCAACAGTCCTCCAGAGGAACGGCGGACACAGCTATTGCGTGCTTGTTGGTGGCCGGCAACAATCACAGTGCCAAACACATGCACGATGTTTCATGTGTTGCGCCATTTCCAGATCATAAATTGTCTGGGAAAACTCTCTGCGTACGATTTCCTTCGGGGACTCAAAATGTGCACCAATCATGATGGGCTCGATAAGCCTCCAGTAGGTACCTTGCAGCACGTCTCTAAATGTCAGCTAATAAATTACTAGGACCGTTGACGACCCTTCATGCACATTGTTCGCCAGTGGCGGGAGGTAAAACATCACAAAAGAGCCAAGCGGGGACACAACAAAGGGGGTATAGCAGCTACCAAGCAGGGCGAGTTGGCGATACCGTGTCGTGCATGCCCCCAGCCAGGCTGGAACCTGCCTCCAAATTGGGAGAACATTGATCCTTTCTACCGGTACGTGCGCTATGCAAGGTCGACCAGCCAATGCCTAACAATTATTTATAGCTTCATATACATCATCTTTTTGGGAGCGGATGCAAATTTTCGCTGAGGAAACCGTTGCGTGTCCTCGGAAGCAGTGGACCCTATCCTCGGCGATGGCTTCAGCTACTTCTGTCACTGACACGGCGAGGATGGATACTATGCTCATATCGCAAAGCATGTTGACGAGGAGGAGATCTCCAACTGCTCTGGATTTCGAGCAATGTTCCTGGCGAACTCGAAACGTGTGTGGGGATTGCGAACGACAGGAGATGTGTGACATGCTCAAGACACAACATGTGGTGTGCCAATGGCATCGGCGACTTGCAAGTGGGCGAGCGATAAGTCATTTTAGAAACATAATGGACACAAATATTAAATTATTGAAAGTCAATGCAACATGGACTTCGTTGTTTTGTCAACCCTCATGACGTTTGCCATGGCCTGGCTAGTCTTTTGATACGACATCACGTGCCAGTACGTGATCAAGTTCTGGGAGTGCATGGCAATGATGCCGGAAGCAATGCATCTCAAGCTTCCGCCAGTGAACAATTGGTGGATGGTCCCCAACTTCCACCTCCCTGATCACGTCACCAAATGCCGCCCCCCCTTCTCTTTCCATTGGATGCAGGGCGGTGGGATGACAAACGGTGAGGGAATAGAACAGAACTGGGCATTTTCCAATGGCGCGGTGGCCTCGACACGGTTGATGGGCTCTGGGTCACGTCAGGCGACACTCGAGGATGTGTTTGGGTTTTATAATTATGACAGGCTGCTGGCGATGCGTAAGTCGACTGCCGAGATTTTTCGGATGTCCGTTGACAGTGTCCGTGTAGATCGCATACTCCCAAAGCGGCTGGCAGTCACCATCAAGGATGGAAACCAGCACCGAGTCACATTCAACGCATTTTCAAAGGGATTGGAAGAGGCGTACCCAGAGCAGATCAAGGAATGGAGGGTGTGGGTAGAGAGATGGGAGTCGACGCAACACACAACTCCAGACGACTCACCGTTCGCCATGGGAGAGGAAGGTTAGTGGATTTGAAACCGTTTTGAACCAATTATCGGGATACAAATTTGATATCGCCGCAGTGACCAGTCTTCGTCAGATCCAACTCGAAATTGCGATGGAAGAATTTGTCTGTGTGTCTGAGGGCATCGAGATTGAGTGCAAGCACACGCCGAGCACCTTCACCATCATGGGCATTCACATTGAAGAGAGCCAGTGCGTCTTTTTTCTTTTTCTATGCCGTGAATCGGATAGCTAAATGACATTTTGCTGTCAAATAGGCGGTGCCTAGAGGTTGCCGTGCGAGCCCTGCGCAATCCTTCTCCGAGCCAGAAGGTGGACTTCACCAAACAGCGCACTACCCTCCTCAAGCATATCCACAAATTTTGCGAGTTGCAAACAATTTACATGCCGTCGGTCCATGCGGTGCTCACCAACATCCAAAAGCAGATGTATGATGGAAGTGGGGAGGAATTACCCGAGGTAACACGGCTCTTCATGCCATCAGAGATCGCGGACCGGAGAGTTCAGGAGAGGGTGTGTGCCATGGGCCTGCCCACGATTGAGGCACGCCTACACGAGGTGGAGGCAGCGGAGGCCCTGGAAAGTGTTTGTGTGGGCCTCCAGACGCACACCACGACTAATAGATACAAGTTGCACAACTATACTGGCCAGGGGCTGATGACAAAAGGCCAGGGAATCCTGCGCCAGATCAATGTCCGCATCCACATAGCGAAATTGCACTACCAGTACTCCTGGGCGGCGCTGGTAGCGCTTCGGGAACATGGAGACTGGGAGAAGCGTCTGTGTATGCTCAGCGATGATGACATCTGCAGCTTGAACGAGCGTGCGCTCACTGACGAGGAAAAAGCTCAAAAAAAGCAGTGGGCCGATATCGGGGGCGCTACAATTGAGGGGGGATTGCGCGCGCAGCAGGTGTGGCAAGCGGAGAGGGCTCACACACTCTCTCCTGGATCTGGTACCAGGTGGGAGCTGGCGAGGGCGAGAACGACGAATGTCTGGAGCAAGGTACATCATGCTTTTCATTGACATATTTACAAACACAATTGGCTAATTTTTGTGTCCATAGCACTGCGGGTCGAGTGGTGCAAGGCTCTGGCCCGCTCCACCTGGTACACTGAAGATGTGATATTGCTCCAGGAAGAAATGTGTCGCACGATCACGTATGGGCAAACCACGGCAATGCAGTGGGAAATTTTGGTGGCAGCAGAGCTGCCTGGTGCATCGGCGGAGGTCACTGAGGGCCAGTGCGCATATGCTGCAGAGCAGGCCGCAACTGAATGTGCACGCTGCATCAATCTCAAACGACGCTGGACGGGGCTTTTGGTGAGGGCAGACGCGTACCTGGAGGGGCGTGCGCTGGTGAATGTTGCAGCGCTGGTGACAGTTGAGGTGGATATCACAGATGAACTCGATGCTGAGGAGGAGGCGAGGCTGGAGGGTGAGGAAGAGGAGGAGGAAGGGGCACTGCCTGAGGGGCAGTAGGCAGGGCAACGGCAGTAGGCAGGCAACAGCATGTATTTTTAATAGGTGTAAATATATTGCCATTCCTATTGCTTTTTCCATGAGTCGCCAAAAATTCTGTTGTGTGCCGAGCTGCCAACAGATTCAATATTGAGCGGTACAGGCCAGTTACGCTGAATATAAGGGGTACGGGGATAAATACCCTAAATAGAGAGGTATACAGCCAAAGCTTCCGGTTATACCGGGTTTGATGTCCAGGCTGTCCTATGTGGCCTGATCTCTCAGATCAGGGTCCAATGTATTGTGGGCGACCATTGGCCGTATGCCCCAGCAGTGCCCACCATGCATTGTACCCCCCTGTCACGGCTGGGTACAATGCATTGTGGCTACATCAAAAGCTGTGGAGGGGGGAGCGTGGCGCCCAGGGAATCACTGGGTAGTCACCCATAGTTGTACCTACATATATATGTACCTGGCCCTGGCAGGGGGGTACATTTAAATGTAGGTACTTGCTGGCCAGCCAGCTAGCCACCATAATATAGATATGTACCGTCTATATATGCTGTAAAGAGAAGGCGGCTTCAGGGTTTGAACCAAAAACCTCAAGATGATCTTGACAGGTACTATAAGCAATCATGATTACCACTAGACCACTAGAGCTATATAAACTGCTAGTACCAGGAGGTTAGGTTCATCACAAAGAAACACATAATAAGCCTTGCACTCACCCTGTACTGCCCGCATAGGGCCTGGTTAGGGGTTAGGGTGGTTAGGGTTTGGGTTAGAGGTTTGGGTTAGAGGTTAGTGTCTTACTCCCAGGTATATTTAATTTATTTGGTTAGGGGTTAGGGTTGGTTAGGGTTGGTTAGGGTTTTTCAACACTCTAAAACACATGATAAACAGTGACAAACACTTTTTGAAGACCTAGGGCAGCTTGCCTGCCCTAGGTGTGGGTATAAGTAGCCCCAGGTAGGGTAAGGCTAGCCTTACCCTAGGTGGGTAACAAAGCAAGACACTCATAGTCCCTTTGGTGTAGTGGTTAGATGCTCTGGTTTGTTAATGATCGGCGGGAGGTCTGTGGTTCAATTCTTGTTTTGGCCCATTCTTTTAGCACAGTATTCTTAGGCCTACATATATATATATGCAGTGGCTGGCTGGCTGGCCAGCAAGTACCTACATTTAAATGTACCACAGCAGGGAACATTGATATAAAGGTACAGCTATTCCTCCGGTAGTAGTCTTGTGGTGGTGATCTCCAGGTCCAGCTCTTCGCCCACCAGGAAGTGCCCGGGAGGTGCCAATTCCTCTGGAGGAGTCCATTGTCCGTCTGTGGACGCCAACTCTGCGGAAAAAACCTGTCAAAAACCCGGTGGTTCCGAGACGCTAAGAACTCACCGTGCAGGTACTCCAAGACCCCGCTGAACGAACACCTCACGGTAGCCCCACGTGCTGAAGCCACGTTGGAAGCAGGATCGGGTTGGAGCCCGGACCGCACATCTGAACTGGAGTCCTCCCAAGGGATGAGGCGAAGGCGTGCAATACCCGCCGGAGCATCCAAGGGGTTTATACTGGGCTGAGTATCTTCCAGGAGGGACGAGGATGGGTTGCAAGAGAAAAAGGGGCGGGCGCAGAGGCGATCAAACTCTGCCTGGCATTGGGCAGAAGGGAAGTCTGAGAGGACTGCCGGAGATAACTGTTCGAGGAGTTGGCTGTAATGGACAGACCACGCAACCCAGAAGCCGAGTCGGCTCATCCAGAACAAAGTGTGTTCCATGTTGAGCTACGCACAAGGGTTTAGCGCAATAACCCCGGGTTATGCAACAGGAGGAACTCACCACAAGCTCAAACAGCTGTTTACAAAAGGTGTCCTCATCCACATGGTCCTCGCGGGCTCGACGATACTCGGCCATGAGGTTCTCGAAAGCCAACACCATCCGGTCCAAGAACTCATCAAACACTGGCGGAGGGGCAGCAGCTGCGGAATGTCGCAGCCAGCAGATCCGGATAGGCCATCTAGCCGGGCCTCTCTCTTTAACACACCAGAAACCGAGCCACACACATGCGAGGAAGTGCTGGTGTGCAATGGCGTCCAGCGACCACTCCTGAGGGTAGTCCTTGATTGTGGCTCAGAACTCGAAAACAGGGAGAGGAGAGGAGAGACGGGAAGGTGAAGCCAGAGCCTGGTCCAGGAACTGGAGGAAAGAAATGCGAGGTACCCTGGCGGGGGCAAAAAGAGACATAACAAGCCAATAGTGGAAAAGGAGATCTAGTCAATGAACAGGTTCTGGCCCTATGATACCCCTGCTACCGGGAGCAGGTCCCAAATATGGCTCCAGCGACGCAGTATCCGAACGCTCGTGGAAGAATCAGCGTGGGGTGCAAAAACTCTCCACACCATATCCGAATGTGAGGCGGGTTCCGTCCGCAATACTATGGTCCCAGTCCAACAGAAAGCGGGGAGAAGTCAACGGGTCGAGAAAGAACCGAAAACCAAGATTCCAGGCCAGGGCAAAGTTGCGCAAGGAAGAGGATATGGTGGTAGGAAGACAAGAGAGCCTGAGGAGGTATGAAAAGGGGGCAGAACCCGAGACACGGGCAGGGTTCTGAATTGGATCAGAACCCAGAAAACCCCGAGACTGGGGGGAGCCCAGGAAGAACCCACAACAGGCCGCTTGCCTGAGGACATTCTACTTTGGGAAGTAGATCAGGGAAAATCCCCGCTTTTGGCCCGAAGATGACGTGGGGGATCAAAAGGAGAAAATAGGGGTCAAAAGAACAAAAGTTACACAAAACCCACGACGGAACAGGGTTGAACCACAGAGGAAGGGAAATACCATGACATGGGGATGCCGGCGTGACAATAACCGATAGGCAGTGAGAATAAGCCCTACGACCATGGCGTGGTATCTACAATCCGGATAATGGGACCACCACAAAGGGAGAACACTGGATAATTTGGATTGCGGGTTTCCGAACGGACAGAAGTATGCCTTCACGGGTAATAATTGATGGGCAGTGACAATAAGCCCCACAACACAGGAAATTTTTGAAGGATAAAGCTCGCCTTGGAGAAAAATATTGGGAAGAAGGGGACGCGGTACCTACGGGTTGTTGAGGACAACGACCTTGAAGGGGGGGGGTGATGTCATGAATCGCCCAGGTTCTACTTTTTCGCGCAACACGTCCGTATGGATACAGACACATCTTAGCAGCACGGGACTCTCATGACGCCACCACATGACCTTCTCATGGTTGAAACCGGCCTCGGATTCTAAAGCCGCAGACTCGGGGAGTCTGCGCCACGGGATACAGAAGATGTTAGGGACTAGGAACCCATACAGACAGATCCTAGTCCCCGGATGCACGAAGTACATGAGTGGTTGCAAACCGATCGGGGTTTGAACCACTGGATACAATGACATTCAGGATTAGGAAACCCGAACGTCAGGTCTCCTAAGTCCTCTGACGCCACGGAAACCAACACAAAGGAGTCTAGGAGTATCAGCATTAACACTCCTTAATGCTGCAGTACAGGAACTGATCGCAATTGACCATGATCACCTTAATTTATTAGAAGCCTATATAAGTTCAGTAGAATCTCCATGTACAGTAGATTCTACCTCGTCTAATCTCAGGCTTCTACCTTGGCTTGACATAGGCATTGTCTCCACCCTGCCCCGCTTCCTCCACATTGTACTACAGGTTATATCCACACCCCGGGTTGTATACCTGAGTGGATATCACACCCCCTTTGACTCGTTCCGGGTTCCGCCTCGCATCCCGACCTATGACATACGGCCTCCTAGGGAGGACACCGTACGGTTGGTCTTGCTGCTCGGGGAACAAACCAGCTACTAGTGTCTATCGGGTTTATCCTGGTTGGGGTTCTCGTCGGGTTACTCACTGTTTAGTCAACCCAGAGGCCGTTGCTGACACTAAGTCTTTGAAAAGAGCTACGGACTGGGAGCTTCTGTTCCAGATGTTCCAGTAGACGGGAAGGCACGAGCATTGGGAGGAACAGCATATACACTCAGGATCGACATAGGGGATCGGTTGTGATGCGTCGGGCACAGTCTGACCGATCGTACATGTGCGCAGGATCGCACCAGGATGGCGTGCTCGACATGGGCAGCCAATAGACGGATTCAGATACCAATTCCTACAACGGATACATGGAATTCGGATGGATAAACAGACTATTTTACTCATACTTACTTATTCTCGGACGTTTCCATGTGTTTCAGGGCTTTGTATTTAGTAGCAGGGGCATCTTGGGTGGCTTCACGGAATCACCCCATGGCTAGTAGGCGGAAACGCTTGCGAATTGGGCAGATACCGGGGAGTTCGAACAAGGTGTCTCTTAGAATTCATCTTGGCTTGGAATCTTTTCTTTGTTATTGGTATCCTTGAGATCCGACTTGCCGCTTGTCTGGAATAGTCTGAAAGTGACTGGAACTGTTGGAATTGTGCTGAGTACGCACTTGGTTGTTTGTGTTTTGTTGTGAAGAGCTTGGGAACGGAACCCACTAGTGTTAAAAGAGCTTGGGATCAGAACCCACTACTGTCTGTTACTGTCTACGCTTGGAATTGGCATCCACCTCGCTTTGGAGAACCCCAGCAACCCGCTCTCGTTCGTTTCTCATAGCTGCGAAGCTTTACATCACCGCGCTACTGTGCTTCCTGTTTGTTCGAGCCTACCCTCGTTCAATCAGATCTAGCCAGAACACTTGAACAGCAAGGGTTCCATTCGCATCGACACTCTCATTGCATTCCACTAGCTTTCCTGTCTGTTCCGGTTCCATTCCGGTTCACTCAGTACAAGGCTCAAGTACTTGGACTTCGTTCCAAGGACTTCTACAAAAAACACAATTCTCTCTCCTTGTTTCCGACATCTATTTCATTCCCTGCAACCTTTTATAAGGCCCTGTACCAGGGTCTGATACTCGTCTGTGCACGTCTCGAGCACTTCCGTTCTGTTCCGACGCACTTCTGTGTGTAGGTTTGGTTTTGGTTGGTGTTTTCTTGATAGGTTCAGAGCACATTGATCAGCGGCGTCACAACGTGCTGCACGGAGGGTATGCGGGGGTCCCCACTTATCTGAGATGGTGCCAGTGGCACGCAGGAGACGGCACACGCACATGAGTGATGTGGCACCCCCAGAGTGCTTTTTGCGGCAGAAAACTGGGTCACATTCCGAAGTCAGCATTCCGAACATGTGAGATACATGTGGGACGCACGAAGAACCTTGAAACACTCAATCCCCTGGCCATCCGATGCAGGAGGTTGTTGAATACGTGAATACCACCAGTCCACCTAAATCGTGAAATTTCAACCCCTACATTGGTCCTAGAATCAAACGGAATGTGGACAGTACATCATATAGGTCTTGCAAGGCACACAGACGACGAGAAGACAGAATGTTGGATGTCTTGGGGACTTGCGAGCCAGGAGATGACACCAAGTAAAATTGACATTTGCGGGGTGTTTGGTTTAGTAAAAAGACATGGGAAAGAGAGAAAGCAGGGATAAAGCTTTTGAATATGCCATCCACACAGTGCAAGAGTTTGTTGAGGGATCTGTGCTGAAAGAAAGACGGTCGCGGTCGCAGTGGGGAAGAGAGTCGTGTCTGTCACATCGGGTCACAATGCCGAAAGATAGAGACGGCCCAGAAGATTTGCATAATTGAGGAGCCACATCCCCTCTTGAAAAATTTGAAAGGGAGGGATTGCTCAGGAATCACTCTATCCAGTTGGTTGCATCGAAATTGGGAAAAAAAAGTCGGTGCCCCCACAAACTCAGTCAAAAACTATGAAACCATTCGCATCAGGTGGGTGGAAAGGAACTCGAAATTCACATTCATTTGAGGTTCTTGTGTGCGTTTTAACAATTCCTAAGAGACAGATGCCTTTAGAATGGTGTTCCGCATTCTCGGGTGCACATTACTCCAGTACCACACCAAATTAAAACACGGTGTTCTGGATTACTGACATTGGTCCCAAAAGAAATGTGGAATGGAACACAGTTTCTGTTCTCCACGGTCAGCCTCATGTGCTTTTCCCGATATTCTGAGGACAGTGTTCGCTTCAAAATACTCCTCTGAACATTGTGGAATGTACATCTTGAGCAATGTACTGGATTTGACACTGGTACTGTTGAGATATTTAAACTGGCTGGTGGCAAGCAATCGGAAAGGAACATTGTACTTCACGCTGCTTGTGTACCATTGCTGAATTTCCGAAATTCTGAAAGCAGTGAAACCATTAGGGGACTTCACGGTAGGGCCGAATATCTCGTTTGAGAATAAAAATAATAGACTGATGGGACGAATATTTTCCCAAAATAAAAATATTCCACAAGCGAGATTTAATCTCGCTTGTGGAATAAACATTTTTTTGTGGAATATATACCTGCTTGAGTAAGCAATTGCAAGCTGCCTGTGACCGCCCTGCCCCCATCCCGCCTCATCCTACCCATCATCCTGCCTTCCCCGCCCGTTGTCCCGCCTTCCCCGCCCATTGTCCTGCCTCGTCTCGCCCATCATCCCTCTCCTGCCTGTCATCCCACCTCTCCCGCTCATCAGCTGTGACAGTCCTGTGTGCCTGGCAGGTGGAATTGATGCTATAGAAATATAAAAATATCCTGGGACTCAAATGGGGTGATCACGCATTTATTCCACAAACAACGATTTTATTCGTCCCATAAAATGAATATATTTATTCACAAACGGGAAAATCGGCCCTACCATGAAGTCCCCTATTATAATGGCTTTCTGCCCCTTGGAGACCGAGCCAGCAGCCCAATATATGAAACGGCCAAGTGTTACAGGTGTGATTACTATTGGAGTGCTACCTCGGGGAAAGGAACCCAGTCAATGGTGTTCCTTCAGCGCCCTTGCTTAATCTCTCATATTTTGATGCATCACAGAGTTTCAGAAGGATTCTCCCTACTTCGTGACATGTGCGGTTTGAATGTGTACATGGGGGGCTAAGTGGGTGGAAAGGAACAAGAAGTGCACTCGTGAAATTGAAGTTAATTGCATCCCAAGAGCTGCATATGGGTTAGGGATTAGTGTTTGCATTGGTCCAGAGCCACAACACCGCGCAGTTTAACCTTGAGATGTGTTTCTGGACCCGGTGTCTAATTTTTGCAACAAGCGCTCATTTTGATCGTTCAATTCTATTGGTTCGGAGTGGCAGGTCGTTGTCGGAATCTCCCAGAATTTAGAGAAACTTGAGCACTGGGCATGTATTCCTTGAAATAATAACTTCTACTTGTGCCCTAATCAAAGTTAAATCAAGTGGCTATCATCCGTCCAAGATTCAAGGAAATCCGTCAAACCAGGAATACCCCATTCATGATTCAATCTTTGTTCCCGCCAAAATATCACCCCCAAACAATTTTTCATCCATACAGACATCCAGCAACCATCTAAAAATCGGGAAAAATGCAAGCTGCCCTAGGTCTTTGAATATTGTTTGTCACTGTTTATTATGTGTTTCATAATATCTACTAACTCTAACTAACACTAACCAAC
Source organism: Mycena olivaceomarginata (assembly GCA_029378375.1). Classification (NCBI taxonomy): domain Eukaryota; kingdom Fungi; phylum Basidiomycota; class Agaricomycetes; order Agaricales; family Mycenaceae; genus Mycena; species Mycena olivaceomarginata. The sequence continues at coordinate 32,398 of JARKIC010001698.1, forward strand.
CCTAACCAACCCTAACCTCTAACCAAAATAATAAATACACCTGGAGACAAAGGCACTAACCCCCAACTCTAACCCCTAACCCGAACCCTAACCACCCTAACCCCTAACCAGGCCCTATGCGGGCCCTACAGGGGTGGTGCAAGGCTTATTCTGAATTTCCATATTGACTATAGATTAATGTGGCTAGTAGGCTGTTATAGCTATGATAGTGTAGTGGTTAATAACATGGCCAGAATGGTGGCTATCTTGAAAAGGTTTTTGGTTCAATTCCCGCTACGGACTTTCTTTTATTTCTTTTACAAATCCCCCCTGCTAATGAGCATGGGACATTACAAAGTCCCGGTTCAGTAGTTAGCATGGTTCTTTTAAAAGTGCCTACTGTACCTAGTGCTCGAGGTCAGCGAGGTGACGCAGATGGTGAAGCTGGAGAAGCTGCAGCCTGTGACACCCCCTACATTCTGTCGCCATCCCACGCCTGCTGGCCCGCCATTCAAGGCCGCCATTGTGTCCACCTCATACCGCCTGTTCAGCCCTTCGCCGCCTCCCATTGCTTCTAGCTCATGCCTCTCCACATTGTCCTTGTTCGAGGCATGTCATGCATCATCATTGTCTCCCTTCCCTTCCACTCCTTCCCTATATTTCAGTTATTCCTCTGCCTCATCCTCGTCGCTAGCCTCTGCCGGGTCGTCGTCCCACAATCCCATTCATTTTTTTGACGAGAAGGACGAGAAGGATTGCAAATTGTAGCTCGTTTCAATTACGGTATCCGCCCTGATGTATTCGCCTTGATGTATTCCCTCGACATGTACCTACCTGTAGATTCCCTGTAGATATAAGAATTCAATACATTGTTCTTCCACATCCACATTGATACTCAACGAGAATCAGAGACGAGCAGGGCGCTCGAAGTAGGGCGCTGCATGTATTGAGAATGTGGTGCCCACGTGCTCAACCTCTTCTGCTTTCTTCCACCTCGCCCGCCCCACCTGCTCGCGACAACGGCGCTCCACGCCATGGAGGCATTCTTGACATCTTTCCAACTCCAGCCGGCCACCTCTGGATCCCTCTCAGCGTGTGGCTCCCCCGCAGCATCACCAACTTTGTCCAACGCTTTCAGTGCTTCAAATTCATCTGACTCTTGCTTCTTTCCTACTACTCCTCTGTTCCGAGCTGGCCCCGTCCCTGGATCCTTCGGTGCTGACTCTTCTAACGGGAAATTTAACCTCAGCTGGGACACTGAGACCGATTTCAAAATGTGGCTTACCGATGAGCAACACTGCAAAACCATCAAACTGCAGCTAGTGCATACTGTTGCCGGCCTCCCTCATTTCTCGCGTAAACACCACTTCATGTGCTCACGACATGGCACTGGTGGGGTGAAAGTCATTGGGAAAAAGCTGCCGGAGCACGCGTGCAAGATCCCCAGCAAATTGACTGGCTGCCAGTGCTCCCTTGTCGTCAAACAGTACCCCAACACAACAAAGCTACTCAGGAAGTATCATGACGAGCACAACCACCCGCTGAATGCCACCAACCTGCCCTTCACGCGGATACCAAAGGAGACGAGGGAGTTCATCGCCGGGCGTCTGCGTGACCGAATGTCAGTGGACGCAGTGGTATGTACACCTGTTAATCAATTGTTCTGGAATATGGCTAACCGTGTGCTGCAGCTGGACCTTGTCCACAGTGGCGCGTACAAGGACCACGAGCAGTTCAACGATGCCTCGAACGACAACAACAACAACTCGGCTGGTCGCATGCCTCTCTGGACCCAGCTCATCCAGCTTCGGGACATACGTCGAATTGAAAAGGCTATCAAAGCGGAGGAGGTCCAGCTGCACCCGGACGATGGCCTGTCGTGTGGCGCTTGGGCGAAACGGCTGGATGAGCGCGGCCACCTGCTCGGATTCAAGTCCAAGGTCGACCCCCCCTCCTGCACTCTTGAACCTCGCCGGCGATGTTTTCACGCTAATGTTCCAGACCGGTTGGCAACACCGCATGTTCCGCAAGTTCGGGAACAGTATCCTTTGCATCGACGCTACCCACAACACGACGATGTATGAGAATATGCAACTAACCACCCTGGTCGTGCACATGATTGTCGTGCACAGGATCCCAATCGCATGGATGCTCGCTTCGAACGGTCACCACGAAACTATCCTCTACTTCCTCCGTCTCAACCACTTGCGGTCCCCCAGTGTCAACCCTCGGTACATCATGTCCGACTTTGACTGGGCACAGATCAACGCATATAAGATCGCCTCGGTCGACTGGAAGCACATCAATAATGAACGGACCTCCTTCATCCTTCTCTGCTGGTGGCACGTACTGCACGCATGGCAGCAGCACTTCCACATCCCACAATCACCCGAGCTCTGGGAACTTCTCAAGAAGTGGATCCGTATGGAGAACCGGGAGGACTTCAACGCGGCTTGGGACCAGATCAAGCGAACGGCACCGGATACATTCGTTGAATACCTCAAGGAGACCTGGATGAAGGACGAGGTGGTCGTGATGTGGTCGGCGGTCTACCATAGCTCACGTAGCATCTTCGAGATGTGTGACACGAACATGCTCGTCGAAGCGTATGTGCTTTACCCTACCCCCTCTGTTTACTAACACAGCCTAGGTGGCATCACGTCCTCAAGTGGAAGTTTCTTCTCGGCAAACAGAACCGTCGCGTCAACCACCTTGTTCACACCCTTGTGGAGCGGGTGGTCCCATACTATGCCTTGAAACAGCAATGCCAAGACCTCAACTTCGAGGGCCCCGATATTGAGATCAAGAAGCGGATGGACGTACACAAGTGCGCAGAGAAGTACCACAAAGATCAGATTGAACACGTAGAAGACACAAGATACCTCGTCGCCTCGCAGTCGCAGCCCTCAAGAAAGTACGACGTCGACATAGATGCTTACAGCTGCAATTGCCTTGACTTCCCCCTCATCTCCTTCTGCAAACACATGGCCGCAGTCCAGCGCCTCTTTGAGCCTGTCTTCGATGGACCTCAGCCCTCATCATTCCTTCCCACATCTCCCCCTTCCCTGACACCGCCCACAACTGACCACACCTCCACATTACTATCTGCACCGCCGCCATCCCAACATTCTGTGCCTCTGCTCGGCTCCGGAAAGCAGGCCGCAAGGAGCTCACATCCATTGCTAATCTCCAAGCGGCGCTGCAGGCCTTGCTCCTGGAGACGGACAACAGTGGTGTCCTGCCGGCATCCACCCACGTCCCGTGCTCATCCGACTGGAAGGCGATGCAAGAGGCAATGATGCCCAATAGGAAGGACTGGGAGCAAGCCGCGCAAGTCGACCATCGACAGGTCATACCGCGCTGGGGCAAGCAGCGGGAGCAAGGTCAAGTCAAGCGCCATGGCGGCAAATGATAAGCGGCGCAAACTTAGGTACGTGTTTGCTGTCACTGCCATGTCTAACTGACTTCATTACTAGCCCGCCGTCCCCTCCTCGTATGTTGGCGCCGCCTTCCACGGCACCCACGACATTGCGCCCTGCACACCTGCCAGCACACCCCTTTGCTGCAACCCAGCCTCAAACATCGCGCGCGGCACCGGCGCCATCAAGCTCGCAACCACATTCTACCTCTCAGACCTTCAAATTTGTATCGTACATACCGCCGAAATACAATTAGTTATGTAAATTCATAGAAATGTATTAATACAAGTCGTTTTGTACCTTCTTACATGTGTAGTAAAGCTCGTTTGTGGTATCGCTTGACTTAGAGATTCTTGGCTTCATTTGAAACTCCGCCGAGTGAGCCGTCGGCAGGGTGGCTGTGGTCGTCCCAAATTGGAAGGTGCTTAATGGTGGTTCGGACGCAACTCTGAATGATGGTCGCTTAACGCGCGCAAATGGAAAGGAACACAATGTTTGCTTTCCTCGGACGTCCCCAGTCATTTTCAGCTGATTCTGAACAGGGGATTATTTTCAAAATGTTAGCCCACACCATCTAGTCCACAAACCCACGAAATTATCCTGCCAGTTTGGTCGGAGGAGCCACAATCTTTGTTTTAGGGTAGCAAGCTGTTTCTGCTTCTCTCCCATGCCCAAATCCGCTGAAATCCTGGTAAGATGACCACCATTCATACATTCAAACATGAATAAGCTGAAGCTTCTGATAATGTTTGACTGTACATGTGGTGGAGTTCTGTTTATGAAGAATAGACACAACAATTTCGCTCTTACTCCAACATCGAGTGACTCCGTTCACTGCACACATTCCGAAAGAAGGAGAATTCATCGAATTTGATAGATGTGGGGTGATCACGGAATAAAAAGAGCATATACAAAAGGTGAATTACAGTGTTCACATTCTAGAGCGTAGACGGAACAAGTCAACAAGCTGGCACCTGGGAAAATGGAGTGAGCACAATGGAGGGATGCAGGGAGTGAGAAGTGAGCTGGCGAGTGAGTAGCGAACAATATTGCGGCGGGAACATGCCGCAAATAGCGTGCAGATCATTGGGGTACAAGGAATTGTCTGAACATGTGGATTGCGCGTGGTGTGCAGCAGGCAGGTGTGTAATGCTTAGTAGGACGACGAGCTGACAGTCCAAGTGTTGGTCCAAGTGGTGCACGGCGAGACGCGCTGAGCCCGGATGGCAGGAGAGATTTCGCGTCTCAAAGCATATTGTGTGCTCCACAGCTTCCGGAGTGCAGCAGGTAGGAAAGCAGCGCAGCGAGGGAGTTGTAACCGAGTAACGAGGGACAGAATGCTGTTACTAGGGGTGGCAAGGCGCTGAGAGCGGTGTAGCATGGGCTTTGTGCGTACAACTGTAGGGTCCAATTTGCACCTCAGAATCCGTGCAGTGAGTGCAGGGACAGTGGGGAGCGTGCACAGTGAGACTGGGGCAAACAGAAAGCTGAATAATGGTGTTGGTAGTAATACCGCAAGGAAAGTCGAACCGGCCTGAATTCCCGAGGCCGGAACAAATCTTTTTTGAGAGGAACAGGTAAGAATAAAGCCAACAAAAACATAGGAAGCATATGCCGTGCATACACTCTTGATTTGTCTGGGATTGCAGGCGCACAGGAGCCCGTGTGAGCCCAGTGTTAAGCAATAGCCAACGGAAATAGAAGCATGGATGGCGGGGTCTGCGATGAAATTGAGGAGCTGTGGCTGTAGGAGATGGCACAATGAATATGTGAGAAGGCTGAGACCAAATTCCGGAGCAATCGAACCCCGAGGGCAGCTTTATGAGGAAGCGGCTCCCTGAGATGCAGTGCCAGCACAACCGTAATTGTAGCCTATTACGGATGATTTGAGGCAATCAAAATGGCGAGATACGTAAACAAGACCTATAAGAAAGCTGCTGAGAAGCGCCAGAGCCCAGAAGAGTGCTGCGGGCAAAGGGGAGCGAATGTGGCGAGAGGAGGAAGAGCATTGATCGGAATGTAACATGTGTAAACAACGACCCCATTTGGACCGCGCCATCAGAAGCGGTGCGAGCGCTAGGTGCGCCCAAATGACGCCGCCGCCGAAGACCCGCCTCGACTTCCAAAATAGGCGAGCTTCTAATGTATATTATAACGTGCCCTTCTAAATGAGAGGGTTTTATACAATAGATGCACCTTCTCAACTAGAAGCTTTTTTTGTATAAAAGTGCCGTCTACGCCTGCCGAGTCCGTGCACTTAGTTCAACATTCAGGATAGCCATCCTCGTCGACCTATGCTACAGCATTTGATATGTGCGAGGAAGTAAAATTATAAAAAGCGGGTGGTGTTTTAGCCTCGGGGCGCACAAAGATCGACGCACCACGTGCCAGCTCGTTACACATTTTCGCGATCGCGATACAGGCGTTCCAAGAAGGAAGTAATCGATTCCGTAATTCATTGTTCACATCGTAGGATTGTAGACTAAAAACAGGGGAACCGAGCGTCGTTTGGCAGTGATTCACACACTACAGCGTCGTGCCCAAACCTGCATACACCTCTCGTTCCACAAGATTATACAAGCGCTCGTGAGTATTATCGAGTCCGGGTAGCAGCTGTGTCGCAAAAACCACTGCTACGCCTGTGGCCGGATCCACCCAGTAGCTCGTCATCGCCATTCCACTCCCTGCGATCCCAAATAAATCACAGACACAAAAGTGGCGGAAGATCCAGGAGCAGGGACTCACAGCAACCAGAACCGCTCCTCCGCTTCCCCGGCACGTCAGCCGTGTTCACCAATAACCCGTGGCTGAACTGCGCTGCAGCGGGAGGGAGGCCCAAATACGGATGGACGAACCCTACTACCCCGTTGATGGTCGCAGCGGCAGTCGGTTCGAGTGACGGCATGAACATGCTTTCGACCGACGCTCGAGACAGTATCTGGGCGTTCGCGCTGCCGGCTGTATCGTTTCTCGAATTCAAAATCGCGCTAGAGTAGTAAATTCAGGACGGGCCTTTAATTTGAAGCAAATGTGTAAGCAGCTTGAGGTAGTCCTTCTGCGATCCGTACAGACCGACTCCGCCAAGAGGCACTCGCACTGGTCTGGTTGAGATGATTCAAACATGAAGGGTGCCAAACAGAAATACCTTTGGCGGGATCACGATCGAACACGGGCGGCCTGTTCCATCTCTTCACAGATTCGGCACCTGCGGTGCGGTGCGAAAGAGGAAGAAGTCTTTTCCGTAGGGGCGGCGTAAGGCAGAAGGACGTCGAGTTCATCCCAAGGGGACCGAAGATGTGGTCTTGGCTATAATAATGCATCCAATATCAGTGAGATCTTTCGGGTGAGTTGGCGCACGCACAAATATTGCTCGAGGGACTTTCCCGATAGCCTCTCAACGACGTAGCCTGCGCAGTCAGTCGAGAAGCCGTATGCGACTGAATTATTTTTTACAAATAAGCATCTCTGGTGAGAATGTACGCACTCACAGTTCGTCCCGGGTTCAAATCTCAGAGGCACGCCTGAGTGAGAGGCCTGGCAAGAGTCAGAGTTGACACAAAATAAGTACAGGCAGGAGATTGTCCCACTTGAAGGATCTTGAAAAACTTTGAGCTATCCTCGTCGTTTGTGTAATTGTGCTTATACTCCGGAGGGACGACTGTATGGTTGAAATTATCAGTGCACCGTCACATATAGCGTGCGGTAACGCACTGTCAAGCGGCAGCGCCCCATTGATACGATAGTCGAGGCCACTGGTGTGGTTCAGAAGCTGCCTTAAGGTGATTTTGTTCTTCGCAGGCACCGTCGTGGTCGCGCGACCCGTTTCATCTTGTGCTGTCGCAACCACCGGGTTTGCAAGCTCGGGGAGTACCGTCTCGACCGGCGTGTCGAGCGAGATCTTACCCTGCTCGACAAGTTGCAGAGTAGCGATCTGGTTTGATCTTCAGTCTCCCAGGTACACTACTAAACGCACAAGGGACGCACAGTCGTGATCAATTTCGTTTGGCTGAACAGCGCGAACACCGTATCCTCGTCGATGGGTGGGCTTTTGGGGTCGTCCACGAGCGTCGTTCCCGCCGTCTGCACATAGATCGGGCCATCCACGGTCGACACGCCTAGAAACATTGCAGGGGCCGATTTGCGCGCGACCGCGTCGGACTGAGGATGAGATCAGTTCTGGTTATTTCTCGTTGTGCAGGTTACACACGAGGATCTGATTGAGTGCATCTTTTGCAGCTGCTGAGAGGACCGGGGAAGCCATTGTGCAGTAGGGATGCAGAGAACCCTCTTGCTTATATTTGGCTTCTGCTCTGAGTCAGAAGTCATGACTAAATTGCCGATTCTACTTCGGTGACGCGGCGTGACGTGGAGAAACGTCGCACAAGTACTAAGTAGTCCCTTGGCATTGCGACGCTATCGTGGCTCGGGGTTCGGGAGGAAGAGGGAGGAAGGTAGCTCTACAATTTTCGAGAACGGCAATTCGAGCTCTATCGCATTTCGCGGGGACGATGAAAATGGTAGATTTTAGTCAAACCCTAGCGAGCGGGAATATATGTTATAAGTATCTTGGCCGTGGTGCCATGATAACAATCCATAGTCGTGAAGTTGAAAGGTGCTGCAGCGAGGTATTGCGCCTGCAGCCAAAAAGTACCTTCGGATTGGCATTCGGCCTGGGATGTTCAACCCAAGTTCAACTTGTGTCTGTGATCTCTGTCCGAAGCATTTAATACACTACGATTTTTTCCGCTCATTCAACCGAAGTCGTGGGCCGCGAAGCTCTTGTTGATGCAATTCGTTTCAACATAAACCATTCAATTCTTCTTCAAAATCTCGCATTTCGTCCACGGGATCCATGATAAGAGACGTTCCACAAGTACAGAGCAGAAACAACCACTCAAGGATTTCCGTCCGCACTAAACAGCAACACCCAAGGCCATGTAGACCTCCTTCTCCAGCACACTCAAAAACTTCTTGTGAGTGCTGTCCCCAATTATAGGCGCCACCTGCATCCCGAAAACCACCGCCACCCCGGTCTTTGGGTCCACAAAGAAGCTTGTCGAGGCCCAGCCGCCCCCTACAAGGGATTCGTAAGTGAGCAAGTGGGAAGAGAACGGGGAGTTACTTACAGGCACCAGAACCGCTCCTGCGCTTTCCCGGAATATCGGCAATATTCACCCAGAGTCCGCGACCGTATTGCGCAGCGCCTGCAGGGAGACCCAGGTTTGGGTCTGCTAGCCCGGACAAGGTTGTTGCGCCGGCAGGCGGAAGCGTGGGTGAGAACATGCTGTCGACGGAGGCGCGGGACAGGAGGGGGCTAGCAGCAGTTCCGGCTGCAATTTGCAGTAGGTGGCGCAACACTGTCAGATAGTCCTTCTGGGAAGAGTATAGGCCCACGCCGCCTAGGTGCGCGCGCACTGAGAATGGATTCAATTTCCTTTTTCTTTTCGTGGAAAGGACCAGCACATCAGAGAAAGACAGCGTACCATCTGCGGGATCCCTTTCGAACAAAATTGGACGGCTCCACTTTTCGACCAACCCGCTCTCAGCATTCCGCTGCGCGAGAGGCAGTAAACGGTTCTTCAGCGGCGGGGTAAGATAGAATGACGCCGAGGTAATACCAAGAGGAGAGAAAATGTGGTCTTGGCTGATGAGGGAAGTTCAGTTAATTCCCCTCCTGGCAAGAAATGAACGTACAAATATTGTTCAAGTGATTTTCCAGAAAGCCGCTCGACCACGAAGCCGACGAAATCGGTACTGAACCCGTATACGTCTAGGACAGTGTTACAACCGAAACTTTTGTTTACCAAGGCGAAGTGCTCACAGTCTGTTCCGGGCTCAAATTTGAGGGGCACACCGGGTAGAGAGCCCTACCGGTGCGCAATGTCAGTGTATGGAATATAGGCGGTGGATAATTTGCGACTCCAACCTTGAGGATCTTGACAAACGCCGAGGCGTCCTCGTCGGCATGCGAATACGCATCGGAAAATTCTGCAAACAATCCTATGAGTTCTAATGAAGAACTCGATCAACGAGTGTAACCCACCAGCTGTCGGCGGCCCCTCTTGAAAGTAAGCAAGCCCGCTGCTGTGGTTCAGTAATTGCCCAAAGGTGATTTTATTCTGAGCCGGTGCCGTCGCGGTCGGGCGACCTTGTTCGTCGCGGGCGGTAATCACCACCGGGTTGGCCAGCTCTGGGAGCACAGTATCGACGGGCGTGTCGAACGCGATCTTACCTTGATCGACGAGTTGCAGCGCGGCGATCTAAATACCAGTTCCATTGGAGATGCCGAAAAGGACACCAAAGTTTCGAATTGGACCCACAGTTGTTATCAGTTTCGTCTGGCTACATAACCAGAACACGGTGTCTTCGTCAATGGCGCCACTCTTCGGGTCGTCCGGAAGCTTCGTCCCCGCCGTGTGCAAATAAATTGGGCCATCCGCGGTCGTCACGCCGAAGAATACAGCGCCCGTCGTTTTACTTGCCACCGCATCCGACTGAAACATTATACTGAGCTTTGGCAATGGTAAAGCAAAGGCTGCTCACCAAGATCTTATTGAAGACGTGTGTCTGGGCCGCGGAGAACTTTGGGGATGTCATGGTTTGTATTTGAGGCTGCCCAAAGGCTTCGGGCGTGTAGATGGGAGGAACTGAGGTGCAGACTGAGACCGGGGATCTTCGACCCTGTGGGAAATCTCAATTGCGCGATGTCACACCACCGGAGCGGCGGCCCGCAGTGTAATCCGGAATTCGGAATCGTGGATAAATCTTGGATATTGTTTTCAAAGTTCGGTAGTCTTCGTGCTCAAGGAGGCCGACGTATTGTAAAGCGAAAGACATCCTAGTGATGTACTCAGCAATCAGCAAATAAAGTGGAATAAATCCCAACATAGTCGCGTGTGGTTCAATTAATTTTCAACAGCCTATGTCCTGAGCCAAGCTCCTCAAGGGCTGCGCGTACATGTTCAGATTCTTCCATGGTTCCGTAAAGAAAAGATAATTGAGTTCAAGCCGGGTCAAGGTGAGATGACAATCGCGGGAGGAAGCGCAAGTTCACAATCCAAGTGTGGGCGTGTTTTCCCTCCGAGTTGCTTGAGAACTCATGAACATCAGTGTAGCCTGGAGACAAAAAGAACGGAGGCTTAGATTTCTCCTAGCTACAGTACACCGGACATCAGTATTGCGACAAACATAGACACAGATGATCCTTCTCTTCCTCGTGCGTCTGATCTCCCAGTTACAACCCGCCGTACAAGGCACGCTCCAGTTCATTGTACTTGCGCTCGTGCATATCATCCATCGTGGGCACCAGCTGAGTGCCAACCACCGCTGCCACGCCGGCCGCGGGGTCCACAAAGAAGCTTGTCCCTGCCCACCCGCCCCCTGCCAATCAGGTAGGTCAGTCCATGTCTCATACCCTACCGAAATTGAACGAAATAAGCCCAGCGAACACTCACAGGCGCCCGACCCCTTGCGGCGTTTTCCCGGGATATCCGCCGTATTCACCATCAGCCCGCGCCCAAACTGTGCAGCGCCAGCGGGGAGGCCGACGTGGGCGTTGAAGAAACCCGCCATTACGTCCAGGGTGGCGGCGCCGGCGGGCGGAAGCGACGGCGCAAATAAGCTGTCGAAGGAGGCACGGGATAGGATGGGGGTCGTCGCGCTACCGGCTGCATTCAACCGTCAGGTAATAGAAAGCAAAGGTATGGCGGAGGCGTGCCTGCTATTTGGAGGAGATTTCGCAGCACCGCGAGGTAATCCTTCTGGGATGCATACAGGCCCACACCGCCAAGGTGTACGCGCACTGGATACACTTCAGTATGAGGGAACCAAGGTTGGAGTATTCAATTTCACAGACCGTTCGCAGGGTCTTGGTCGACTATAGGCGGTGCATTCCACCTCTCAATGGGCCCGCTCTTGGTCCGGTACGAGATGGGCAGGAGCCGCTCCTTCAGCTGAGGCGTGAGGTAGAACGACGAGGACGTGAGGCCTAGGGGCCCAAATATATGATCCTGGCTATGGATTGAATTGGCATTGAGTCGCGAGAAACAAGCACGAGAGAAAGGCGCACAAATACTGCTCGAGTGACTTTCCTGAGAGCCGCTCGACGATAAAGCCCGCACAATCGGTGGAGAAGCCGTACGCGACTACGCATCGTGAATTTATCCAATCCAATCTAGATGAGATTCACGTACAGTTGGTCCCGGGTTCGAAGCGCAGAGGTATGCCAGGGAGAGAACCCTGCCAGAGTTAAAAGAAGAGGTGTGAAATAAATCGCAACACTGACCTTGAGAACCTCGAAGAATGTCGAGACGCCCTCGCCGTCCTTGTATAAGCGCGAATATGCAACCGGCATGCCTGCGAATATAAGGCGCGATCGAGTTACCAGAGATAAATGGCTCACCGAGCGTGGCACCAGTGGTAGGGGTCGTCCCATCGAGCGCGTAGTCCAGCCCACTGGTGTGATTCAGCAGTTGGCCGAGCGTGATTTTCCCTTTCGCGGGCGTGGTTGTAACAGGCCGTCCCGCCTCGTCGTGGGCCGTCACCACGACCGGGTTCGCGAGTTCCGGGAGCACCGTCTCGACAGGGCTATCGAGCGTGATCTTGCCCTGTTCAACGAGTTGCAGGGCCGCGATCTTGCTCAGCAGGTAAGTACCGCGAACTCGCAAGAAGTTGGTCGGACGCGACGCACACTGGTAATCAGCTTCGTCTGGCTGCACAGCCAGAACACCGAATCCTCGTCGATCGCGCCGCTCGCGGGGTCGTCCACGAGCTTCGTGCCCACCGTCTTTATGTAGAGCGGCCCCTCTGCGTTCGTCACGCCGAAGAACATCGCGGGGGTGGATTTGCTCGCAACTGCATCGGTCTACCAGATGCAATTGAGTTGAGTTCATTCGGTGACAGGGGGAAGCGTACCAAGATCGAGTCGAGCGAGTCTTTCTGGGTCACGGAGAGCTTTGCGAACGCCATTGTTCAACTAGCAGCAAACTCGCCGTCGAAGTTGTGAGCAAGTGGGGAATAAATTAGTAATAAATACCTCGCCAGAATGGTCACACGCGGGGCGGTTCGTCGGTAAACACCTGTAAACATGGGCTGTTATCCTCGGAAGCAAAGCGGAAATTCCTATTTGCAGGCGGGCCGTTTGTTCCGATTGCTTATTGCCAAGTCGTTACGAATACCTAAATGCTCCTCTGACAGTAGATGAACCATCGGGAATAATAACTGCGCACGCCCCCTTGTCAAGTTCAGAAAAATACAAAATCCTCCAGGTGCGACTCGCTCAAATCCGAGAGCGGGTGAAGCCGGATTCGATTCCCACGGTTCGAAGTTCATGTTCAAGGTTGAACCTGCACTAAACGGCATCGGAACTGTTCATACAATGGGTGCAGGTGCAGGCAACCTCACGCGGCATGTCGCTCGAGCACCTTCAAAATGAACCAATCCACCCATCCTCCTCCTTTTTCTCTCATCCCCACTCTCATTCAATTTCCCACTCCCACGATGAGTCAACCGCGCCGCACGAAGCACACAACTCGGCCCACGACCACCGCACGCTCCCATGCCCTGCTCCCTTGCATATGCCGGCACGGCATGTACAGTCTTGACTTGACTGCCATGCTATCTCCCAAGTCAAGGCCGCGGTTACCTTGATTTCAACATGATTCACTTTACAGATTTAATATTATCCACTCCAATTGGTACATGTATTGCACCATAATACAAATTTTCATTTATGACAGCCCAACACAGGATGCGAGTTCGCCGAACTTCTCCGGGGTCTCAAGAATCTATATGACAGATACATCAGAAAGAAGAAATGGAACGAACGGAGTAGCCTAATGAAGAGGTTACAGGACACTCACCGAAAGGGTCAACAGTCGGAGGACGATTGCAAGGTCTTTGCTACGGAGAATATCGAGGGTTCGGGTTGCCGCGATACTGAAGGGCTTCGGGCCCTCTGAGACTGCCGGTAGCGCCGCCGATTTGGACGCAATACGAAGTGACGATCGCCTGTTATTCTGGGGCGATTTCTTTGCTGCCGATGCCTTTTTCTGCGGTGCGGCGCTACGTTCGTGAGAAGGCGAACCCTGGTCGGGCTTCTTGTTGATCTGGAAGAAGCACCAACGCACACCGTCCGTCAGCGTGTTGATAACGGACGACCGTTTGCTGCGTGAGTGTCAGAAAATGGGTAATAGCTCTTGTCAATGTCATGAGAAACGAACGTCAAAACACAGAGAGCAGCTCCCTGCGCTGCCACCTGCGCCCTGGCCTTGCCGCTATCCATCGACTTCTTGGCCTTCGCCTCTATGATCGACGCCAGTGCTTTGCTAACTTTGTGGTCCACTATCGCTCCAGGACTACCGTAGACATCTGAGGCGCTGAGGAACGACTGGCCTGCGAACAATAAGAAACGTGTAGTACCCTAGCAAGTGCTTCCACTCACCAGGATGAAAGATGTGTCCCACTGAAAATGATTCTTTAAGCAAGAACTTGGAATGACCAAAGCCGACGCACCATCCTTCGCCGAGACAACCGCCAGCAGATGATCTAGAATGCCGTGAAAAGCCAGCCCTTGCCGGACAAGCTGACTTGGTACGTCCACTTCCTGCTGTACGATGACCCAGCTGGCAATGTGACGGCCGTCAGGCTCACGCCGCGCGGGGCCATCCAAGTCATGGCGGATGCGCAGGGCATCGTCGAGCTCGGGTTTCTCAGAGATATGGCGTTGCGCTAGATCGACGGCAGTCAGGAGAATCAGGTCGATCGCCGTTCGACAAGACATTTCTTTCTACCAAACATGGTGGTCAGCGGGGGATGGGTCCAAAGAAGTCGCACCAGTACTGACCTCCATCACAACATGCTCCCTGACGCCTCTCCACAGAATATTTTCTTGCAGGTTCCTCGCCGCATCTTCGTACATTTTGCCATCAGTGACTTCGGAGGCCCGGTCAAGATCTTCGCGGATATCGAGCCTCTTAGGAGACCCGCACAAATCTTCGAAGAATGGTAGCGCCTCAGTGAACGGGCTGACCGTCACATTGTTCTATCAATATGGCGATCAGAGACGGGGCCAAGATTTCAAGCAGAAATTACCGAGCGCAGCTCGGGGTCATCCGAGATCCTTGCCACCACCTTCTCCCATTCATCCTCCTCGAAAGCGGAGAAGAGCGCCTCCTGCCTCATTCTCGTAAAAATTTTGCTGAGTAGGTGCTCGACGTCACCTTCGGCAGCCTTTCTTTTGCGGCCCGCAAGTCCGCTCGATTCAGATTGTGAACTCGGTAACATGGTGGGAGGAAGGAGAAATGATGCATTTTGCCGGGATTACGGTCGAATTTATACCTTTGGAGGACTCAGGAGGCCAATGTCTTTCTGATATCCCGCATAGGAGCGGAGGTTTCATTTCCATGCTGGAACAAGTTTTTGTTTTTCTATGGGGGAGCTGGGTATGAGGAGGTATAAGGTCATGATCGGAGCTATTACCGAGTAGTCAGGCCGTGGGGGAAGACTCAGCACAGGCATACAAGCAAAGACGAAGATGAGGGCCGCCATTCCAAGGGTGATGTCGGGAGATCGATCAAACCGATCATGCCGAGCGGCAAACCGTTTTTCATCACCAATTTTTTCCGGATACTTAGATACTGATGCTGTGGGTAGAATCCGCCCCGCCGTTTCATCCTCTCATTCACAGTGGCTGCGTTCGTCTGGCGTCATGCAATCATTCAAATGGAAGGCCTTCACATCCTCTCAGCCATCCTCAACCTCTCATGACCACCATTTACCGAGCAACCGCGACCGTGCGGCCGATCTAAAGGCTCTAAAAACAAACAGCCTAAGATATCTGCGTCGTCGACGGCACCGACGGCGGCATCACAGGGTGGTCCCGCGAAGAAATCTCGGTCCGAATGAGACGCAATCGGCGGACTCTGGCAGTCGGAGGACTTTGTCGAGTTTGGTGAGTGTACTGCGATTTTTCAGTGTTATTCGCCTTCTAACCTCTATGTAAGACAGGCCCGTGGGCTTCTCCGCCCTCTAAGTCGAGCCTCAAGCCCAACAGACCCATCTCCTGCTGCCACCACCATCCACCATCTCCTCTCGGCATTCCGCAACATCGAGCAACTCGACCTCCACTTCATCACCTTCCAGACCCCATGGCACATATTCGCTCTGGTCTCACATTTTTCTAACCTCCAAACAGTATCTCTGTACGCCGTCTTCCTGCGCGACGGATCTGCGTTCGCTCCCTCGGATTTTCCACGCATGCCGCGCCATCCCAAACATCTGCGCATGCGTCTCAGCTTGCGCCCCTGCTCGCCCACGCATGTTCTCTTCGCCAACGTTATGAAATGGTTACGCGCTAGCGAAGTGGCCCCCCAGCCATCGGCGGGCTCGAACTCAGCTTCCTCGACGCCCAAAGTCTCTCGTCTGTCGGAAACCTCCTCCGCGCGCTGTGTCCCGACCTGAAGGATCTATATCTGAGGCTCAAGTACTACGTTAATGCCGGTGAGTTTTCCTTCTATTCACACAAAGCAAAGCCATTATTAATTGGACGGCATATAATTTTAATGTTGATGGGTTGGTAGACGATATCAAAGTGCACCTCGATTTTTCGCACAACCCCAACCTCCAGCACTTCACCATCCACCTCAGTCTGCGCAAATTTCAGCGCGCTGCGAACCAAGCGCTGCACGCGCCGTGGGCGTTCTCGCCTTGCCACATACCCATACCGACACTCACATCGTGCTACACACCCTAACCATCGTCCTCTCCCTCGACTCCCTCTCGCTGGTCGACAACCTCGATTTCGCACACCTCAACCGCGCACTGGCGGCGTACCCGCACCCCGCGGGGCTGAGACGGCTGAGGTTTATGGTGGCTGGGACCGCGACGGAGGGGGATGCGATTGAGGACGTGATTCGGAGTCGGTTACAGCCGTGGGATAGCAAGGGAATTGTAGAGATGGAGGAGCTGAGGACGGAGAGGGTATTTACGCATGGTGAGTGGGGCGGTGGCCTGTTTGAATTGCATGAATGCAGCTGATCTGAGTTCTGTTTGCCAGGTATTTGAACCAATATCTGCACTGCATGGAGCATCATGTGCGCGATGCAGGATTCTTCCCGTCGTCTTTGACCTGGTTTTATATCGTGAAAACGGTATGTACATAAGTACATAATCACACTTATGGAAAACGCGAGCTCAAGGCTCACGCATTGTCCTATTGGATTCTGCATCATCACAGTGGAAGTTCCCACCTCTACTTCCGTAGCCTGCGCACCTCACAACGGTGACCGGCCTCCGTCTTCCGCGTGGTGACTCGGGTACTACATTGGAACTTGTTCACACCGCGACGCGAAGCTATTGGGCCCAGTACTTCTTTCCGAACACATCCCAATGGACCGCAACGTCAACCCCAGCAAGGGAAACATCTGCCACAATCCTCGATCGAGATATCCGCCTTCAGGAACGCAGCCTGTTCATTCTTCGAGGCTGTGAAAATGTGGACATGTCAATGAATCGACCCTTCCAAAAAAATGTCACTCGTGAACGTAGTGACCTCCAAGAACGTCATGTTGTACGATGAAGGACTGGTTTGTTGTACACATAATCCGCGATACCCTCGATCCCGTAGCCCTCCGAGATGAGCAACTTCACTTCGCCCTCGTCTCTCTGTCATGGTATACGAGTCCGGATTGAAACTACATAACTGAGGAGCTTGGGCCAAAATTTCTCGAGCACATATTATTTCTGACATATTATCTCTGGGGAAATAGTGGAACACCAAGATGCCACCATCCAAAGAGGAAACCGATTCCCAGTGAGTTGTTCCGCTTCGAGTATTCTACCATCCATACTGCTCCGCCGTCCATCCCATCAGCTTTCCGTCCGGACCGAACGAGCCCCACTGCTCGCATCGTTGCTTGCGATCTAACGCCGTCACGCTCGCCACATCTTCTGCACTCAAAGTGGGCAGCTACACCGTTCGGTGAGTCGAGTACTATTCTGTTAGAAACTTGAAAGAGCGTACGGTGAGATTCTCCTTTTGACGTCCGGCATTTGAGCTCTTCGGAACCGCAGCGTTCCCTCGTGAGACATGCCAGGCGAGCACAATCTGTGTAGGCGTGACCTTGTATTTCTCCCCCAACCCTACGAGGACGGGGTCGTCGCGAAGTTTCTGGTATCCGGTTGGACTGTAGGCGGTCACCACAATTCCTTTCTTGCGACAATACTCCAGGAGCTCAGTATCCGCAAAGTACGGATGCATCCTTCGAATGATTTCAGTCATCTGTATGAGTGAAGATATTTGTGGATATTCACTCGACCTGATTCACCGCTGGGACGATCTTCGCGGTCTTGAAGAGTTCCTCAAGCCTACGAGGAACGCAAGTCAGCCAACACGTAGAGCCACGAGCTAACAAACACATACGTCTTGATCGAGAAATTGCTCACTCCAATCGCGCGAGCCTTGCCGCTCGCGTGCAGACGCTCCATTTCAGCCCAGGTTTCGTTGAAGGTGAGTGTTTCGTCGAGTTTCCAACTTCCGAATATTCCCTCCAATGTGGTCGGAAGGTCATATCCAGCTATCAGGGCCAATTAGTGTTAAAGCAGCGATAGACAGTCAGGGCGTACTAGGATATTCAAGGGATTGGGGTGAATGCATCAGGTACTGCGCCGGAATACGTCAGATGGCGAAAGAATGTGTGATAGATCCTACCAAATCCACGTAGTCCACGCCCAATCTGCTCAAACTATCGTTGAATGAACGTTCAACATGGCCGTGGTGATGCCATCTTTATTCGGAAGTTAGTTTATAGCCAATGCACGTGGTCAAAAACGCACGGGAGTTTCGTCGTAATGAAGACCTCTTCGCGGGGAACCTTGGAGGCACGTAGAGCTGCGCCAAGGGAGAACTCCGTGCCTGATATCCATCAGAATCTCATCTTTCAATGCACCAAAGTGCTTACCATACAGCCATGCTGTGTCGAAGTGGCGATAACCAGCCTGTACTCATTGAGCAAATAAGAAATGAACAAGACTGCTATCTCCCACCTCAAACGCAGTGAGAAACCACCTCTCAGAGTCTGCGATAGCCTCAGGTGTGAAGGCATCCGGACCTCCTCCAAGACCTGGGTAACGATTAATATCCACGGATGAACAACAGATTTTGGGCGAAGTTGACCTATGGCGGGAATCTGTGCCCCAGTGTTGAGCTTTATGGAAGGAATGGCTGCCATGATGTGCTGAATCCTCTGCGAACAAAGCCTTTATATATCTAACTTTATACCCGATATGACAGGATTTGGTTGGTAAGTCGGTATTTAGTTTGATCTCTTGCCGTGCGTCGTAAGTATGCCGCCCGGTGGAAATGCCGATTTGCGGGCGGGCCGTTTGTTCTGATTGCTCCGGTCGTCGTTGCGAATAACTTACCTAAATGCTCCTCTGACCTGAGTAGATGAATCATCCGGAATAGTAAGCCGAAATTCCTGACCCGGTGGAAATGCCGATTCGCGGGGGGGCGTTTGTTCTGATTGCTCCGGTCGTCGTTACAAATACCTAAATGCTCCTCTGACAGTAGATGAAAAATCAGAAATAATAACTACGTACGCTCCCTTGTCAAGTTCAGACAAATCCAAAATCCTCCAGGCGCGACTCGCTCAAATCCGAGAGCAGGTAAAGCCGGTTTCGATTCCCACGGTTCGACTTGATGTTCAAGGTTGAACCTACACTAAACGGCATCGTAACTGTTCGTGCAATGGGTGCAGGTGCAGGCAACCTCATGTGCCATATCACTTGAGCACCTTCAAAATGAACCAATCCACCCATCCTCCTTTTTCTCTCGTCCCCACTCTCATTCAATTTAAATCCCACTCACACAATGAGTCAACCGCGCCGCACAACACAACTCAGCCCACGACCACCCGGTGCCCGCACGCCCCCGTGCCCTGCTCCCCCGCATATGCCGGCATGGCATGTACAGTCTTGACTTGACTTCATGTCGGTCTCGGATGCGGCCACCGGCGCGGGGGGCGGGGCTCTGCTTTTATCGATGATGATTCTTGGTGATCAAGAGCGCGCCATATGGTAGTATGCAATTCAGGATCCTGATTCTTGAGTCATGTCTATATATCACGGCTCCGACAGATACGAAACAATCTGTGTATATCTATCCGGTTAATATTTTACTGTGCTTGCCTCGACCAGTACCTCGAACCGTGAGAATCAGAGTATCATCAGTCTTCAGTCCGTCCATCTTCGATATCGAATCCTCAGCTCTCACAGAAAGGTGCAAGATCTCTTGAATTAGCCGTTTGAATCAGAGCCCCACTGGTAAGTCTTTCAGTTTTCAAAGTAACCCATTCAGTTACTGGACATCTCGACCTGGCCATGGATCCCCACACATGTACATGCGATTGTCATCCAAACTTGAATGGGCCGGCACCAAAAGGGACTTGTCCCCAAAACACCCGACCGAAAACATGATTTGACTCGATTTTTTGCCTTGGATTACTGGAATGTCGGCCAGGTGACACACACATAGTCCTACCACTCTGACATGAGCAAGTTGACTTAGCACTTGTCCCTCTGTCATGGCATACGAGTCGGGATTGAAACTAACTGAGGAGCTTCGGCCAAAATTTCTCGAGCACATTGACATATGATTAATAGTGGAACTACAGCACCAAGATGCCACCATCCAAAGAAGAAAACGATTCCCCGTGAGTTGTTCCGGTTCGAGTATTCTACCATCCCCACTGCTCCTTCGTCCATCCCAACAGCTTTCCGTCCGGACCCGAACGAGGCCCACTGCTCGCATCTTTGCTTGCGATCCAACGCCGTCACGCTCGCCACATCTTCTGCACTCAAAGTGGGCAGCTACACCGTTCTGTGAGTCGAGTACTATTCTGTTAGAAACTTGAAAGAGCGTACGGTGAGATTCTCCTTTTGACGTCCGGCATTTGAGCTCTTCGGGACCGCAGCGATCCCTCGTGAGACATGCCAGGCGAGCATAATCTGCGTAGGCGTGACCTTGTATTTCTTCCCCAACCCTACGAGGACGGGGTCGTCGCGAAGTTTCTGGTATCCGGTTGGACTGTAGGCGATCACAACAATTCCTTTCTTGCGACAATACTCCAGGAGCTCAGTATCCGCAAAGTACGGATGCACCCTTTGAATGATTTCAGTCATCTGGATGAGTCAAGATATTTGTGGATATTCACTCGACCTCATTCACCGCTGGGACGATCTTCGCGGTCTTGAAGAGTTCCTCAAGCCTACGAGGAACGCAAGTCAGCCAACAGTAGAGCCACGAGCTAACAAACACATACGTCTTGATCGAGAAATTGCTCACTCCAATCGCGCGAGCCTTGCCGCTCGCGTGCAGACGCTCCATTTCAGCCCAGGTTTCGTTGAGGGTGAGTGTTTCGTCGAGTTTCCAACCTCCGAATATTCCCTCCAATGTGGTCGGAAGGTCATATCCAGCTATCAGGGCCAATTAGTGTTAAAGCAGCGATAGACAGTCAGGGCGTACTAGGATATTCAAGGGATTGGGGTGAATGCATCAGGTACTGCGCCGGAATACGTCAGATGGCGAAAGAATGTGTGATAGATCCTACCAAATCCACGTAGTCCACGCCCAATCTGCTCAAACTATCGTTGAATGAACGTTCAACATGACCGTGATGATGATGTCTTTATTCGGAAGTTAGTTTATAGCAAATGCACATGGTCAAAAACGTACGGGAGTTTCGTCGTAATGAAGACCTCTTCGCGGGGAACCTTGGAGGCACGTAGAGCTGCGCCAAGGGAGAACTCCGTGCCTGATATCCATCAGAATCTCATCTTTCAATGCACCAAAGTGCTTACCATACAGCCATGCTGTGTCGAAGTGGCGATAACCAGCCTGTACTCATTGAGCAAATAAGAAATGAACAAGACTGCTGTCTCCCACCTCAAACGCAGTGAGAAACCACCTCTCAGAGTCTGCGATAGCCTCAGGTGTGAAGGCATCCGGACCTCCTCCAAGACCTGGGTAACGATTAATATCCACGGATGGGCAACAGATTTTCAGCGAAGTTGACCTATGGCGGGAATCTGTGCCCCAGTGTTGAGCTTTATGGAAGGAATGGCTGCCATGATGTGCTGAATCCTCTGCGAACAAAGCCTCTATTTACCTTCATGACTTTCCCAATACGATGGTAAGTTCCGTATTACGACCGGATTTGGTTGGTAACCCGATGAAGTCGGTATTTAGTATGCCGACGAAAATCCCGATTTGCAGGCGATTACTCAGTGTCCAGTCATCATTAATGCATCATCACGAATACCTAACAGTAGATGAACCATCGGCAATAATAACTGCGTACACACGCTCCCTTGTCAAATTCAGACAAATCCAAAATCCTCCAGGCGCGGCTCGCTCAAATCCGAGAGCAGGTAAAGCCGGATTCGATTCCCACGGTTCGCCTTCATGTTCAAGGTTGAACCTCCACTAAACGGCATCGCAACTGTTCGTGAAATGGGTGTAGGTGCAGGCATCCTCATTCGGCATGTCGCTCGAGCGCCTTCAAGATGAACCAATCCACCCATCCTCCTATTCCTTTTTCTCTCATACCCACTCTCGTTCAGTTTCAACCGCGCCGCACAAAGTACACAACTCAGCCCACGACCACCCGGCGCCCGCACGCCCTCGTGCCCTGCTCCCCCGCATGGCATGTACAGTCCAGTGACTTGACTTCATGTCGGTCTTGGACACGGCCACCGGCGCGGGGGAGCGGGGCTCTTTTTTCGATGATGATTCGTGGTGATCAACAGCGCGCCGTGTGGTAGTATGTAATTCAAGATCCTGATTCTTGAGTCCTGCCTATTATACTCTACATACACACCGCGGCTCCGACAGACGTCGAGTATGCGCGTTGATATTTTATTGTGAGCGGCTTGCCTCGCTGTCGACCTCGAACCGTGGGAATCAGAATCTTTGTAAGTATGTACGCCTGCCAGCGTCTGTCTTCCGTCCGTCCATCTTCGATATCGAATCCTCAGCTCTCACAGCAAGGTGCAAGATCTCTCTTCTCGAATTAAAAGCCGTTCGAATCAGAGCCCCACTGGTAAGTCTTTCAGTTTCGGAAGCAGCTCCACTGCAATTACTGGAATCTCGGCCGGGTGACACACATACTCTAGTCCTGCCACTTAGACACGACATCGATCATGCTCACGGTGCACATTCCCACCGAAAAAAACCCAAAAATGCGGCCTGCTCCTCCGCACCAGAAGCCGCGTCGTCCCCGGGAGAACGACTATATGCCGTGCAAGCCGGCACGCAGGAGCAGGGCACGGTGCTGTGCGTGCCCGGGGTGGTCGTGAGGTCAGTTATGTTCTTTGTTCGGCGAGGTAGGTTCGTTCTGGGAACCACTAGCGACGGAAATAACGTAACACCCGAATAAGTAATTTGAAAGTTGAAACCCTGGGGACACAACAGCGGGATCCAAGGCGTCGAATTCGATTCGAGAGTGATACAACGCAAATCTGGCTACTTACGTATCTTATGTCATGTAGGTGCTGGGGATGTGGATGGGGATATGCGCATGTAGTTTGTATGCAGAATGTGAAGTGTGAATGCGGATGTGAATGCGGATCTATGTTTTTCTGTGCTGTACAGCTCTTTTGCTTTTGCGTTCGTGGGGTGGGTGGGGATGCATGCTGATGATACGAGAAATGACTCAGGAAAGGACGGTGCGGAAATGAAGTGGAACGATGAGAAGAGGGACGCGCGAGTAGAGTCAAGCCAACGCCAGCGGGCTCCCACTACCACTCGAACTCCCTACAAACCAAACCAACCAACGACCAATCAGCCACCCACGCCAAGTAGCCCAAATTTGAGAACCAAGACGCACCCGGTACACCGCTGAAACAAATAGTCCCGCCCCCCCGTGTGGATCATCCCGTCCTTCAGGACGCACTTCCACTTGTTCTTCACGCGCGCGACCTGCAGAGTAGAGCGTTAGCGCGCGTGACGACAGGACGAGCAAGCAGAGGCACGCGGACCACGTCGCGTCGTTTCACTCCACGCGCCGCGCCGCGCCACGCTGCAAGAACTGAAGAGCACCGCAACGCACCTTATCATACGTACAAAACACGATCGCGCCCTCCGGCGCGCCCTCCTCGTCGGCCGCGTCGTCATCCTCGTCGTCCGAGTCGTCGAGGTCGCTGTTGATCGCCGAGTCGTCTTCCTCCCCGCCCCCGCCCCCGTTTCTACCACTTCCACCTGCCATTCCATTGCCATTTTTAGCTGCCCCAGGCGCGGGTGCGGGGACGGATAACGACGGATGCGCCGCCCGCGGCAGCTGCCCCTGCACCGGCTCCAGGTCGTCCTCATCATCCTCGTCGTCCTCGTCATCGTACGCAGGCGCAGGCCCGTCGGTCTGCGGCAGGCGGTAGAGGCCTGCGGTGGCGGCGGGGAACGACATCGGTGTCGGCGTCGAGCCGGGGCGGGTGAACGGCGAGGACGCGTGGGAGCGGGCACCGTTGGGGGGAGACGAGGCGGAGGCAGAGGCGGAGGGGAAGGAGAGGCCGAGCGCGCTGAGGGCGGTGCCGGGGAGCGGCGGCAGCCCCTGCTGGCCGTGCGCATACTGGGAGTAGCGCACGCCCATCCCCATACCCGCGCCCAGCCCCATGCCCCCGTTCGCGGGCGTGGGGTGCTCGGTCTTCACCTCCTGGTGGGGCGGGACGAGGGCGCGGGAGTGCGAGTGCGAGGCGGCGGAGGGGGGCGGGACGTAGGTGGGGTACGCTCCGGGGAGGGTGGGCCCGGGGAGGTGCGGGAGGGAGTATGGATTGTGGGGGTGGTGAGTGGAGGCGGAGACGGGGGCGGGGGCGGAGGAGTGGGCATGGGAAGGGGGCGGGTCAAAGTCGGCGACGCGCGAGGCGATTATTTTGGATTCCCATTTCTGATACGGTTTAGCATTGCGACCGACGGGAAGGAGAAAGAGAGACAGAGAGACGAAACGCCACGCACGCTCTGCAACTCGTTCAGCACGTCGTCGTCGACGCCGAACTCGTCGAACGCGGGGCGGATGGAGGCTACCACGTCGTCGATGACCGCGCGGTAGATCGACGGCTACAAGGGTATGAGTGAGCGAAGACAGAGGCTTCAAAAGATACATACGACGACTTTGTTCGACATGGGGTGAGGAGAAGGAAGGGAGGGTCACCGGTGATCGAATTGGATTTCAAATTCCGTAGTCAACACTTGCTTCCTGACTCTCTTCACACTCTGGGCAATACCTGCAAAGACAAGCCTTGCCACCCGCACCAACGGTGGAGAAAGAAAGAAATACCGAGTGGTCCGTGCGCTGATGACGTACGACATCGTTCTTGCGCGCTTCTTGGCTTCCTGCCACCAACGGACGCCGATCTTACCTGGGTGCCTGGCCGCATGCATGCTGGCTTTCGAGATATATATGGCCAGCGGGCTGCCTAATTTTGGCTCTGACTGGTCTAATCTGGGTGCGGTGCAGTCTGTGCCAAGATCTCACGAAATTCTCGAGTCTGCGGCGCTGGACTCGTCCCAAATCCTGACCTGGCTGCGTCTACGATCTGTCCTCAAGGCCTCGAACACGCTGAACGCACGCAACACCCATTCTAATCCCAAACGGAAGCCCCACCCCCATCGCGCATCACACCGATGACCTCATCCGCCTGCCTCCCTCTTATAGCGTGCTCGAGATTCTCCACAAACCACAAAACTCTGCACACTTTCTACCAGCAAACCAAACGCAATGCCCCTCTTCCAATCCCACCCCGCCCCCGCCCCACCGCCCCCACCTCCTCCCCCCGCGCGCACCGGCTTCTTCAGCTCCCTGCGCACCCCCGCCTCCACCGCATCAGGCACCTCGGACTACCGCTCCGCCACCTCCCACCCCGACAACGACGGCGCCTCCGTGCGCAGCGGCTTCTTCTTCGGCCGCCGCCGCAGCGCCGAGTCCCTCGCCTCCGTGCAGACCACCCAGACCACCCAGACGAAACACTCCCGCTTCAGCACCTCATCGAATTCGCGCTCGACCCCGCCCACGTCGCCCGACACCCGCACCACCGCCCTCCGCAAATCCCCCTCCACGCGCTCCTCCACCTCCCTCCTCTCCCGCTTCGCCTCCCCCACCACAGGCACGGGCACGGGCACAGGCGTCCCGCACAAAGACCCCTCCGTCCTCGCCGCGCGCGACAAGATCGCGCGCGCCGCCGAAGCCGAGGCCGAGGCCGACCGCGCCGTCCTCCATGCGCGCGCGCGCGCCAGGGAGGCGATGGAGAGCGTAAAGGAGCTGGAGAGTGAGGCCGAGGGGGAGGCGAAGCGCGCGAAGGCGAAGGGGATGGTGGCACGGCTGGTGGGGCGGGATGCGGGGCGGTTGGGAAGGCATGGGGAGACGTGATTTGCGTTGCGGACGACGAGATTCGAGAGACGAGGGAACGAACGAAGACTGGAACGACTGGATTCGAAGACCGGAACGTATATACCCCCCAATACCTGTACTGCACTGTATTCTACCCTGCTGTTATACGCGTATGCCAAAAATATTGTAATTTGATGCCATCGATCGCGAGCTTGCTCTTCCTCAGATAAGTGTCTCATGTCATACGGTCTCCCTGCCAAACGAAGCGCAGCCCGCTGCAGCAACGCCTACCGCCCGCCGCAGCCTCAGACGTGGTGGTCAGATCTGACCGCCACCACACCCCCTGGAGCTCGCCTGCAGGCGAATCTGACCGCCGGCAAGTCAATTTGACTGGCGGTCAGATCCCACCGTGCCCTTGGTGGTGCGACCTTGGCGGCTGGATCACACCGTACACGGCTGCACCGTTCAGTTAAGAAAATCGTCAGATTGATGCGTACATCGAGATTTGACATCCGCGAGAAGCAAGAAATTCTTAACGCTCATATTTTCAAAAGGATCCTGAGAGTCGTCCTCAAGATTTCCTCTGAAATGATGGTTACGTAGTGTTTGCCGACACCGATAGCCCTACACGGCGCTCATTGGTTTATCCAGCTCAGATAGATTCAGGCACAGTAGAGCAGGCAAAAAAAATGTATTAGACGAGTATATAAGTATCTATGGACCGAGGGATGGTCTCCCCGGGCCAGGCATGCTGTTGAAGTATTTTTTTGACGTCAAGACACGGTGTGCACTTCCCACATCACAAAACCACGGGGACCTGAGCCTGAGCCCAGGGTTTGGAGCGGAGGGAGGCGCATTTCGTCTCCAATAGGGCCTATAAACGAGGGTCAGGAAGCTTTATAAATGGACGAGAGATGATTTACCATGTCGGGGATGAGTGCATCCGAAGTCCGCAATCAAGAGGGGATGCCGTCGCGTGTGGGTGTGGATCAAGCCGGATCTCGAGTCTCGGCGGTGCTGGAGCTTGAGTGAATCCAAGGAAAGAGATCTTTGCGAGGGTGCACGAGTGACAAGCGACTGACAGTCTCGAGACTTGAGGTAGCTTGAATTGAAGTAGCCGAGGCATCGACAATACGCAGTCTGTTTGCGGTGGTTCGGACAAGGCTTGCGATGGTCTTGAAGTGTCCAGTTTTTGCGTTAGAATAAGGCATGGGTTGAGTTGAAGGCTTTAGGGCTTGAATGTTGAAGGCTTGATTACATCCCGCACAGACGCGGCAGTGCATTGGCGCCACAGAAGGCAGAAATGGAGGGAGATGAAGGAAGGAAGAGGGTGGGAGGAGAAAGAGATAAGGGCGACGTGGCATCAACCATCCATCAATCACGTGATGGGCGGAGTTTGAATGGACTTGGGGTAGAATTTGCTTCAGCGCTTCAACGCCTTGTCAGCGCCCGGTATCGCAGGCGAAGTCTCAAGTCGAAATTTCTCAGTAACACTTTTCTCTGTATTCAACCTGTAATACCGCTACAGAGATTGTTATCCTCGAAACTGCAGCTGTGTAGCTAACTGCACACAGCTGCACATGCCCTACAGAACATTTTGCTGATGTCAGTCGGCTAACCGATAAGATCATTGATCCTGACAGATGGTGGGCTTTTTGCTGACTGGCTCGCAATTATGCTGGAAATCTTAAGAAGTTCTTGGAACTCGGCGTTGAAAATTTCACAGAACATGAACCTGGAGAATTCTTTTTAAGAGATACCTATCAATCTCCTAGGAACACATCTCAAGAAATCCGAGTGCAATCAATCTTAGGGGAATCTAAGAATTGTGTGCAGCCGTGTACTTTTCTGCTCTCTGTGGTGCACACCCTTGCTGGCTCGACCTTGGCGGTCCGATCCCACCGTGCAGCTCCAGACTCGACCCTGGCGGTTCGATCCCACCGCGCACTTCCAGACTCCACGCTGGCGGTTCGATCCCACCACGCACTTCCAGGAGGCTAGCTCGACCTTGGCAGTCGGATCCCACCACACACTTCCACTTGACGCTGGCGGTTCGATCCCACCGCGCACTTCCAGGCTTGACCTTGGTGGTCGGATCCTGCCACACACTTCCAGACTTGACCCTGGCGATTTGATCCCACCGCGCACTTCCAGACTCCACACTGGCGGTCGGATCCCACCACACACTTTCAAGGTCGACCTCGGCGGTCGGATCCCACCATGTACTTCCAGACTCAATGCCAGTGGTCTGATCCCACCGCGCACTTCCAAGCCCGACCTTGGCCGTTGGATCCTAGTGCAGGCTTACCTGCTTGACGTTGGCAGCTAGATCACACCGTGACCCTTACTTTCACCTCTGTGGTCAAATCACACCTCACCCTTGCTGGCACTTCCAAGCTCTCTCTCGGCAGTTGGATCCCACTGCGCACTTCAAAGCCCGACCTTGGCGGTCAGATCCTACCACGCACTTACCTGCTCGACGTTGGCGGCTGGATCACACTGCAACCATTACTTTTCCGCCTTTTTGTGGTCAGATCACACCGCGGGCTTCCAAACTCGACATTGGCCATCGGATCCCACCGTGCACTTCTAGACTTGACCTTGGTGGTCAGATCACACTGTGGGGGACTTGGGCATCCATTTGGTGGGTGGTCTTGTTCCTTGAGTAGTTGACACGACATAACTAGTGGATACTGAATAGTATTCATTGATCATTCATTGTTCAACTTTCGTATACATAAGCGGTTCCATATACACAACAAGACTCTCGAATATATGATCACCCTCTTTTGTGACATGTAACTGACCGATTTTCGAATCTGACCCAATCCACTATTCCCACATTCACCAGTGCTAGAGTTGATGTAAGCCAGACGGGGATCCACATTACAATGTGTTTCGAGGAAGGCAGCCGGAGAACATTTTGTGTGACCGACAGAGTGGAAGTCGTCAATCAGAAACTGTGTGTTAGAAAAAAAAGCTGGCTTGCGAGTCATGCAATACGGCCCCAATGCACACGCAAAATCATATATCACCCTTTTTGGCGCCTTCTCCCACCGGGTAACCAGCACTGAAAAAACATTGTTGTGCCCTTCGCCTCTTGGGATGCAGTGGAAACCATAGCAGATGCTGTGGGTACACCACATGCACATGATCCCACCGGTTAACCGTCGCTCTCTGTACTGGGAGTAGAACTTGGAGCATTTGGCGCCATGCTTTCCACCGATGTTGTTCGCAATATCATGCTTGAGTTTAGGATATCGTGGCTGCTCTCTGATCTTTGGAACACCGTAGCAGCAACCAGTCTGCCAGTCTACATGTCAATTTCTCTAGTTCGTTTCAATGACAGCTGACCGGACTTACCTCCATCCACGGTTTTTCAACCTGGGGCACCGTTGGAGGCTCCAGACCTTTCATCAATGAGTCCTCCCACGATTCAAGATCCACTAGCAAATTTGCAATGTTATCATGCGAACGGGAGTGTCAGGCTCTTTTCATGACTTAGCAGCTCATGAAGCGTGGGAATTTCCACTAAAGCAGATGCATTTCAAATGTTTGGCTGTGTTACAAAAGCCTGGAGGGCATCTAGCATGGGTTTGTTCGCCATCTGGAGTACTGACTCTTCAGCCGTGATCTAAGCACTCACCTGTTGGTCATTTTCACTATATGTCTTGCCAAAAGCAGACTCACCTGGAAGAAAAAAACACCGGTAGACATCTGCCGCTCCCTTCCCCTGCATGACCAACGCCTCTCCAAATTTCGACTCAAAAAGGGCTCCCAATGCTGGGCACACATGGGAGAGGCCCACAACCACACCTGGGAGTGCTGAAACGGTGCACTTAATATATGACTAGAAATAGCTTAGATTCGGGCTTGCACAAAGCAACCACAAAACCACCACTACAACAATCTATTCCTCCAAAGATGTAAGTGCTTCTCTTTGTGAGTTCGGGTCCGGGCTGTAGTATGCAACCAACAGGTTTGGAACAAACACAATTTGACTGCTAGACTTCAACAAAGCCGTTCAACAACACGCTAGCACTACGCAGCTGCCAAAAACAATACCGCTAACACCTGGGATGGGCAGGGGTTTATGGGTTGGATACAAGGTGGCTAGATCACTAGATCGAGGGCACCAGGGCAGAGTATGTAGGTTTGTGAAAATCCTCGCAATGGGGTACCCAAAAGCTATTGAGGCTAACAACAAGGGACTTCAATCCTCAAGCGACAAGGCAGTCCTTGAGACGCTGACCTATTCCTTAACCAAGAACAGGAATGTTTCCACTTTGTATTGGCAATAGACACTATAAGTGTCCAGCTAGCGACCCAACACACTACAACAGTGCTTCCATCAATATTGGGGTGAAGGCGAAGTAACAGACAAGTTACAGTCGGTCTAGAGGTGGGGGCACTTAGTCTGTCTTCTTCTTAGTGGGCTCAAGTCAACACACAACCACCTAGCAGGCGATCCAACACACTACGACAATATCGGGGTGAAGGCAAAGCTGCTAGCACAACTGCTGGCTGGTTCTCAAAGAGAACACCCTTGGTTTTATATGTGAAGACTCCTCGAGTCAACAACTTAGAACCTCAACTTAAGATCTTGGTGTGTCCAGAGTCAACAGTATTGATTCCAATAAAGCTACTACTTTGTGAAGTGTGTTACAATCTCCACTAGCAACCTGAGACCACCTGCACCAACTTCGTACAAAGTCGGGGTGTAATGTCAGCAACGGCCTCTGGGTTGGCTAAACAACGAGTAACCCAACGAGAACCCCAACCAGGATAAACCCGATAGACACTAGTAGCTTGTATGTTCCCCGAGCAGTAGGACCAGTCGTACGGCGTCCTCCTTAGGAGGCCATATGTTGTAGATCAGGATGCGAGGCGGAACCCGGAACGAGTCGAAGAGGGTGTGATATCCACTCAGGTATACAACCAGGGGCGTGGATATAACCCGTTAGTACAATGTGGAGGAAGCGGGGCAGGGTGGAGACAATGCCTATGTCAAGCCAAGGTAGAAGCCTGAGATTAGACAAGGTAGAATCTACTGTACATGGAGATTCTACCGAGCTTATATAGGCTTCTAATAAATTAAGGTGATCACGGTCAATCGCGATCAGTTCCTGTACCGCAGCATTAAGGAGTGTTAATGCTGATACTCCTAGACTCCTTTCTGTTGGTTTCCGTGGTGTCAGAGGACTTAGGAGACCTGACATTCGGGTTTCCTAATCCTGAGTGTCATCGTATCCAGTGGTTCAAACCCCGATCGGTTTGCAACCACTCATGTACTTCGTGTATGCTTCTGTGTCAGCCGTTGGTGCGTCCAGGGACTGGGATCCGTCTGTACAGGTTCCTAGTCCCTAACGTCTTCTGTATCCCGTGGCACAGACTCCCTGAGTCTGCAGCTTTAGAATCCGAGGCCGGGTTTCAACCGTGAGAAGGTCACGTGGTGGCATCATGAGAGTCCCGTGCCGCTAAGACGTGTCTGTATCCATACAGACACATCGCGCGAAAAAGTAGAACCCGGATGATTCATGACATGTAATAATCTGCGGTTCTAGCCTGCACTGTGCCTCAAATAAATTCCTGCGCCTTTGCAGCGGCTTGGTGGCTGGCTTCCTCGAGGGCAGCGATGGTCTGGGCAGTCGGCCCGAGCCAGCCAGGGAGAAGGGGGAAGGGGCAGAGGCCGGTAGGGTGGTCAGTGGAGGGGCATATGCAACATCTGAAGGAGCGCTGCAGTCGTGCTGTGCCATGGAGTGCAGTCATGATCGAGAGGTCCTCAAAGAGGCGGTGGAGTTGGAGCCACGCTCCATAGTCGTGCATCGGGGGGGGTGATTGTGAGTTGCCAGGCTACCATAGTGGTCTGAGTCTCATGCCCTTGACCGTGACTGAGCTGGTGACAATGTCCCGCACCTGGTCTGCCGAGACCTGAGCACCAAAGGCATCATGGTGGGTGTGGACAAACTTAGCAAGGTCGTGGTTTGCCCAGATGGCAGTCTGGAATACATTCTATATCATCCCAACCCATTCTGCATGCACATGACAGCCAAGTGTGATGCAGGAGTGATCAAATGAGAAGGGACAACACATAACTCAACTGATCTCAATGCATCCCGCCAAGTAACCAAAATTAGTGCCATTTTCGAGATAATATGAGCTTACCTGAGAACTGTGTAGACCACATCTTTTCACTTTGCATCTCATTTACAGCTAATAACAGTACCGAAGGCGCGGATCGAAAATTTCTGTTTTCGGAGATTTTTGATCCCCGCCAAAGAATTGTTCGTATCTCGCTCAGTTCTGCACCGATTGACCTGAAACCAGGCTAGATCGTCTGGAATAATTCATGCGCAATTAGTGATAGAGCCATATCCTCAAAAATATTATCTTTTCAAATGCCCCCAAAATCCTACTTCCAATGGAAGATTTCTGTCTACCGCACTCAAATTATGTCTGAAGGATCTCGATTTCTGTGAGAAGCGACCTTCACACATTTGGAAAATTGTCATAGAGTCGGAAATATTTTGATGGCCTGCCAAGAGGTCTCCCATGCAGTAGAGACATTTTGAACCGGAAATATGTATCTGGCACCAGTTCTCTGAGTTCTCAGCCAAACTGGCTGGTGGATCATTCTAACGGGACAAAGCCTACCTCTGTATGCTCTTATTCCATTGATTCTGAGGAACACCTGCATTGAACATTGCTAATCAGGTTGTGTTGCGGTGCAGTGATCATCAGGTCGCTGTGATGATCACATCGTGCCCACAACATGTCACTGCCTGCCCTTTGTCCTTGAACACCACTCCCTCTCCCATGGCAAGAATAAGACGTCAAGTTCCTCTCAGAAATAACTATTCACACAATCTAAAGTGACAGGTTATTTGCGTATCACAGAAACATCACAAGGGCTCCACCGAGATTTCCAATCTGCTTGCCATGCTCTATGCATCGTACAATGGGTGCGGCAGGCTTGAAACGAGATTGGAGGGATTATGAATCCTTATCCTGCCCCCTGGAGTGTTTTGATTCTCAACAATTGCCGCATACACCATGTTGACGGGGTTGAAGAAATGTGTAATGCGAGGTGTGTTTATCATTTCTCGCATCACTATGGCTGACACACTTTTCAGAGGTATCAAGCTCACCTATCTCCCACTGTATTCACCGGACCTCAACCCAATTAAAAAGTGCTTTTCTTAGATCAAACACTACATCTGTTGCAACAGACAGGAAGTCTGTAGGATTTGTGAGGGCAACAACAAGGCAGCTCCATATGTGTTCTTGTACAGTGTAATGGATCAGATAACAGCCAAGGCCTCACAAGAGTCGTTCTCTTACTCAGGATATCTGCAGTCAAACATCTAATCGAATTAGCTATGTATATGTTATGACTTCAACATGCCAAGTTGATGATGTGGCTAGCAATGTTCGCCGCAGGTATTCCACAGAATCAATGAGACAAGATTCTATGGAGGTAATCTTCGTCCCATTAGAACAATTCACCAACCAATTTGGCTGAGAGCTCAGAGAACTGGAGCCAGATACATATTTCCGGTTCAAAATGTCTCTATCATATAGTAGACGTCTTGGTTGGCCATAAAAATATTTCCGACTCTATGACAATTTTTCAAACGTGTGAAGGTCGCTTCTCACAGAAATCGACACCCTTCGGACATGATTTGAGTGCGGTAGACAGAAATCTTGCATTGGAAGTAGGATTTTTGGAGGCATTTGAGAAGATAATATTTTTAAAGAATATGGCTCTATCACTAATTGCGCATGAATTATTCCAGACGATCTAGCCTGGTTTCAGGTCAATCGGTGCAGAACTGAGCGAGATACGAACAATTCTTTGGTGGGGATCAAAAATCTCCGAAAACAGAAATTTTCGATCCGCGCCTTCGGTACTGTTATTAGCTGTAATCCTGCCGACTTCTCACCAAGGGGCACTCGAGATAGGGGGTCAAAAAGATATTTAAGGCCCTCCATCAGACTCCCCCCCTCCCCCCCTATATAGGGAAGGAGTTTCCCACGGGTAGTGCCAGACTGCTGCACTAGGTCATGTGCAGGTGCATCGCCACCTGATGGCCGCTTCCCGCCCAAATAGGCCAGCATGAAGTACATTCTGCATATGACTCTCTTGGGGCGTATGGCCACAGGACCTGCTATTTTGACCATGAACTAATTCAAAAATGTCATTTGGACAGTGTCTGATGCCCTGCTGAGGGCCTCCAAATTACAAAAATATTTCTGCACGGGCTAAAAAGGTTAGTAGGTGTTCCTAGACACCTTTGGGGACCAAATACATATATTGCAGAGCCTTCCATGTGCTCAGATGTGTTTTAAAGCCAGTTGCAAATCATGGTTTCAAGTCGCAACTCCTTTGCTCTATTGTTTCGTTGTTCTTCGGTCCAAGGCACAGGTGAATGTGCTTCAAGCGACGTTGCGAACTCACCCAGATGTTGGTAGATTTTTCAAGAATCTCTGTGTCAAGGGCGGTTTTGGAAAGTCTATGGTCCAGGTACTGAAAAGTACTCCCAATATTGCCCATCTTGTTCTCTATCTTCACGTCCGCGCCGCTGACTCTACCGACGGACTTGTTCAGGGCTTGCCCTTGATTAATCCGACCTGTCTCACGATCATCGACAAGGTGGAGTTGTTTTTGAAAATCAAGCAGTCTCAAAGATAGCAAAAGCAATAGAGAGCAGTTCAAAGAAGTGGACCCGGCTTGTATGTCTTATACTCCTTTCCTCCGAAGTGGAACTCAGTGTTGTGCCAGAGCAAAGTGAATTTCCCTTATACTCAGCCTATCCTGGACCGACTATCTCTCTTCGCGACCCTGTACGCCTCTCCAACAGTTTTGATCGTATCCATTCCCAAATATGACTCCTCACTCGTGCCCTCTCTCATAGAAATTGCCGAGAACCCCGTCATCAGAGCTATTGAGATTCGGCCTGACTCGCAGTTGAAGCCTCCGTGTTGGGAGTTCGCTCGCCGCCTGCCATGCCTAAACAACAAACCCATTTGCGGCAGAGATGTCCAGGAATTGGACCTCCATGTCATGAACCGTCTTTTCATTTTACTTCCAGAACCCGAACAACCCGAACAACCTGATCATTGATCAGATCAACTATCTGATCAATCGAACTTGGATACCGTTTTAGGATCCCAAACGGTTATGATCGGTTTCCCGACCTTCGGGTTCCCGATCACCCCTCTACGTTCCTATACCCCTTCATTTACTTCGCATTAATCTTGTCCGTTGTCATTGGACACTGTACCTTAATTTACAAACCCCTAGGGACTTTAGTATATAAACCGTAGTTATTCTCCTGTACTTTACACTATTCTAGTCTAAACTCCAGGCTTATTCATTTGGAACTCTTCGTGCTTCAGTCGCCCTCGTCACCTCAGAACCCGGAATCTGCTCTGTGCTGACACTCCAGTTCGATTATCGCCGCCTCAGTTTCAGCGGGCCCCAGGGTGACGGTGTTGCAGGGTGGAACGCCTGGCCTGTAGGTTCGTATTTGGGTCGGTGATCCGTTGTAGCGGTAGAATGAATGATTCGGAATAATTATTGGATCGAGTCTCGGGCCGTAGAGTACGAAAAGGGCGAAAAAATAGAATAAAAGAGTGCGAAAATGTCGTGTGAAGAAGGTGGCGTTGTGATGCGAGTTTCGATGGGTTTGGGTGGCTAAAGAGCCCACTGGCGACGTTCCAGAGAGGAGGGGGCGAGGAGCTCGGTGCTGCCTCTGGGTGTTTGCCCTACACTGGCCGCTGGTGTTGTAGTACGAGGCTGAAAGGTCGTGATGTGGCATTGTTTATCTACAAACAAATGCTGTAACTGAGGATAAAAATAAAGTACTGCAAACTCGAAACCAGCATGTGGAAAGAGTTCCACACACCGGCCGTCCGACCCTGCAACAACGGTCCATCATTTTCGACCTCTATCCATCTCATATTACTGTACTATTTCAACCAAGTGTTCAGTGACGCGTGACACCCAAGATTTTTTGATGTGTGCAAAAATCACCTTAATTCAAAAGAAATTTTTTTGGCCTTCTTGGATGAGAAATTACATAATTTTGATGAACACTTGGTCGAAATAGTACAGTATCACACACATGCAATTTAGAAATATCGTCTCGTGGTCGGATTTCACGGCACTTGCAGCTCCGAGAGTTTGCCGGTCTCGCATTTGACTTCCAGTCCGACGCCGTCACCTTGCCCACCATATTCAAGCATTTTGTTGCTTTGCGGACCCTCATGTGGGAATCCTATTCTAGCTCTCAACACATTGCCTTTGACTCCGTAGACAACACAACACTCCCGGTGTTGGAGTTCCTCAAGCTGAAAAACTTGCAGGCTGTGTTTGTATTGGCTAAAATGAAGTCTGAGGCATTCTCTTTTGCATTATTCAACTCACCCCAGATTCTAGACTTCCAAGCCTTACGCACGTTGCACTTTACAATGAGCCAAATATGAAATGTGATACTTCGTTCCTCCGTGTTCATGGCGCCAAAATAAGTCATCTGGAAATTGTCAACACCACAATCGACAAGGAATCCGTCTTCAAACTCTGTCCGAATATAACACTTTCTTGGCGGCCGAGCCCCAGACAATGTGTGTGTTCATCCATCTATATTGAATAGCAATCCCCACCCCCACCCTCAAATTCTCTGTGGCGCCCTCAAGAGCACATTCACACCCTCCTCCCTCAACAAAATTATTTTGTTCAAAGAGTATTTGTGCGTTCCCCAATTATAATACTGCCAATCCTCCATCATTGACGACAATCAATAGTGGTGCTAACATGAAAGAGCGAATCACTGACTGGGATAAGCTATTTGAAGCTTTGGACATCCCCCATTTCTCTGCGCTCCGAGAGGTATTTGTCCCTTGGTGTGTGTGGCCAAAGACCAAGTGAGCAGATCAAACCATCAAATGCACCTTTGCCCCATCTTCAACACGCACTGAAAGCTGCGAAATCGCAAACAATGTGTGGGTGAAATGGGCGGAAATCCTCCTCCCACGAGTTGAGTGGCGCCCTCGTCTCAAGTCTTCGCGCTGTCATTAGGAAGATGTATATCTGATGGAAACGAAAGTGTTCCATATGTTTAGCTGTTGTCACCAAGCTGTAACTAGAGTAGATCCAGAATTGTCCGCCAGACACAATTTTGTTAATGCCACCATTGCGACATCATGTGTGATGAGAATGTATTCTACCATAAGCTCATGTAGTTCGTTTATTATGATCCTCTCCTCTCATTGAATTGATATGACTGGGTCGCAGCATACCAGGCTCAAACCATATCTGTAGCTGTTGGTTGACTGGACATTCAGTACAAGAAAGAAAATGGGGCTGCCTGCCTATTTAGGCTGCGAGGATGAGCGTGATTACAGCCTTTTGCAGAACTTAGGGCGCAGACTGTTTTTTTTTTTTTCCAATGAACTTTGCGTCGGATGGCACTCTTGAGCTCAATTCTCAACTGTTTTCCTTTAGAATATGCTCATTATGTTGGCATTGAAAGTCCGGAGGGCATGGCCCCCTCAGATTCCCTAATGGCCAATCAAATTGCTTGGTTGAGAAAATATCCGCGTTTCAAGTAGGACGGCTGTGGCACCCAATTCTCTTTTCAAAGTCTTGAGCCAAATATAAGTCATGTAAAAAATGCTGGTATTTGGTACCCTCTGGTACACCTGTGAGTCCATTTTATCAAAAAATTGGGCCAATTGAACAATGATGGCTAACACTACAACTGTCCTACTCAAAATGTGGATATTTTCCCAATCAAGCAATTTGATTGGCCATCACAAAATCCGAGGAGGCCATGCCCTCCGAGCTTTCAATGCCAAAATAATGAGCATATTGCAAAGGAAAACAGTTGAGAATTAAGCTCAGGAGAGCCATCCAATGCAAATTTCATTGAAAATAAAAAAAAACAGGCTGTGCCCTGTTCCGCAAAAGGCTGTAATAAGGAAATCTATCTGATTGAATCCAGTTAAATGAACGGTGAACCCTATATCGGGACATTCCGGAGATCGTCAGTCAGACCATCCTCATTCACAATGTATCCCCACATAGACCACCAATCATCGACCGCCTCCGCGGCATTATAGCTAAACAGCTTCAGATATTGCTCCCATATCTGCATAAGCATGTTGTCGGATCCGGTGGCATTTAAATTTTGCAAATCCTCGAAACCCATGGTCAGACTTGCTTTCAAGCCAGCGTCTCTACCCTCCGTTGCGGGCCCAAAGGGAATTGTCATCTGCAAGAGGGCTTGGTACTCGGACTCCTGCGTCGCCTTGGTCCGTGGGTATCGAATATCTTGATATGCGCTCAACAGCATCGGGATCTGACTTCGGGTTGAGATACGAGAGAATAAACGCCCAAGGATCGCTGCATCCTCGATCTATCATTTCAAATGAATTCAGGGATCTGAAAGGGAGGAAAGACGCCTCACAGCCATGGCTGAATTATGATTGCCGTGTATCTGCGATCCAAGTCAATATCAACCACCGCTTAAGCCTCCGGAACAGCGCTCACGAAGGCGGAATGCGCGGCGTCTCCGACCAACACGACGGTTTGATCAAGGCCCCAAATATCGTCCTGGACGTACAGGTGATGAAGCGTGGGATAGCAAGTGGTTCCCATATTGATGAGTTTGTGGAGCCTACGTACGTCTGCGGTCGAAATCGAGCTGGGAGCATAATGGAGACGAACTAACCGTGGGTCATAACTCGACAAATCAAATGGTAATAGTATTTTCTTCGCGCCAATCTCATCCCAATCGCTGTGGCTCATGTCGAGACTTTGAGGGGAATGGATCGAGAAGTTGAATTTCTGGGCATTTTTCTGACATGATTCAGTCAGTGCCAGCTAACCAGAAAAAATAGTAGTCGACCACACACATCCAGCGCCCCGAAAACAATCGATCCACTTCCCATCCAAATCGTCAACTGCGTCGACGGTCAACGCGTTACGTTGCAAACCAAGGCAGAGACACAACCAACCTCTTTATGATCACCCAGCGACTGTAACTCTGGGTCTTGTTCAACCACCTCTGTCGGAACGACAACATTTACCCTTCCCAGATAATTAAATACTTGTGCCCTTCAAATCATATATACTTCCAAACTCACCCCAGAACCGTATGCTCGCATTCAAGATCCTCTTCGGCGTCCCTGGCTAAAATTGCGCGCACGATGCTGTTGTGTCCATCAGCGCCAATGACCTAAAAATGCAAAAAAATTTAAATGTTACAGAACAAGCAAGATCGAAAGACGAAGCAACAAAAATCGAGACTCGTACAATATCACCGCTCAGCGAGCTGCCGTCTTCTAAAACCACAGTCGCAGAGCTAGAACCTTGAGCCTTAATAATGTCCACAGCCTTGCATCCATATTTTATAACGGCGCCGGCGCCTAGACATAGGGCCTTTAGATGGGTACACAGGTCGCTGTGCTGGAGTAGAGTTTAGGTATTTATTTTACCTTTCTTTTGTGAATTGCACAAGTACCTGAACAACGAGGAACTCAGCGCGGAGTTCCGACAAGATTTCTTCGTGAAATTTCATAAATCCGACGCGTTCCAAGGTGTCGGCTAATGAAGTTACATGAGGCGTTAAATGCGATCAATAAATCTGAAGATGCTCATACCTCGTCTAAATGCATACCCAGAACACCCCGTCGCGCGCGATTTGAGGAGCGCATCCATACCAGGCCATTCGTTGAGAATCCGCGTCATATTGGGAGGGGAGCGGATACTCCCTCCAGTCTAGCGGTTCGGGCCAGACGTTAGCAAACTCGCGAGTTATATAATTGTACATACCTTGCTCTTCCCGTCCGACTTCTCCAGGATGGTCACGTCGTGCCCTGCCCGCCGGAGGAGATAACCACAGGCAAGCCCTGAGATGCTTCCTCCCACAACGATAAATTTCAGCGACAACGGCGCAGGTGGGAGTACAGATTCCATTGGGTGAGAGCGTCAGTGGCGGCGAGGAGGAGAATCGTTCCAGCCTGCCTGGAGGGCCGAAGTTGGGGGAAAGGGGATCGAGGGAAGAGGAGAGAGCCGAAAGCGATTCCCGCTACCTTTAGGTAAGGGTTTTAGGGCGCCCTAATTTTACTGCCTGGTGAGCATCACATTTTCGTCAGCATTATTTGAATTGACCCACGCCTCCCCCACTCTGACATTGCCTTAAAAGGCATATCTCATCTTATCTGCTCACGTGTGTCTCTATGTGCCGCTCTGGCCGTGTCTAGACCCATCGCAAGCTGTTGCTGATATTGGTTCCTTGGTATAGTGGTTATGATGTGTGCTGTATACCCGACATTGATGGCTCTCGGGTTCAAATCCGGGCGCACTCGTTTTTGCTTCTATTTTCGTGTTTTTTTTTTTCTCTACTGTCCAAGCCCCACGCGGTGGGCCCCACGGCGAGGGTACTCCGCGCAGCAGGCCCAGCGGCGAGCACTCGGGGGGTCCACGGGGGTCTCCCCCGCACTGGATAATCCTCACTCCAAATAAGCATTAAATATATTCAAATACACACGAAAAAATATATTTCAAAGCTCCACGCAGTGGGCCGCGCGGCAAGCGCCAGGGGGGTTGGAGGGGGTCTCCCCCGCACCAGATTCCAAAATATACTGAGAATGAGCTCAAAAACACGGAAAATTAGGAAAATTAAATTATTCCCTCACTTGTATATGTCATCAGGCAAAAGGAGGGGGGTCTGGGGGGAACACTGCTCCCCCCAGCAATAAATATGTCTCAAAACACCCTCCCACAACCGACTCTGACAGACGTGTCGCATAAACACGTGCTGGGAAAGGAGCACGTGACTGTCAGAGTGGGGGAGGCGAAGGGGCTTTCATTATTTGCGTAAGCACTACTTTTGAGTCCAGACCTCGGCTTTTCGGACTTGGCCTTTTATTCCCGAGTGACGTGGCGTCTCTTCGTCGCTAATCTACTATCAGCCCCAATAAATGCCTAGCAACGCACCAGAGGCCCTTTATATATCCGAGGCGCTCACCTAAATCCGAGCAACGGTGCAAGAGAGGCCAGAGAGGCAGCAAAGCTAGGGAGGCGAGACCGAGGTAGGCAGGCTCGGTGGACCCAAGGTCGACAGGTGTCGACCGACCCGTCGGCACAGGTAGGCACAAATGTGCCGACGTGGCGTCGACCGACCTTGCCGATCAGGGTAGGCCGAGGTCCACCGACGTCAACCGATGTCAACAGACTCTGCCGGGGCTCGGAATGCAGTGAATAAAATACGGGCATGCAATCTCTCAACACAATCGGTGGGCACATCTAATTTTAGTGGCCTGCCGGCAGTGAAACCGATGCTCCTTTCATTTCGGATACTGTACTACTTATTACGACCAAAGGTTCACGGGTGTAATCTCGGTTCCAGAGCCGGTGTCAACGATAATCACGGATCAGAGTGATGGGGCAAGCAAAATGATGAAAAAGACACACCGGAAAGCGCACCCTAACATCTGGTGCAGTTCGTATAGGCAACGGGCGATCGCTTGGCCTAGTCACGTCGGTCACAAGGTGTCACTGGAGGTTGTTTTCGAGCATATACCTGTCCCAAGTGCTTGGAAAATTCTGGATATCATTGAGAGACTCTGTAGTATCATAATACACATCATGGAATAGGAAAAAACACGAAGAAGGGCGCACTCATGTGTGATTGCATCAAAATTAGGTTTTGATTGTGAGCGCAATAGTAATTAATGTGGGAGATAAATTGTGTGATTGGCAGTACTATAATGAAGAGAGAGATTAGGAGAACATACTGGTTATAATTTTGAAGTTATCGGATGCGGGAAGAAGGAAATTCAACTGATCGCCCATTGCCTACACAAACTGCACCAGACGTTATAGGGCAGTCTTCCGCCAACAAATTTCATCAAATCGCTTGCCCCGGATCAATCCGCCCCTGGGTTTTATCCCCAAATGAATGCTACTGTGTCTGAATAGTGAAGACGTGTATAACATCGGGAACGAGACTACACGGGGTGTCACCCGTCACCTCAAATGTTCACAGCAGCTTTGATGCGGCTCGGCTTGGCCATTTCCGGCAATGGCTGGGAAACCATCAAAAGCCGAGCCGCAGCAACACTAGTCACAAGGACCACAGAATTGAACACTCAGTGGAAGTGGTCACAGGTCACTGTGGTTTTGGATCCATGTTTTTGAACCTTTCCGTCCCAAATGGGCAGTTTTTCGCTCCAGCTTTGTTGGATAACTTCCCTAAAAGGCAATTTAAACTGTTGGCGAATGAACTGTTTGTTGCGTGCGAGTAGTCTAGTGGTTATTACAACCTCCAACACTGTTGTGGTCACAGCGACATAAAGAGTCAGGGTAGATGGTGCAGTGAATCCGACTGATATGTGGGCGGTGAAATGGATGCAGTAGCAGATAAAAAGGAGATCTTGTTCCAAGAAATTGGTTTTGAGGCAATGTGAATGTGTAGTGATGATTGTTTCGAGGATAAGAGATGTGAGAGATGGTGGTAGAAATAAATTAGAAGCGTGCATGGCAGAACCACTTGACTGTGATTGACAGATGATAAATCATGATTGACGCTTTACTGTTTACACGGTTAGTACACTACCATCATCCATGCACGTCAGCCATGGGCTTTATTATAGCACTAGAGCAAGTTATTTAGCAAACAGCAAGACACAGAGGCATGTATAAACACATGACCAGAAAGGAAGAATGATTCGGTCCACCAATCGTGTGTAGCTTGGGAGCAGGAGGTACAGTTAAGGCTCCAATTATTTTCATTTATAAACAATTTGAACGGTAAAAACTGTTTAAATTTCCGTTTAGTTTGCAGGACCCTGTAAACCTCAAACAAACAGTAAACAAACAGTTAAACGATTTCCTAACCCTTTGTCATGAATCACCCGGGTTCTACTTTTTCGCGTGATGCATCCGTATGGATACAGACACGTCTTAGCGGCACGGGACTCTCATAACGCCACCAGATGACCTTCTCACGGTTGAAACCCGGCCACGGATTCTAAAGCCGCAGACTCAGGGAGTCTGTGCCACAGGATACAAAAGACGTTAGGGACTAGGAACCCGTACAGACAGATCCTAGTCCCCGGACACACCAACGGCTGATACAGAAGCGTACACGAAGTACATGACTGGTTGCAAACCGATCGGGGTTTGAACCACTGGATACGATGTCATCACATTCAGGATTAGGAAACCCGAGTGTCGGGTCTCCTAAGTCCTCCGGCGCCATGGAAACGGAGACAGAGGAGTCCAGGAGTATCAGCATTAACACTCCTTAATGCTGCGGTACAGGGACTGATCGTGTTTGACTGTGATCGCTTTCATTTATTAGAAGCCTATATAAGCTCAGTAGAATCTCCATGTACAGTAGATTCTACCTCGTCTAATCTCAGGC
This sequence comes from Mycena olivaceomarginata, assembly GCA_029378375.1. NCBI lineage: Eukaryota > Fungi > Basidiomycota > Agaricomycetes > Agaricales > Mycenaceae > Mycena > Mycena olivaceomarginata. Next base: position 75,604 of record JARKIC010001698.1, read on the forward strand.
TTCTACCTTGGCTTGACATAGGCTTTGTCTCCACCCTGCCCCACTTCCTCCTCATCGTGCTACGGATTGTATCCACGCCCCGGGTTGTATACCTGAGTGGATACCACACCCTCTTTGACTTGTTCCGGGTCCTGCCTCGCATCCCGACCTACGACATACGGCCTCCTAGGGAGGACGCCATATGACTGGTCCTACTGCTCAGGGAAACACACGAGCTACTAGTGTCTATCGGGTTTATCCTGGTTGGGGTTCTCGTCGGGTTACTCACTGTTTAGCCGACCCAGAGGCCGTTGCTGACACCCTTGGTCACTTGGAGTTGATGGGTTGAACCAAAAAGACTGGAAAAAATGGCCCCCCCAATCTTTATTCTCCTTTTGCTGACTATTCCTGCCCCAAAAACCTTCAATGTGAACAAGATTTACTGCACCGATGCCCCTTCGGGCATCTCAGGCACAGGCGGACTTTCATCAACAACTATACCTCATGATCTGTTATGAAGAGGGACGTCTGGAACAAAAAAATACAGCTTGAGATACTTATGAGTTCAATCCAGGCGATAGAGCATTTGCGGTGGAGCCACCCGGCGCCACTGGGTGGCTCATCCGGCATGTGGTGCTGGGTGGCTACATCACCTGGTGGCTGTTTGGGTGGCATGGAAAGAATTAATTCTTGACTTCGTACATCCACTATGCATATACAAATGTGTTCCCATACACATGCGAGCACCGGCAAAATGCCGGAAACTACCTCCCCAAGCCCTTCTCCAAACTCCGAGAGCAACTGCAATGAAGTCTGGGCTTGGAAATGGCCTTTTGCACAGGTAGAGGGAGAAGTAATATTCACTAAGGTATACGTGCTTAATACATGCTCATACATACCATGGTGGGCAGGTTCCCAAACAGCCACCAGATTAAATTAGCCACCCAGCACTGCATGCCAGATGAGCCGCCCGGTGGCGCCGGGTGGCTCCACCACAAACACTCTAATATCACTGCATTGGATCCCCTCAAACTAAGGTCCTCCTCCAACCCTGAATAAAATACTGTTTAAATTGATTTAAGCGGTTTTTTAAACTCTTTATTACCATTTCCGTTTATTTTAGGGTCGACCGTAAATGAAAACTAAATGGTTGGAGCCTTAGGTACAGTTGAGGTATAGCTTGGCCGTTCCTCAGGCAGCGAACTTGGTGAGCGTCAATATTCAGTGCAACTGGTTGAGAAACAGCATAGCAGGCAGGGAGTGAATCGCGAGGAAATGATGGTAGAGGAAGAGCGGTGGTGTTGTTTGTGCACCCGAGTCCACCAATGCCATTGATGCCAACTCTCGGCTGGGCCATCCCAAAAAGGTAGTCGTCCCAAAAAGGCTCAAGGGCAAAGGCGAAAAGTATTGAGTGCTGCCGCTCCCACACAAACCTGTCCCATCGCTTCTCTGTCAAAGCGTGGGTTATGCGGCTTCAGCCAACTCCTTGAAAATTTCTCACCCTGCACAATACAGTTCTGCGTATCCAGTTGAAGTGGTGCTTTGCGGCCCACCACGCTCTTGTACATTCTAGAACAATAAGGACAAGTGAAATGGTAATTTGCGGTGATTACTGGGAGCAACCGGATCGAGCTCCATTGAGGGAGCAAGCCGAATTGATCTCATAGATGTAGTAACCCGCACCATTCACCCAGCAAATTGAGAGTTGTCAATGGCCAGGATGTAGTTGAGCACAAAGCCACCCTAGATGATCCAACCCAGTCTCCCGTTCTGTTTGAAATTCTCTCTGTCATGGAGCCTTAGTCAACAGTATAGTGCTAAAGGCACTGCGCAACGAGCCCGTGGTGGAGGACACATGATGCTGCTAATATTGGTGCTGGTTCTGGTATAGAGACAGGGCAATAAAGAGGTTGATTGCTGCGCATACGTGTGGTAGGCCGGGGATTGAATAGAGAGCAAGTGGTGCTTAGAACATCATAGAGCACCATGCACGCAATACAGAGCCCAGATGATCAAAGGTACAAGCAAGCACAGCAAGAGTGGAGCAGAGCACAACAGGAGAGACATCAGAGCGGAGGCCCAGTGGCTGATTGCATAGAGATCAAGCCGCCCAGAACATCATAGAGCATAAAGGGAGCACATTTAGTAGGAGTAGTCAGTACCTTCTGGCCTGCAGAAGTAGCTTTCGGGGTGTTTTTCCCCACTTACTGTATCGCTCTCCATCAATCTAAAGGGGTACTCCCAGCCTTCCCCGACCTCGTACCTCTTGTGTACCCGTCTCCTCGCCCCACAACTGGAGACAGGCCACACTTCTTACATTTGTTCATTCATCGCGTCCTCACCTCCCACATCTCCATCAGCGGGGCCCCCCCTCACCGGACCCAGTGCCACATTACCAGGCTTCCTCAATTAGGATCACTGTTCTCATGAGCACCGCTCTGTAGAAAACAGGCCCAGAGAGAAGCCACCACATTCAATTGCTGTCTGTAGCCAACAAGACCAATGTCTTGCGTCGACCGAATGATGTTGGTGTCATCGTCTGTGCGACATGTCCTTGCATCTCCAGTGCTGGTTCTAAGGGAAGGGGTGCACCAAGGAAAGCAGACAGGGCAACACATTTAGGGTTCAGTACACTCGTACGGGGAACCAGGTCTAGGAATTCACATCTCCTCTATCTGTTTTATCACTGACAACAGGTCTGCCACACCCGTCCACACCTAGGAGACGAACAGTCGTCATGAATCACCATTCACACACACACACACACACACACACACTGCTCACACAAGGCCGATTCGCGGCACCAACCTTCCCCCTATCACTCAACCATACTTTCCCCTCTAGAGGATGAACACAGTCGAATTTGAATCACACACTTTTCGATACCGACATCGCGGTCCTTATCACAACTGGAGCCCACCGCGAGGGGGTTTATAGTGGATTTTAGATGGAAACAAAGTCTTGTTTCTGCCAGACAGAGCACCGATGATAAGCCAGTAATTGGCCATGGTTAGATACACGTAATTTTGCGTGTTTCTGATCGTGCTCATTGCTGAAACCTGTTGTTTCTATGCAACAGTAACTGGTTCCTGGTAGCTGTTGGGCGAACCACAGAGAAACAGGGTGGACATTCTAAGGAATTAGAATGTCTATTGGCTAGTCTCACCCTGAAAACTGTAAGGGAAATGTGTAGCCAATTAATAAGGCAAGGAACTTCTTTTGACTTGTTTCCAACATCCACTTAAGCAATGGAAACGGGTCAAGGGAACGGGAGTTGGGCAATGTATGGTGTTGTGTTGAGACGCTAAGGAGACGCGCTGGGTCACGAGTGTTTCGGTTTGCTGGGTTACCGGTTTCCATCGAATGCGGATAAACACCGAAACGGTGGTCGGCTATTCTGAGGATCAGATCACAACTCCTCCTAAAGGGGTTCCAAGGTTCCTTTCTCAAGAACCCTTTCTGGGAAACCCTAGAGAAACGGGTATCTACGAGACCTAAAAAGGAGTATTATCAAGTTCGCGCTTGGAACCAAGGGGAGAGTTGAGTTGAAGCAGAAACAGGGTTGAACGAGTGCAGTGCCGATCTATCAGTGATCGACACACCCTCAGAATAATACAGGGGTGCTGCTGACGGGTTACCTGCCTCATAATTGGCAAGGGAACATGGCGTGCTTGCAGTTGGGAACCAATGGGAGGCGACGCTCGGAAGACAACCAACGGAAACACGGTTATAGAGATAGATAAACAGACATTTGACTCATGGGATTGTGTTTTGGGCTTTGTAATTGTGTGTCTTGCAGTTGTATAAGTATCCGAGGGTGTTTTCTGCGATGGACACAGCATCTTCCCCTGAACTAGTAGGCTATACGCTTGCGCATTGGGTTGATCTAGGATCCTCAGCAAACACGCTCTTATAGAGTAGCACTATTAGTCGAAATCTTACTTGTTTCTGAATCATATATTATTCTGGAAACGCACTTGGGCTCTGCCTGGAAACTGTTAGGAACTCTGTGAATCTGTTGAACTGGGACTCTGTTGAAAGGAACACTATTGTTGTTGTTTGCAGAGCGGGTTTTCAGAAAAGTATCGTCTAGGGAAAACTTTGGAAACGTGACTGCTGGTGCTGCTCAGAAGTACCTCTTAGGGAAAACTCTGTGAACGCTCTTGGCCTATAAACTAGGGCCCTACTTGAGTCTACGGGACTACTTTAAACTTGTTTTCTCTGTTTGCTTGGACACACACACACACACACACACTGCGAAGCTATAAATCTACTTTGTTTGGAAACAATGTTTCCACTGTGTCTAGAAACATGTTCTACACAGTTTGCTCTACAGTCTCTTTGAGATACGAAACCTCTCCCTACAACCTTACAAGGCCCTGTATCAGGGGCTGTAACTCGTCGGGATCTCTGGAAATGTGCATATATTGCCGTTTGATTTGTTTGTTGGTTGTTGGAACAGTCTCTGGACTGTTTCTGTGCCGCTTTCGAGTCAAGGGGGGTATTTGTGTGTTTCTTATATAGGTTCTGAGCACACCAATCACCGATACACCTAAGTCGTTACGGACCCTGGTTCGCTTAGCCCGAGCATCGAGGAATCTCTTCCAAGAAGTAAACCTTGCCGAAACCGACCCAGTAGCATCAGCCTCTACCATAGCATGTGCTACATCCCCCTTCGTTGATCCACCCCTCATAGAGGAATCGCCTCTCACTTCCTTAACTCTCATTCCAGAGTCCTCCATTGACTCGGTCCCCAGCAGTTCGGACCAATCAAATACTGTATCCACCGAGTCCACCTTAACGGACTCAACCACAGAACCGGTTACGGAAAACACAACCCCCTGTCCGAAAAGGATGTCCAAACACTCCCCAGAAGAACGGCCTGCGGGGCACCCGAATTTGACGGCAGGCACTTAGCCTCAAAAGATATTGGGAGGACATCAAGGAAGTTTGCAGAAACCTGCAACAGACAGATGTAAGGATGGTATCCTCAACACCCACATCAGTTACCTATGTTATGACATCTGTCCATCTGTCCATCTGTCCCTCATGATGCATATCAAGTATCCATGTTAATGATCATCTTACACCGTACAGCCTTCCATACACAGCCCAACCCACCCACGTATATAGACACTCATTTACCTTACTTCCTGACCGCACGTACCCCGACATCCCCCACCTGTATATCCCTCCCTGTTGCTCGTAGCCTGGTGTTGTCTCGCCTCTAGGAATTATATTGTGGTCCTGTCACGTGTGGGTCTCTGTCCTGGTTCGCCCGTTAGTGTCTGTCGAGAGAACAACAGCCTTTTCAACAGACCAATGCCAGAGAAGATGAAAATTGCCTTCCAATATATCAACCGGAACAACAAGCCCCTTTGGAAAGGGGTCCTGCCGGGAGACGGAACCAGATGACCTGGGCCAACTTCAAGAAAGAGGTTTGAAAATGTTGTACCCCGGGTCGGACGGGGAGTGTGATCTTTCTCCTCGAATGATCTTGACGCGTTCATTTCCACTGGAGTCTTGAAGCGGATCACTTCGAAGTACGACTCGCCGAATACTGCCGCAAGTTCCAAACCCTATACGGATCACCTCATCAGGGAAGGCCAAATGTCGGAACTGGAGTCAAAGAAAATGTTCCTGAAAGGACTGTACGAGGACTTCCAGGTGAGCATTGTCTGCCGGATGGAGATTCTCAAACCCGCACACCCGTCAGGGATGCCGCAGGAAATAGAGACCTGATTGAGGCAGGACAATACATCCTTGATGCCCCGGAATCAGAGGACGGCAAATCAGCAGACACTGTGTTCATCAAAAAGGAGATGTTGGAGCTCAGCGACACCATTGCCAAATGAACCAGAGGTACCACGTCAATATGCAGGCGCTCACCCAGGCTGTTAACCGTGGAATGCAAATTGGCCTGCCTCAGTGGACCTATCCAATCTACCAAGCTACGGCCCTCGAGACCATCGCACCAAGGCTATGAATACCTACTGCAGGGAGGGGAACATACCAAGGACCATACAGTGCGAGAGACAACGGTTATCCTCAGCAGCAGGGAGGCTATCCGCCGCGCCAACCATGGCCACCTCAAGATTCACCGGGAGGAGGTACCATGTTCCGCCCTGGCGAATGCGGATTTTGCTCTGAGATGGTCATTTCCTTCCGTGAATGTAATGTTGCGGCAGGCTACATCCGATCCAGAAAGTGCTTCCATAATGCAGATAACAGACTTGTCCTCCCAAACAGACACTTCTTACCAAGGAACACACCAGGACGGAATCTTACCAAGAAATTTGACAGGTGGTTCCAGGAGAACTCAACGCCCCCAGCAGCAGTGCAACCGCCTCCGCCACAAGCTCAGGCTTAAATCTTCGAGAGAGACCAGCCTCCTCATATGGTGGCGGCAATATCATACACGAGCTGTGCAGGACCAGTTCGATTTGTGACCCTGGCCGTGGATTCCTACCAGGACAAGCACGGGAGTGTTTGGTTTCAGGAAAGACCCAAGAAAGGGAAACCGGAGGTGGTCATCCAGAAGAAGGGACCTCCTCGCGGTGTGCAGAAAATTGCAGACGAACCCCCAGTGACAACAGGAGGACCCAAAGAAGGCAGCAAAACCGCTACCATCTCCAGGAGACGCTCGGTCTCATCCTCCCCAGCCGCCAGCCTTTAAGTATCAGGTGCCGGTAGAGAGTCCAGTGCTTGTCAAAAGAGTGCTTGAAAGGGTTCTAGCGGCTGAAGTCACCATAACCAATGAGGAGTTGTTGTGCTCTCACACCAGAGATACGAAAATGGTACCCGTGACAACACAGTCACCAAGCGTATTTCTCATGGTTGAACTGGGACTTTCGCGGAAGGGGAGGCTCTCATCATGAATTACCACGGAATACGCAAGATGAGGAGCATGCTTCTTACGGCATCGCCCATTGACTCACTTCGCATCCTTGATTTCTTTGTAAAACAACACTCATTCCGTGACATGCACCCCTGACCAGGGATCGGAGATCGTGGCCATGAATTGAGACATATGGCAGGACTTGGGGGTGGCCCTCTCTCCGGATAAATTCCTTACAATGGAATCGGCAGACTTGGGGCATTCAATGACAGCCGGAGTTGTGGAGAACCTGAAATTCTCAGTGGGGGAGATAGATGTTCTCCTCCAGGTCCACGTTGAGACAGCACACCATTTGACGTCCTAATGGGGAGACCATTCTCCGGTGAAACGGCGTAACATAAATGCGCGGCATCTAGGGCTAATTTTGCGATTTCCTATGACCAGTATTTATACAACGGGAAGCACTAGCACTTCTGTTGATACTAACAAACCGGCTAGTATGCAGACCACTTGTTAGGTGATATAAAGGAGAGTCAGAGCGAGCCCTAACTGCTGACTGTAGCACGAGGCTGCACTAGTGTGACGCGCTAGCTGCTAGCTGAGTGTACAAACAACCAGGGATTAAACCACTGCCTATACATTCATGAGACATGACCTAGGAGACTCTAGTAGTCCAGAGATGACTTGGGACGGAGCTAGCGAGGGTCTAGCAGACGGATATCTACGATGGAAGTACAGCTAGGGAGCTACGCCTTGAGCTAGGAAGCTCGGCGCGGTAACCGGTGGTACTATCTAATCTCTAGATAAGCGACTGGACGCTAGGCGGAATAACCCTACTAGCGATCGGCTAGGGCTTTGACAAAGACATACCACGACATACGAGATGAGAGGCAGCACGCGGCTAGTGCCCGATCTGGGCAGCTAGGGCGAAGGGGAATAGCCAGTCGGCTATTGGAACGGAGCTAGGGACGATGTACAGCCTGTACCGATGACCGGAGGGTGGATCGACGTCTGACCAACGAGCTATGACCATTTGATGTCGGTCGCAACACTGCGTCGCCTAGATGTAATAGATCGCGCTCTGACAGAGTAGAGATGACCTAGATCACCGGCTACATCGCCGGTTGTCCAGAAGGGGTACTCGGCATAGACGGAGGGCTGAGGATCCATTGATATACCCACGGTTGAACACTAGCCGGTCAGCGAGGCTGACCTGGCATATACCAAACCAGTCCAAAACCAAACGGCAGTCGTCTCATTGGCTGACCGTATTTCTTATCATCTAATATTGCTTATTGTATTATTCAGCTCGCTTTCACATGTAACTCACCTAGTAGTATAAAAGGGAGCGCAGGACAGACTAGGGTCTAAGAACATTACGCCCCAGACTTTGGACGAAGCTGGCTAGTGGACTCAGGCTGCTAGTGGAGGTTGATACCGAACTTCACTTGTAGTAGTCTTTATATTGGAATCAGTAACTGTGGACTCTGGAAACATCGAGTGACTAAGTTGAGGATTTCGTGTTGTTGGTCCTAGACCTCCACATATAAAACAAGGGTGTTCTTTCGAGACCCAACTGCAGTTTGCGCTAGTGACTTTGCCTTCACCCCGACACGACGGAAGCTCTGTCGTAGTGTGTTGGATCGCTTGCTAGGTGGATTGTGTGTTGACTTGAGCCCACTAAGAAGAAGACGGACTAGGTGCCCCCACCTCTAGTTTGGCTATAACTTGTCAGTTACTTCGCCTTCACCCCGATATAGACGGAAGCCTGTCGTAGTGTGTTGGGTCGCTAGCTGGACGCTTGTAGTGAACTAGTGCCGATAAAAGCGGAAAGGTTCCTGTTCTTGGTTAAGGAATAGGTCGGCGGTCAAGGAGAGTCTTGTTTGAGGATTGAAGTCCATTTGTTGTTAGCCTCAGTAGTCTTTGGGGCTGCCCTTAGCGAGGATTTTCACAAACCTACATACTCTGCCCTGGTGTTCTCGACCTAGCGGTCCAGCCATCTTGTATCCACCCCATATAAACACACCCCCGGACCATCCCTAGGTTCCTAGCAGTGTTGTTGTTGGCGGTTGCATATTGCTAGTACATTGTAGAGTGTGTTGTTGGAAGCCTATAAATCAAACTTGTGTTTGTTCAAACCTGCTGGTCGCATACTATGGCCCGGACCCGAACTCACAAAGAGAAGCACTTAGATCTTTGGAGGTAGATTGGTTGTGGTTGGTTGTTTTGGGTGTTTGTTCGCAATACCTATCAATTAGCTATTCCTAGTCATATAAGAAGTGCGCCGTTTCACCGGTTCACGGAGTGTCACACCAAGGACCGAGTCGACAGGTCGCAGGAGCTCACACTTACCTGCCCCGACATGGGAAAGGTCTTATCAGTCGGCTTCGAGTACATCTGGATCCACGGTCTCCAGACCAGTTCTTGTCGGCACGAGCACATCCGGATGCACACCCTCCACACCGGTTCCCTTCAAAGAAAATGCCCAGGCAACTGCTCGGCTGCGCACCGATTGTCCAACGTGCAAAAATTATGTGCTACCCGAGGACAAGTGCGTTAGAATATGGGAGGTGGACAAGCTGGAAGTCCGAGGTCTTCGAGGGTGTGTGATAACTTGCGCAGATCCAGACGACAGATTGGAGCCCAAGATAGAGCAATATCGCGAAATTACACCTTCGTACTCACTCCGAATTTCATGTGCAGGCATGGAAAGTTCACGGAGCCAAGAAAACAGCAGACACACTATGGAAGACCCCAGAGGAGCTTGGCCTCAAAAAGCTAGTCCCATGAGACTCACCGCACATAGTGGAGGGCTGCAAGCGCGACATAAGCCTTCTAGTAGACCGCAAGACTCAGACACAGGTTCAGTTTCGATGCATTGAAAGGGGTGAAAGCTGACGCCAAGACTGCAGGTCGGGTGCGTAATCTTCGGCGCAGTAACCGGGGAGGACTTAGAGAAACTCAAGAAAACCAACGAGTCGCTCGTCAACGGATATGGCCTTAAGCACAGTGCAGAACAGCAGAAATGGGCCTACGGCAAAATGACGGCATACGGCTCTCGTATTCCAAAGGGCGGACGACGCGGCAACACTTACCATGCATACGCCCACATTTTGGCAGATACAGGTAACGACCTCCACACGCTGTTCGATCTCGCAAAGGCAAGTACAGGCATACCTTTTAAATTATTACTTATCGTTATTTGTGGCCACTCAGACCACCGATACAATCAGGGCCATTGTTGAAACCATCGACCCAGATGCCGCAGAAGCCATGTGCATGAACACAGGGCTGGATCCGATGGGGACAACAACGTGCAACTTGTACGCATGCCACGACTACATGTCATGCAGGCACTGGGATCTCGATGGATTACCAGAGAAGAACCAGACAAAGAAAAAGACGAAAACCGACGCGCCAGAAAAACTTTCAAACTGCCTAGGAACTTGCTTACAGTGTACCAAAAACTGTTGGTCGGACGAATTCAATTTCTCGTATACAGAATGGGGTATATTGGTGAAGACCGTACCCGGGTGCATATGGTAGGATTTAATATCATCTAATAACGACACGACTGACCATCTACAGGGTATTCAATGCCCGGGACATGCACCAAGTTACGCTTCCCAGACGGTCTTCTCTGCCGCGAACGGCAGGCCCATGAGCTCTAGTTCGCACATCACGGTTTCAACAGCCAACGCGAACAAAGCAAGAGCTATTCTTCGCGCTCGCCGTCTTCACAGGACAACGGCAGAATACTGGAGGAATGAATTTAGGCAGTAGAACAAATACAATAATTATGGACATCCCTAGCCTCGTTACAATAAACTATGAGGGGACACCCAACTCCTTCAATCCGATGCTGAATATCGGTTAAGGCCTTGGTGTTGTCGCTGCAATCCTCGTTGGTAAGAACAAATCGATCAAGCAGTCACATCACGCCTCCCCTGGGGGAAGCGTGACGTGACCATCCCTCTGTTCGCAGGGAACGAACAAGAGCATTCATCTGTTTGTATTTAAGTAATATCCAAACACTACAACATTATCTAGGCAGTCAAAGACGACAGAAGGATGCACAGAGTAATACCAATTCAACTGGTTCTTCCATGATCGCAAGGTCTGCTTCTCGAGTTCGCTGGTTCTATTCATCTCGTTCCAGATCTCTTCTGATATAGTTTCTGGATGACACTCAGGTTAAAAGGACGTAAAATGCAGAGGCCCTCTCGGGACTTCAATCTGGAAACCATAACATAAGCACTTTGAATGCTTACACAACTTGCAAGGTCAATGCACGCTTTGTCAAGAGATCTACCTTGAGAGTTATGTGAAGTGAAGGAAGGCAAACACAGGTATAAAAGGCAATTGATTTCTGGTCGCAGAATACTCAGTATCAGAACCAGGCAACTTGAAGCGGATTGTATGGCTCAGCAAGACTCGATGCGGATGCTGTGGATCTGGCCCTTTGTAACCCGGGAAGTCAACCTCAGCCGATACCGCATAGTGTCTGCCCGAACGTTGCACGTATCTGTCAGAGACCAACTTTCCCATGCAGCCCTTAGATATACAGAGTTCTGTCGCAATATTCTCAGTACAGAATACAGGCATACCTGACACCAAGGGCAGTCTCCCAGAAAGATTGTCAGCCTCTTTTACAGCCACCCGCCAAGCAGCTTCAGCAGCTATCCCGCTCAGCTCGCGTCGAGATTTACCCCGACCATGGGTATCAATGGAATGGTACATAACGGACGTCTGTCCAGTAGCTCGCGCAAAAGCACAAGACATTTCGAAGTTATGGACATCCCTGGCTTCGTTGCAATATACTATGAGAGGACAGCCAACACCGTCAATCCAATGTTGAATCCTCGTCAGTGCCTTTGTTTGCTCACTGCAATGCTCGTTCGACAGAACATACTGGTCAAGCAAGTGCTTGTCAGCATCCGTGCAGGTACCTCTTCTCAAACGGGAGAGCAAATCAATAAGTATGTTGTCGCCCTTCTGACGCATGATCTCGTCTAGAACCACTACATTGTTAACCTGATGCCAGGCTTGGATTCCTTTGAGATTGTATTGTGTAAGTGTAAGGGCAACCTTAAGCTCGGCGCAGGGAGCGGAAACTAGCGGGGGAATCCAAAGTATTAATAACTACACTAAGATACATGGGTGGAAATACTACGCACCTAGCGGGGGAATCCAAAGAGAAGAAAGGATGAGGATTCCCACGCTAGGTGCAGCCTTAAAACTAAGCTAGCCAGTAGCACGTGTCCAAACTGATGAACAGATGATGGGTATGATGGGAGACCGTGGGAGGTGGCTGTCCGCCTCATGCGGACAGCCACAGTGATCAGATTGATCGGCAGTGGTCTGCAAGGAAGGTCATGGGGTATGATGCACAAATCATAAAGTTGTAGAACTTTATGTTTCGTGTGTCATAGTGACATCATCAGAGCGCTTGGCAGTAGTCCCAGGCCAGGTCACAGGTCATATGCCAGTGTGAGCGCTGGGGTTTGACCTGAGGAGGAAGAGGGTCGAGATGGGGGCTGGGGTGAAAAGGTGAGGTTCCCCTGACAGTAAGCTGTTGCCCACATTCAACACCCCAGAGGAGTACACCACCAATCGAACACTTTGTTTATCAAATGTTAATGATGAATGTGATGGAAACATTTCTCAGGATGTCGAAAATTTGTCATGAGGAAGGTTTTGAAAAGGAATGAAGCCAAACATTTTGCCAACGCCTGGAAAATGTTGTCAGAACATTTCCCAAAGCTCTATGAAATGTTATAGCAAATATTCACCAAGTATTTCTGGTGACAGTGCAGGCCTCTAATTGACTGCTTGGATTACTCAATCTCGTTCGAGATGTGGAAGTACTTACTACCACGCGTACTGAATACTCACGTTCACGTGATTCAGTGGAGAGGGCCATCAATTCAAAACACTCGGGTCTGAGGCGGTCATTGTAATTAATAATTACTCACACGGTGTACAAGCTTGCAGCATTCATCAGGTCAATCTTGAGCATCTAAGAAAGTCCGAATTCCTTCCTGAAATCACTCACATACCTACGAGCTCAAGAATCAGAAACTTGTCGTAACAGGGTCCGTGCACATCAGAACATACAAGTACAATGTTGGTGCGCCCACAAATCGTCCCTTGTCTTTCTCCCTTCCACCTCACAACGCGCAACTTAACCTGCCACCCAGGCGCCATCTGACGAGCTGAACAAGCTTCAATCCGAGAAAACCACCAATTCTTCAAGCTTCAAGATGGCACTTCTCGACGCTCGTTCTCGCTTTCCCCCCCCGACTGTTTATGAGCAAACATGGTGAACTCTCCAATGTGCCTTCGGGGCTCTCAACCTCCTTCAATACATCTGCACAATTCATTTACACCAAGCTCAAACCCTATCATTAATTCTATGCAAAATGTCGTTAGTCTCAAGTCCCTCAACTCGGTCAGTCGCAAACCCACCTCGCCGGACCATTGACTGTGCACGCCAACCGACAATGGCAACCAATGTATGTGGGGGGGCCCAGACGCGCCATCAGATGACGACGAAGAGGACCAGGCAGTGGCGGTGGAGGATCAACCGGTTCGGTGTGCGGTATATCTTGCTCGCACTCATTCTGGGTGCACTTCATGGGTGGCCATGAGTTCCTTCCCTCCCTCCGGTCCCTTGACTCACCCTACCACTTCTCGCATGCACGATGGGCCTTCTCGTGCCTCGCAACACTCGAGCAGCTGTGCCTTTGCTAGGACTATAATCGTTTCCATGAAATACGACACACTCACACCCAATACGTCACACAGCTCATCTAGCAGGGCTTGCGTTGATTGGTCGCAGGTCGGCGAGAAGGTGATCTGGCGGCCAGCCTCTCACGTTGTACATATTAGTGTATTGTAATCTGGTCTGTCGCCTGTGTATTTTTTGTATAATACCAATCAAATTTGGGTACTATCGAATGCCGAGAAAATAACCCTGTAAAGGTCTCCCTGATATCTGACTGAATGTTCGGGGAATGTGCTTGAAAATGTTTTCCCAATGGCACCTTGAAAAGGCCTTGTGTGATTCACTTATTTATATTTCAAAAAGGTTCGGCACGGCATTCTGTGATGATCAGGCAATTATTTTGTAACATTGTGGCGGAAACATCCCCCACATTTTTTACAAACGGCGGTGTAGCACCAGACCAGCTCGCGATCAAAGAGGGTTTTGGCCTGCGGTGGTGGCAACTGGCAAGGATCGCCACAAGTGACAATATTCAAACGACCAAAAGGGTATTCGGTTATACCCTTGGCCAGCGAGCAGTACTCTGTTAAAACACTGACATCGGCAGCACCCAAGAAATAAATCTCATCCACTACCAAGGTACTGTACCATTTCGTTCAATTTGTAAATGCACGTGATCAAAAGTTTTTCCGACAAATCTCCAAATTCCGCTAAAATCGAAAGAAAATTATTGCTGGGGTCCCCAGAAATCGGGTGTGATGCGTGACATACGAATTGAACGAAATAGTACAGTACGCACTCCAGCCAATCTCTTTTCCAAAGCTTCACGCAACTTCTGGCCTTGTGGTGTTGCAGCTTTCATATTGGCCCTTCTAATGCACAATGAAACCTCAGCATGCGTGGTCGAACCGCCAATATCGCTGGCAACAACACCGGTCGGACCAGTTAGACGGAGTTGATACGCTATGTCGAGAAGTTCATGGAATTCAGTCCAAGCTTCAAATATGCGCAACATGCCCGTACCACCAGGACCAGTTACCAGCATTTGCAGGGGTTCCGGCATTTCATCTGATTCCAAATGGCGGCCAACATGGTCGGCGAGCAGTAAAAAAGCAAAGGTTTGTTTCGCATTGAGACCATGTTCGATAACAAGACACGCTGCAATTTTCTGCCAGGTCTTCCAACCGGCGCCGGAATCGGAGTCCTCTAGACCTATGCGCCAATCTTGCGCGCAAGTCATCTGCCAGCCGCTTTTCTCGGGACTGATCGGTCAACAGAGGCTCCGGGACAGCATCATTACCTGGTCTGTAATGCACGGCAACCGTATTAGACACAGCCTGATCGTATCTGCTTTGAATAACAGCTTCTTTGTCTACTTGCAACTTCTTCATGACTGCTCGGCATGCAGCGCGTCTTCTTCTCCAGCCTGCATACACTGGCCAAGGACACATGATCGATCAACACCGACAACACGGTAGAACCCGGCACGTTCCATGGCAGCGTAAGTCAAAACAGAGTTCATGGACACAGCGAGCTCAACATTGTCTGGATCAGGGTCATGCTGGTCTGGCAGAGATTGCATAGCATTCTCCCAGACCGGGTCATATGAATTGGCATCATCGCTGGCAGCAGACGAAGGTAACACAGAACTACGAGCAAGTTCAGCCACGCGCTCGTCTGCGTAAACACCGAGTAATCATGCTTGGCGTCGCGACTTTGATACAACAGCTGCATGTTAGATACAACTCGTTCGTGACGACTAGCTAGAGTCTGAGCAAAGCAACAATGAGCTTCGGACCACGTTTCATCCTTCTTTTCAGAGGTGAATCCATATCCTTAGACCAAGGCTTGAAGAGAGCTAGCATAGCAACACAGTAAGAATCTTTCTGGTCCTCGCGATCAGAGCGGGGAACAGGTATACCAGCCAAAACTGGCATACGGGGAACCTCTGTGTCGGTGAGTTTCTTCATGCAATGGGTCATAACCTGAGGGTGACCAGGGGAAAAACGCAGATATTGTTTATAGCTAGTCTTCGATTTAGGCAGAGGACGCTTCTCATAATGCACAAAGATATCCCACACACACATATTATGCAACTCGGGGGGACGGTAAAAAATGTCGTTGAAGAGAGCGCACTTGCTGGTGTCCTTCGTAACATCTTGTTGGGTCCTTCGGCAAACAGCAGATCGGGGGTGAGTACAATCAAGTCATCAGCAGCCAGTTCGTCATCCAAACTTTCATCGACACTGACAGGATCCTGCAAAAAAGGAAGGGTATTAACACTGTCACTGGGAGGACGGGTGTTGTCAGAGGTGCCCTCTTGGGCCCGATCTTCTGCCGGATCTACCTGGCGAGTATCTGTGGCGGCAAAAAGGGCAGCTGCAAGATCTCTAAGCATTTGAGTCCAATAAAACTTAGGATAGCTGTGATTCGTGTATAGTGGGCCACCCAACCAAATTGGTCACCACCTGCTGGGCAGACAGTTCGCGCTTGCCAATAAGTTGATTACAGTCTTGACCATCAGCAGCCTACTACGCTCCTGTACATCAACGCCACCGTCAACATGCCTAGGAGGCTTGTCTGCAATGGACTTGATAGCAGCATAAAGCGCCGAAAAAACAAAAGCAGTGTCCATAGCGCCCTTAATAGTATAATTGCCTATATATCCAAACATAGCCAATGCTACAGTTCCAGAACCTATGGGTTTTACATCCATATTGCATGTTGCATGGCCATGATAATGGCATTGTAAGTGTTCACATATCCATTACTGCACTTCAAAACAATGGTGCCATCTTCGTCCACATAGGTACTGTCAACCGTCTCACGGGGTAAACGGAATCTACAATCCTTGTCATTATCTTTCATGTTTCCCAAGGTCTTGGGGAGATACTTGAAGCACATATCGCCGTGAGTGTGAATCTGCGCTGTATTCTCTAGAACATCACGCACATCCTGATCGAAATCATAGGCAGGTCCAGATTGTCTCGGGTCCGTAGGGCGAGACATGACAGGCTGACCCTTGTAGGTACCTTCCGCACGAGAATAGGACGATGTACCCACAGGGAGATCCTGACTGAACACATCCTCGTACCATTTGAAAGCCTTCTCCAGAAAAGCAGGATCTTTACAGTGTTCCTGAATTTCTAAAGGCGACAGACCATGATCCAACCAGATCAATATATGTATGTGAAGACTGCTGCGCCCTTGCGCTTCAACAACTCCGTAGTAAACCGAAACCTTGCCAAATATACCCAGGCCTTTAAGCCGACCGAGCCCCAGAAGGATGTCTATAAGAAGGCGGATAGAAGTGTGGAAATATTCAGCAGCAGCGACAGGATTCAGAGAAACAAAGGGCTCGCTCGCTTTTTCCGAACCAGGCTTCAAGTTGTGAAAGTGTTTATCCAGGTCAATGTCTCGCCCTGCCAAGACCTGCGCAATAGGGTTCTTGGTGTCGGAGGGGTTCAAGGTAAGGAAGACATAAGGGATACCCTCACTATAGACGACCAATGTCATTTCATTGCGCATCCTGTGAATATCTCCCATGGATCCGGGGAGATGATCTGAAACATAGGTAACATACTGCATTAACTCCGAAGCTGCTTTTTCACCAGGAGATTCCGGCTTAGCGAAGCTGTTTTTCTTCAACTTGAGCTGGTAGGAATTTATCGTTTCAGGGGTGATCTGCTGGAACAACTCGTTGACCTTAGGAAACCACGAACACTTCACGGCCAACTTGGCATTGAACCCAGCCTGCCGTCTCTGCATGAGGTTGCCCATAACAAAAAGGAAGGATAGATGTGTCTGAAAGCGACGATCAGCCCCGTTTAGCAGAAGGTGGCTGACATGGACTTTCAGATCAACCTTCCAGAAAGGCACCTCTTGATTGGAAGATACGCTGTATACTCCATCATACCAACTCCGTATGGAAACAGTGTGGGCTACAAGTACCCGTAGACTTTAGGGTCTTTGTAAGTCGACAAGGCTTGAGAACCAGAGGGAAACTTGATATAAGGTTCTGTACCAGTTGCAAGGAGGTCGACAGCAGCCTTTTTGCGATCAGAATAAGATGACGCAGTGTTCTTCAAGACATTAAGAGCAGTCATCTTGTGCTGATGAAAAGTCGCATCAACACAGTTGGCGTCGACAACAGTGCAAGAAGGCATACCACTACGCAAACATTAGCAAACTGCTCGTCATGCTGCTGTAAGACGAGCCTTCGGAACTGCTAGATACACGACAAAACTCTTCAACGGGTAGAGGTATGCCGTGTTCAGGATGATCTGAAGCATTGGATACAATGGCCGCAGGATCCAAGTCACAATAGAGAGGATTATGAGCCTGTAGCCACAGCAAAGCATTGACCACACGTGTTTTGCGTACAAGAAGAGGGGATTTTCCAGCATCGACGCTGTAACAGCCGTGTCAGGAGATCCGACCAGAATAACACAAATCTCATCGCACACGCGAGATAGGGAGGAGGCATAATTCTAACGAGGGGACCAGGATCCTGAGGGAAAATGCACACATTGCCGCGAGAAGCATACTGACCCGTGGGACCAAGTTCCAGTTTGAACATGCATCACGTAGCACGAACACGAGCAACACACTGTTCTTCCAAAAAAGTAAGGCCACTGAGCTCTGGAGGGCAAACCCCAGTCCACAAGCCATTGGCATAACTTCTGAGCGGCAACCTCGTAAAACTTATACATTCCAGAATGCGCAGCCGCACTGCGCTCCAGCCTAACAGTTTCCTTCCGACAGAGCAAACAAAGAGCATAGCATCCGTCAACGACAATAGCGGAATCGTAGACTGCAATCAGGGGCTGCACACAAATACGGCGTAGAACATCAACAGCCTGGGTTAGCAAGTCTATATCGATTTGGTCGACTGCAACTTTACGCATTGTAGAATCAAGCTCCCTCTGTCGCAGAAAGAACACACTGATTTCTTCAGAGCGCTATTCGAGGAAGCACGAACAAACTCGGCAACAATGTCAGACTTATCGTCATCCGAAAGAATACAGAAAGGTTCTGATCTAAGTTCATCGGCAGAGACAACCCAACTGATGTCGTTGTCCATCACAGATTCATCGTCACTACAACTTTCGAAAGCACCATCCAGCCGGGGTCTCTTCCGAGGCGAAGCATCCGACAGCACTTTGCGTTTTCGCCTGGAAAACTGAGTGAGGCCCAACCTGAGACGCAAATGCGAGCGCAAACAAGAAATTCTGTCTCAGACATAAGAGGTGCCTGCACACTGGCAGCCGAAGCAAGCACCTTAGACAACAAGCAATATCGGGAACACTGATGAGCGATGAAATCGGCTTTCAACTCAGCAACAGATTTCCTCTTCTTATTATCGAAGGAAACAGAGATCCCATCGTGCACTGTAGCCAGCGAACGCAGTGCAACTGAGGAAAAATGACCACGAAGAAGCAAGCCTCGAATAGCTGAGGTCTTGACACCCACATCAACTTCGACAAAATCAAAAGCATTGTACTTTAGAGAAGGAGAAGATAAGCCGAGAACAGAAGAAGACCTGTCAGATCGAGATTGAGAAAGAGGAGGTCCATCCATAACAACGTCGACATTGTCCTCGCAATCGTAATCGGGGTTGTTTTTGAGAACATCACAGTTATCCATTGCAACATCAACACTGTTATCGTAATTGTTTCAATGAACACTGGAATCAGAGGAAAAACGAGGAGGTGGAAGCGAAGCAGGGGTGGGATGGCCAACATTGAATGACGGGGACTGCAACAAGCTTGTCAACGACCAGCACAAGGAGATAAAAAGAAACAAAAATACTGACCCGATCCGGAAGCACAACCATTGCCGAAGCAACCACTGGCCTATCAGCAGGGACCGCAGCACGTAGAAGGGGGGGAACAACAGAGAGCTGGAGGGGCAGAATGAGTAAAAGCAAAGAAAGATCAGGATCCAAAACGGCGCATACACAATCACATGCATCGTCGAAGGCCACAGGAGCACCACCACCGACGCCTGGAACAGCACGAGAAGACTAAGCACGTGGGAGAGCCTCTGTACGGTATCGAAGGAGACGGAAGGAAGACAGATGAGCGGAGAGAAGAGAAAGAGGAACCAGACATAAGAACGAGCAGCAACGAGAAGGAAGAAGGAAGAAGAGAACTCCAAACCAAACACACGTGCAGGAACCATTCAGACAACAACAATTCCGAACAGCTTAATTACGACATACAGAGGCTAAGCCATGGTGTATCCAGGCGTAAGGCAAGAACGCACAACACATTAGCACAGCTTGATTACCATATATGGATGCTAAGCCATCCAGCTACTCTGCATCTCAAGTCGTAAAGCAATCAATAAAACAAAGCCACAACACATCAGCACAGCCCTACTACTATATGGAAGCTAAGCCATCCCGCTATTTTACTGTAAACCACCAAACCTAAAGGTTCGGCAATAAACACTAGATGGCAGGCATGTGAGAAAAACCATTCATTCAACAAGGGCAAGTGGACACTTCAAGTTACAGTGACAGAGGCAGAGTCGTCGAAACCTTTTCAAATACCTTCCCTTCCAACACAAACCGAACTTCGTCATCTCATCCAGATCGATCAAAGCTTGTGCGCCATGCTTGGGTGTCTCTGCGTGCCCGGCCCCACACTGACTCCCCCGACCGGACATCATCGCTCCATGCCTGCGCCAACTCTTCCTCACTCCATGATGCCGGATTGGAGAGCGCAACGTACACCCGGTCATCAACGGCTCTCAACATCCGCAAGCGAGTGCCCTCTGTGCTATTTTCCATCGCGTGGATGTCGTCACATCTAGAAAGTATCACAAGCATCTGCATCCGATGTGGGAAGACATATCCGGCCTCGCCGAGCCGCGCTTCGTCGTCCAATGCAGGGCAGGCCAGATGTGTTAGCTGGGGGAACATGGTGAAGGCGAATGTTCGCTCAAATGGTGGATCGTCCAACTCTCCATGGACAATGTGAAGGTGGGTGATCCTGTGCGCGATAGAGTGAAGATCCCCCATGCGGTTTAAAGTACTGGGGGAGTAATGGAACGGACTATCAAATTCTGGCTCGTAGCGATCTGCATGGCAATCCAGAACCATGCACAGGGAGGTAGACATTGTTGTTGTAGGTGTGCTGTTGCTGTTCGGACGGCGGCAAATGGTCGAAGCGAATAGGAGGTTCGAAATCAGCAGGTTTCGAAGAGTTCCTTGATCCAAGAAGTTCCACATCGCAGCAGATACATCTGGAACATTGAAGTAGTACCTGGAGCTACTGTTCCCGCAGAAAGCTAATCCAAGCAGATCCAAATTTCGGATGGGCAATTGTTTTTGGCAAGTTTTTGGTTTAATAAAGCGGAGAGATTCCAAAATGGGGAGGCCCCATTGTCTGCATTACGCAGCGTGAGGGTCCTGTATAGTTCGTCGGTCCCGATGGTGTTGATATCCCGAGATATCAGACACACGGAACGCGCAGCGGATGGATGAGACACGGCAAGTGTCCGGAGAATAGAGGCAACTATTTCCCCCGGGATAGTATCCAACTGGACAGAAGGGAAGAGATTTGCCGAGTCATGCAGATCATTGAGAATCTGGTCGCGCAGGATCCACCAAGGCGCCATCCCGAAGAACTCCGGGAGTCTGTTCCAAAACAACAATCGCGCACGGTTCCACTCCGTCATGGCGCGCTTGTAGCAGCCATCAGCAGATCCATTCCACGTGTCGTGGGCGTCCCATTGGAAAGCAAGTAGGTCGGGATTTTTGATCATCCGAAGATGATTGAATTCTTTCAACTTCTGTCGGATGCATTCCTTGTCCCAACACCCTTGTGCAAGTTGGCCTTCGATGCAAAAGGTCATGAATTGCACTATGTGGTCTAGACAACGCTGGCGGCCAAACAGACAGGTGCGCTGATCCTGGGGTGAGAGGCAGACTGTGCCATGCCCCTCTGGATCTTTCGCGGGCGAAGTGATTTCGTCGGGAGAGAGGGATGTGGCA
The DNA here is from genome assembly GCA_029378375.1 of Mycena olivaceomarginata. Taxonomy (NCBI): domain Eukaryota; kingdom Fungi; phylum Basidiomycota; class Agaricomycetes; order Agaricales; family Mycenaceae; genus Mycena; species Mycena olivaceomarginata. The sequence continues at coordinate 97,150 of JARKIC010001698.1, forward strand.
CAACGGTACAGAACACTGAGAACAAGTGCCCCTGCATTTGCCTTCTGTGCGGCCGATAGTACAAGAAACACTTCGAATATGTTTATCGACGGCAGGGTTTCGAAGCGGTCCTGTTTATATTCCGCCTCTGTGCTGAACATGCCAAGGTAGGTACGCTGTTGGGGAAATGTCGCAAGGCTCGTCGGAAATGTAGTCGAGAGCAAGGCAATGGTGTGGACGCGGATCTGGTTTGCTCCGTATTTTGTGCTCATCTCGAGGAGAACAGCTAATTCACCGAGACGGAAGCCAGTGCCAGATGTGCATAAAAACCCAGATAATGCTCTATCAAATTTGCGTCAAACCGGCTAAAGGCTTCGGAAGTGTGAAGCAACGCACCCGTTATCGCACAGAATCCGAAGGAAGGATTGCAGCTTGCCTGGGTCCTCGTCCAAGTTAGTGACAGGCGGGCCGTTATCGGATGGGGTGTTCTCTAGCAGAGTCGCTAGCACTGAGGATTCCGCAGCCAGGGTCTCTCTGGTCAGTCCAAAGCGAGTTGTCTGTGCTTGGACGAAAACATCGGGCACACCGTTAAGTAGAATGAGATGCTCGTAGTGCTCGTAGTGACGGGTCATGGCGGTGGCGGGTAAACCTGTCAGCGCCGGGGATCAGAAGTAAATCTAACTAGGGCACAAGAAAAAATAGAAAGGCCTGCCGCTGACACTGCCTCTCGCCCTCCGTTCTAAATGCATTTCTGCCTTTTCCACACCTACCCAAATACTGAAACGACGCCTCTGACGGAATGAATTTTCAGAATGATATAAGAAGCCAACCATTTTTTTGGCCAATTCGACTGACAAATTCCTGGGAGAGTGCACTGAAATCCATGACCACGACACGCACTCACAAACACACCATCATGCATCCGGAGCGCCAGCATCCAGGGTGACATGGCTGTGTATCCGGAGCGACATGTCCTCGGTCAGCATCCACCGCTCCCCTCCTCCATACAACACGACGCCACCACGCTGCCGCACACCCCCTTAAAGAAGTAAAAGATACGAGAGCCACTTACTACCAGGTCGACGACCACGCCGTCTCAGCCACCAGATCGTCCAGTCCGTTAGGTCGGGCATGCTGCCGATGTCCGGGTAGAATATTTTTGTGGGTATTCGGAAGGAGGGAAGGCAAATATGAAGGAAAGATTATAAAGTACGCAAGAGGAATGAGTCGACGGGTAGTCCACAATGGGAGAGAGCATGTGATGCGAGTACAGAGGCGAAAAAGTGAAAGTAGACCGGCGTAGTGGTAGAAGTGGCTGATATACGGGAAGGTGCAAGTAAGTGAGGAAAAATATACAAAGGCAGTGAGGGGAGGTATGATCATGAGGTGAAATGAATATAGTAAGACGATGCACGAGTCGGTAAACACAAGTGCGGGAGCAGCGGGTTGGGACAGTGTGAAGAAACTACAGGGTAGTCATAGTCGGACTGATTCGTCGTTCCAGTTGTTCATCATAAGCAATACCGATGTCGAGCGCCAGTCCAGGGTATAACGGGTCCGGCGCGAGTGCCTCGAGGTGATCGCTTCGTATTGCATCGCCGTATTGACCAGTAGCAGGTCCACAACACAACCAGCGACCAAGCCGAGGTTCCGAACGTGCACGACCCAACAGTGGTCGAGGAATACCAAGTTGAAAGAGCGAAAAAGATTCCGGGAAGGGAGATGTTACTATAATTCTGAGATTTAGGAGCGATGAAAGAGTGTACGGAGAGAGACAAAGGTCACGAATGCAGGACATCAAATCCGAAGCGAAAACAGCAAACGGTGGGAGATGGTGTGGGGAGCGAAAAACGATGCACCGCTCCTCATCCGTACTCATCCCACTCTGCAAATCCCATCCTCGCGCGGGCGTACAGTGTGCGCAGGGGCCTGGCACGGGGGTGCTAGGGATCGACGCGCTGCCGGTGTGAGGTCGAGTATGGTGTTGAAGTCGTGTTTGACGGGAAGAAGTATTTGAGGTCGAGGCGTATGTGTGGGTGCTGGGCTAGTATGTCGAGCTCGCGCTGTAATTCGTCAAGCTCACACTCACCCGGCGTAATTCAAAATCACAAACAGTCCCCCATAGCTCGCAGGGCTCAAGGTGTTGCTGTAAGAGGTGTAGCTCGCAGCGTTGATGTTGGTCGACGTCGCATGCGAAGGTTCGAAGAATGACGCTCCCGCGCTGCTTGAGTACGCGTACTGCCCGGTCGCAGAATTCAGATTGGCGCACGTAAAAGAGACGGGGACAGGAGCCACCGGCTGATTCCTTCCTCCAGACAAGTCCCGAGTGAAGACGTGCGTAGTCGGCGGGATCACGATTTGGGGCCGTGAGCACGCGGGATTGGTGGAAGGCGAAAGCTGCGGCGGGAGCATGGCGTGCGAGGGACAGGTGAGGAGCCCGAGGTGGTACATGGTGGGACTGAATGCGGGATGTACGAAATTCGGGAGAGCTCGATGTACGCCTGCGCCTGCGCCTCCACAGCTACCGCTGCCGGAGCGTGGGTGACGCGGCACAAGTCTTGACGGGGATAGCACACCAAACTCTGCGTACGTATTGCGCAAAGTCGGCGCCCAGGAGACAGTGCCGCCCGTCTTATCCTCCGTTCTTCCTCCTTCCTCAAAGCCCGAGGTTCTGCCCGCACGCGGCGGCGGTGAGAAAGCTGTGAGGTCGCACCCCTCATCACGGTACATCCAGCGGCGCGGCGTCCCTGAGCCGCAGCCGAGTGTACTTGGGGGCGGCCGCTGCACGAGCTCGATCGGATCGCCATGAGTATAAGCGCTTCGCCACGGCGGTGGACGCAGGGCGTGAGCGGACAAGGGAGGGACGGTACGGAGGGCCAGAGAGAAGGCGAATGCGCCTGCGCAGAGTAAACGCCGCGTTAGCGCACGGTCGCTGCAGCAGGCATCTGGCTGTCGGAACGCGAGCAACGTCGCGGGGCTGTTGCCCATGTGCCTCGAGCTGAAAACGATGTAACATGAGCGACATGTCGGAGGAGAATATGACTGGACCGAATACACGCCTGCGTGTCCCATCTCCCATGTACTGGGACGGCTCGGAAGCGCGCGAATGTGAGGCGTCATGTCGGTCCTGTGGAGGTCACATACGGGATCGCGAGGACTTCGTGCTTTCATTCCCGTACTAGAAATTAAAAGAAGGATTAGAGCGAGGTGGTGGCGCGAAGGAAGAGACGCGACGAAGCGCCCGTCGATCAAATTATGTCAGCTGGATTAGGCGCAGCCAACTCGGACTATCGCTCCGCCACCTCCCACCTGGAGGGCGAGGCGGAGGGCGAGGCGGAGGGCGAGGCGAAGCGCGCAAAGGCGAAGGGCGTGGTGGCGAAGTTGGTGGGGGATGCGGGGAGGTTGGGGCGGCATGGGGAGGCGCGAGGTGTGCGAGCAGCGATGAGACCCGAGAGATGAACGAACGACGAGCAAACAAACGTATACCCCCCGAATACCTACTGACTGTATTTTACCCTGCTGTTATACGCGTATGCCAAAAATATTGTAATTTGATGCCATCGATCGCGACTCGCTTGCTCTTCCCTTCCTTCGACAATTCAACTTGAATAAAATGTCGCAACGCAAGCCCTCAACTTCAAAACTCCTCAATGCCACCAGTGTCCGGCTAGGTTAGGCTGCTACAAAATCTAGGAACATGCAAACGGGCCCAGACGGTTACCGCATCCCGACCTCCCGACCGCGCTTCCAGCTTTATCTTCAATGCTTCGGGACGACGGGCGGGCTGGCAACGAGCCTTGTCAGGGGTCTTATTCTTGCAGGCATGGGACTGCGCGCGCAGCTCGAACGTGGACGAGGCCAGGCCACGCCGACCTGTTCACTGCCCTGGCCGGGCACACGACGACGACGACGACAGTAAGTTCTGCCCCCGTCAGTCGAGTCGTGCCCGGCCCAAACCGCGATGAGCTGGGGGGGCTCGATGTAGCCGCGAAGCGGACGATCGTTTGAAAGTACCGGCGTCCTTCTCTTGATTTCGAATCTTAGTACTAGTGTTTCCGGGGCGGGCCAGTGTTCGCCCTTAGCTTGCGGGCCGCTTAGCATCTCACTCGTGTCAATTACGAGACTGACAAAATTCTCCTTCTCTTCCCATCGCATCGCGTCCACGACGCGTCTGTTGAAGTCACGAGTTATGTGTGCACACTGCCCTGCGGCGCACTTTTTTTTCCAGGTCCCGCCTTTCTTCCTGTTTTCTCGCTGTTCCTAGACTAAA
>JARKIC010001699.1:0-101393 GCA_029378375.1 Mycena olivaceomarginata
CGCCATCTCTCGGCGGCAACCTCCCCTCCCAGCATCTAGGAGGAGGTCCTCGGCGCCCCCTAGATCTGTCTTGCGGGTCCTTCCTCCTCGATCTCCGTTGTCTCCGTCTGGGGGGGTCGCCGTCACCTCCTGCCCCTGTGCCTTGCTGTCCACGCGTGTTCCTTCCCGATGCATCTGGGAGGTGAGTTCCGGTGCCCTCCTCTGCTCCTCGACCTGAGTTGTGCAGCGGCGGAACGAAAGATCCAGCGGACAAATGCGGCAGTGGGTCTCTCCTAAAGCTAAGGTGAGAGTGATGAAAGGTCTCTTCTTTGGCTGTGTCCACCACTGTGGATAGGGTGGCCTTAAAAGGTTGCTGTGAATGCCCCTTTCCCCCTTGCACTTGGCTTGCCGATTCATTCATGAATCTTGCGTCGTAAGCCCACATGCTGCTCGAAGCCATGCCTTTCAGCGGGTCAGGCAGTCCTCGTCCAGGCACGGCCGTCGCAAAGGTCGCGTCTTGAGGGGAGGAAGGCAGTAGTACGTCTTCCAGCTTCTTGAAGCGTATGTTGGGACCAAGCAGACCTGTAATTACAGCGGGAGAGGCTGTGCTAGCATTTTCCGTGGCTCGTGGGTCTGCTCCTCCACTCTTGAGCTTGTTCTTGGGCACAGGAGAGCGCACCTCCTTCCGCCCCCTTGTCAGGGATCCGGAAACAGCCCTGGGGTGGCTCCGTCTAGAGGGTCCCGCAACCTCCGGAGGTGGGGGCACGAAATTCGGGCCCACTCCGTGGCTAGACCTGACCGAGGCGGCGACCGCCATGCGCATCCCGTCCTCCGCGTAGTAATAGGTGGTAGGGTGCTCTTCCGGGACTCTATCAGGAAAGGCTTGCGAGAGGTAGGTCGGGACTTCTACTACACTCTCAATTCTGGCCTCCCCTGGTGTGTATCCGGTTGGCCAGACACTCCGAAGGTGGGGTACATTCTGGTAGAGATAGTTCACGTCCACGATGGGAGACCCATCGACCAGAAAGGCCGCATAAACTTCCAGCACCGTCGACACCGGGGAGTGAGGCATGTCTTCCTTGGTAGTAGCTCGGAACTCTTCCTGATATTCACAAAGCTCCTTTGCGCTAAGCCCATCCTTACGCTGAGGGCTTGCCAGGTGACAGTCAGCTAATTCAGGTCACCTGCGCTCTTCAGAACTCTCAGGAACGAGTATTGTGGGATCCACAACAAATTCTTCCAGGAACGAGGGCGGAAGCTCGAGACAACAGGAAGTTTACGTCCTTAACTGTTTTTTCAGTCCTAATCAGGAATCCTGTTTCTAGGCTGAACCAGGCCACGGGTCTATCATGAAGGCTGGCGCCTCTGTCCAAGATATCTGTCGGGTCCAAGGTGTGTTTACTTGCAATACTAGTCGCTCGTTCGAATAACGGGGCTTCGCTCTCCGAATGTGAGGAATAGTTCCGCTCGAACTCAGCCATTGGCGATAAAGTGTATCCTCTTTCCATGCCAGGGGCCAAAGAGCGGATAGATTCAGTGTGGGTAGCCATGACCAAAGAAGGAGGCGAAGATGACGACGAAGGAAGGGTGAATGAATTGATAGGTTTGAGATCAGGGTCTGCGACGCTGAAGGATTGATGATGCGGCGAGGGGACGTGAGCCGTCTCTTTGGTAGTAATCAGTTTCAAAGGAGCTACATTAGATATCTTGGAACAGGGAGCTCTGGTGATAGTGGGCAACGAGAGGAATGTGAGGGTTTTGCCCACTCTAGCGGCGGTGCGCATATGAGAGGCTGCTGGGCTGACAAAGGTCTCAGAAGAGAGTCCCGCACGAGACTCCTTATCTGGAGAGATTGAACGGGATACCGATCAGGAAGAACTCTCCACTACTTTAGAGTCATCGCCCGTTTCTCCACTGCTCCGAAGGTGGGATCTTGCTGCTGATGCTTTGGTGGGTTGTAGCAATCGAGATCTCGCTGACTCCACTTGGGAGAAAGGACACAGGAAGGTTCCTCCTCGCGCACGAAAAGGGGGTATGGTATAATCCCAATGAGGATTAGCCAGAGTGCTTAGTATTCCGGATTCGTCCACTTTGTAAGGACAGAAGGATCCTTACTCTCGGTAACCAAGCACGTAGATAAGGCCGAAGTGCTCGTCCTTATGTTTGTGGGACAGACCCTCTTCAAGACGGTCCAAGCCTTAAAAGAAGCGACTAGAGGACGGATATCTGTACGCTCTAATACGTCGCTACTTAATCCCTTAGTGGTAAATACCACACAGAGAGATGGGACCCAATTTAGAAGAAAGGGGATCTTGTCAAGTTGTATGGGTGTGAGGTCGTTAATAGGGTTGTATAGATTGTGTAAGGCTTGCTTGTGCCTCTATCAGCGCCGGTAGACAGGCTGGGAAGGCTGTAGGCAAGTTGGTAGTTGTTAAGTGAAAAGTGTTATCATATTATCACAGTCACAGATAGATAAGAGTGTTACAAGTACAAGATAAGAGTCATACGTGCCGGAAGTAAGTATTCGTGAATAGGAATTATGAGAAGAGAGGAATACCGATTCCAGACTCCTTACAAGTCCCCAGACACACCACAGATGACACAGAAGCGTACACGAAGTACATGAGTGGTTGCAAACCGATCGGGGTTTGAACCACTGGATACAATGACACTCAGGACTAGGAAACCCAAACGTCGGGTCTCCTAGGTCCTCCGACACCACAGGAACCAACACAGAGGAGTACAGGAGTATCAGCATTAACGCTCCTTACAGCCAATGGCGGTACCCAAGGCGCGAACCAAAAACTTACCGTTTTGGGCGAATTTCTATCCCTGAGACCGATTCAGTCATATCTCGGTGAGTTTTGCAGGGATCGAGATGAAACATGGATAGATAATTCGTACTAATTCATGCGCAATTAGTAATAGAAAGAAATCCGAAAAAATATCATATCTTGACTTGCCTGGCATCTGAGGCTTGTTGGCCCATACATTCGCACTAAGGAGTCCAGTTCTTGTCAGAAGGAGTTGATTTTTTGGCAGTGTGTTCTTCAGTACGTATAGAACAATGTAATAGAGTCAAAATACAAATATTTGCCCTCCTTCCTTTTATTTTCTGCTCAACAGTATTTTGTACTGCCATCACAGAATTCTCTCAAACAACCTGGTTTCTGACTCAAATGAAGAAGAGAAAGTATCAGGAAGGGTCCGATAGTACTTTTACATACTTAAATCTTGTGCATGGTCAAAAAAATGCGTGTACTACATGCTAATTGGGTCGCATCGCGTCTATTCCCAGTCACCATCATTTCATGACTTCCCGTGATTTGATCAGTCTCCTCGTCACTGTCGACGCGCGTTGCCAGTGCCACTCAGCATAGGTAAATGGTCAACAAGAAGAAGTCCCTGGCAATTTCTCGACAGCACAAAAAGGAACTAAACAACAATCAGTCTGAAACTCTTTCAGACTCGGATCCCAGTCCCACATTCTCTCGCTCCAAGTCGGAGTCACGCTCGCTTGAATTCCCTTATTCCCCAACTCCTATGGAACCGACTTCTGAGTCCGATGAATTCCCCGCGTCTGTTACTGTCCCCGCTCGCGTCATGAGGTCTAGCAAGCGCAAATCAGAGGCGACTTCTGACGTCTCTGATGTTGATCTCGCTCGACCGGCCAAAAAGAAACCGGGGCCAAAGCCAAAGGCCAAGACTACCAAGCCGAGCTCGGCCAGTGAGGACAGCGAACCGGAGAGTGACCCCAAATCTGCAAAGAAGAAACCCGGTCCTCAGCCAAAGTCTAAAAGCAAGGCCACAGCTGTATCAAAAGGGAAGAAAGCGAAAAGTGCGTCTTTATCCCCAGCCTCCGAATACTCATAGGTTGATCCTATCTCCTAGAAGTTGATTCTGATGTCGAAGATGTTGAGATTATAAAGCCTGCGCTAGTGCCGCAAAGTACGTGTTCACAACTGGATCATCAGGCGTAGGTCTAATTAAATGATAGAAATTGTACTCATGGTACCCGAGGCTGCCACAGAGGGTAGCCAGCGCGTCTCCCTCAAATCCTCGATTTCGTTTGAGGATACTATCGAACTTATGCACGAAACAATCGGCTGTGTTAGTGTTGGACGCAAGCCAACGCTTGCGTACAAGTTCTCAACGGCAAATAAGAATACAACAACCATCAATCTTCGTACCAAAGACGACTGGGAAGGTTTAGTAACTGATGTCCTTGCGAAAATGAAGACCAAGAAGGATATTCAGGTCAACATTTCCGTGCTTCCGGAGAATGTAAGCATCCCGTTTATTCCCTTTTTGCCCACAGTCTCAACCCATCTAGTATATGATTTCTTTGCGTGCAAAAAATAAGAAGAAAGCACCGGCGACCACGACAGGGAAAGGCAAGCGTAAATTGACCGTCATGGACCTGGACAACGACGATGAGGAAGGGGAGAATGACGACGACGAGGATGTTGAGACTGGCAAAAAGAAAGCTTTAGCAGATCTCAACACAGTGTACCGTGCATGTGTCCGCTGCGGGGCCGACAGTGCTATGCAAGATCGACCGGAGCGGTAACCACATCCATTTGTCGTTTCCGCAGCGCCGTGCATGGGCCGTTAGCTTGGTAAGAATCCATTTATTCCAACGTACTATCACTTATCATTTGATTCAGGCCTGCGGAACAAAGGGGGGTGACGAAAACAACCCCACCCGACACCGGCACCTTATTCAGTATGTTCCATGGAACCGCCAAGGCTCCCACATTGCCTCCGGTCCCCGTTCAACCTCATCCTCAGTATCCGTACTTCCCTCCGATGCCCCCTATGGGCTATGGTTTGCCCGGCTTTCCTGGATACATGCCCGCACCCGGTGGTCCTCCCGCTCACCCTGTCATGTCAAGTGATCCGCCTGATGATGCGTGTACATACCCATCAATCATCGATTTCATCGAGACGCTTATCACTAAAGTTCCCCAACAGCAATCGCTTCGAGAGGCTGGGCTGAACCTTCACACTCTCCACTACTATGGCATTGACGAAATCACAACTCTCACGGCGGACGAATTTGGCACAGATAAATTTGGGAACGTTCTTTGGGGTGATGCCGAGTATTTACTTGGGCAAGTGAGGAAGGAGGTGAAGCGGTTGGATAAGGTGGCACGTCGCGCTCGGCTCTGATATCTTGGTAGCTCAAACTGTATATCTATTTCTTGGAAGTAAAGTCGCACATGCGCAAGCTAATTCAATGTAGTGTTTACCTACAAATACCCGGAGTGACGAAACCACCCACGCGAGGCCTCGGCTGTGACCTGATTCATGGCATTGTATAAGTACACATACGGTGCAGCCTTGTCATCACCCTCAGTGATCCCCCGAAATTCCTGTCCATTGCGTCAGATGTAGTGTTTGATCCAAGAGAAACACTCTTCAATTGGGTTGAAGTCTGGTGAGTATGGCGGCAGGTACAGAAGCTTGATACGTCTGAAGATTTGGTCATCAATTATTAGAATACAGCAAAGGGAAGAAACGGACTTGGCGTTGCACATTTCCTCAACTTCTTCGACATGATGGATCCGGCAGTTATCGAGGATCAAGACACTTCGCGGAGCTGGATACGGGTTCATGACTTCAAGCAAACCTTCGAGCCAGTCAACAAACTGTTCGCTGTTATATCCCCCAATTTTCACATGGGTATAAATGAGACCGTCAACTGTTATGGCAGGAAGAAGTGAATAACTACAGCGAACCCAAATCATTTAGTTTGAATAAACAATTGATGAATGTTCCGTACCGTGTTCCCCGCACAAAATTGCGTGACTTGGTACACCGGAGGCCTCTGTATGACCAACCGTTGTTACGGTAGGTGGTCAAGATGTTGACCGCAGACTCGTCTGCAGTCACAAGATACTCTGTGGGGTATTGACCAACCTCTAGAGTGAATTCACGTCGAGCATTTTCGCATCTTTCGGCCGCTGGTTTGGAAAGCTGGGACTCCTGTCAGCTGGGTTTCAATTGTATCCGGACAACTTGCCTTTTTGGATGTCATTCCAAGACGTTTGAGGGTCCAACTGATCGTGCTCAATGAGATCTTGAGTCCGTGAACACATTGAAGTTGATCTTGAATTTCATCAAGGAATAGATCGGGGGAATGGTCGAGCATCCCAAGCATCATCTAAGGTCTGTTCAGACAGAAATCATCAGCTGTGGAATGACGCACATCGACGGCCTCTCTCGACATCAACGGAGCCCTTCCTGAGCGTGCACGCTGTCTGGAAACCTCTCCGATCTCATTGTAAACCTGACGGACACGTTGCACAACGCGTAGAGGCATATCGAGGAGGAGCATGATCTCAGTGGAGCTCAAGTGGAGTCTCTGAGACATATGGATAACACGTCGCTTCAGATCATGAGAATAGTGGTGTCTGAGGGGAACTTGACGCTGTTTTCGTGCCATGAGATGGAAGGAGTAGCAAACACGTTGCGTGATTGTGACCTGCGGTGACATGACGCGTTCGAGTCCGGGCCGAAAAGATTCGGCGTGCTGAGGACAATTGATTAGTGTTGCACCTCATCGATATCTATGAGATGGGGAGTATTTTCGAAAGCAGATTTGGCTGCAAGGCAGCATAACGAAGCTACTTGGTGTAATAATCCAGCCGGGGTAATTTCAAATGCAACCCTCTCTTATCCCATCCTATCCCATCCTATCCACGACTCTCAGTCTCAGTCGCAGGGCATCCAATCTCAGATAGTAAGGAGTAACTGAATGAGCTCAGTCAGAAGAATATTGCAGAGAACAGTGCATTGCACACACCGCAAACCCCGCACAAAGAAGGCAGGCACAGCCCTCGTTTTCGGTATACCAGTGGACGTGGATGTGTGAATAGGGTACCAAAGGGTTGGTGGAGTTGTCCCCGTTCGGATGCCAGGCTCTTTGCCATCGCTGGCGATTATAACCTGGCAGACTGCAAATTAGTCACGAATAGGAATCAAGGACGGGAAACTCGAGGACTTGAGCTGTTCCTGCAGTCGCTTGAGGCATCTGAAAGGCAGGAGACGAGAACGTAGTGGTGGTGGAGAAAGAAAGGCGTGTATCCACAGTGACGCCACTAATGAAATAACGGCAACATATGATGGTTACCGAGAATAGATGCGATGCGACCCAATTAGCATGTAGAACACGTGTTTTTTGACCATGCACAAGATGTAAGTGTGTAAAAGTACTATCGGACCCTTCCCGATACTTTCTCTTCTTCATTTGAGTCAGAAACCAGGTTGTTTGAGAGAATTCTGTGATGGCAGTACAAAATACTGTTGAGCAGAAAACAAAAAGAAGGAGGGCAAATATTTGTATTTTGACTCTATTACATTGTTCTATACGTACTGAAGAACACACTGCCAAAAAATCAACTCCTTCCGACAAGAACTGGACTCCTTAGTGCGAATGTATGGGCCAACAAGCCTCAGATGCCAGGCAAGTCAAGATATGATATTTTTTCGGATTTCTTTCTATTACTAATTGCGCATGAATTAGTACGAATTATCTATCCATGTTTCATCTCGATCCCTGCAAAACTCACCGAGATATGACTGAATCGGTCTCAGGGATCGAAATTCGCCCAAAACGGTAAGTTTTTGGTTCGCGCCTTGGGTACCGCCATTGGCTGTAATGCTGTGATACAGGAACTGATTGTGATTGACCGCAATCATTTTAATTTATTAGAAGCCTATATAAGCACGGTAGAATCTCCATGTATAGTAGATTCTACCTCGTCTAATCTCAGGCTTCTACCTTGGCTTGACATAGGCATTGTCTCCACCCTGACCCGCTTCCTCCACATTGTACTACGGGTTATATCCACATCCCGGGTTGTATACCTGAGTGGATATCACACCCTCTTTGACTCGTTCCGGGTTCCACCTCGCATCCCGACCTACAACATACGGCCTCCTAGGGAGGACACCATATGGTTGGTCTTACTGCTCAGGGAACACACGAACTACTAGCGTCTATCGGGTTTATCCTGGTTGGGATTCTCGTCAGGTTACTCGTTGTTTAGCCGACCCAGAGGCCATTGCTGACATATATGGTTGAAATGGGAAGACAATGTTCATAGCGGTTCCGTGGTTGGAGGGTCAAGGGTGTGGTGGCTGTGTACATTATGTAACAAGCACATACCCTGATCGGACCCCGCCGCTTAACAACAGACTATGCTCGCAAGGGGTTGTGATGTCCGAAATTGTTGTGAAAAAATTGTGATCCGTACCTGGGCCAAACAAGTTTTTCCTGATTTGGTGATGGTTATCCAAGAATTGGCTCAACAATCTCGTCTCCGTAGCTCTGGACTCCAGCGCCCTGCTCTGACCTGTCTCGATCATTGCCCTTCAGCCACTTCCCGGCCAACCACCCTGCGCACCCAGACAAACTTGAATATTTTATTTGAAACTGTTCTACCAACCAAATCCTTTCATAAAATATGCCTGTGTTCCATTCAGTTCCTCTTTGTATTGGAATCACTGTGATTTCGGGCTATCTGTATCCACTTGAATTTTTGCTCGCTGACGCTCTCCCTGCTTTTTGCTTGCATCCTGCTCCTAGGGCTGGGTTTCCTAGGCAGACTTTGTGCATTTCCGCTATGTTGTAAATGTATTTTCCGATCCCTTCGAGCAGTATCCACCCCGTTGGATCTCCTGCACTAACCTTGCATTTTTGCACTAGATCTTCCTGGTGTTTTTTCCCCTTACAAGTTTGTTCCAGGTGTTCTGATTCCTCCCCCGATATGATATAATCTAACTGCGAAGGGCTCCGGGATCTCCCCAGACAGGACTGTGTTGAACAGAGCTTCTTTCATTTCTTGAGCTGGTCGATGTTGGACCCACCCTACAGCAAATCACTGGCTGCCCAGGAAATATTATTTTTGTGTCCAGTCCTTTTCAATGCCTGAGATGGTTTGACTGCGGTGATTGATACTTATCTGCGAAAATGTATGTTTAACTTCAACCACAGTTTGTTGCTGAGTGCTGCAAGTCCAACAAACTCAACCACAGAGAATGGTTGCAGGAAAATCCCACAGAACAGCAGTTTTCATGTTCATTCATGTTCAGTGCGTCCTGATGAGGTATGGGCCGTTCTGAAATGTATTTCTGGTAAAACGTGGATTGCACCGTGAGGCTGGTTTCGGTACACATACACTGGTTGGGAGATTCAAGATTTTCAGCACAATTTATGGTGAAAAATGTTGTTTGTTTTTCAGACATTTTTCACTGAAAAAAGCAGTGAAAAATTCAAATCTTTTTCGCCTTTTTTGAGCTTCCTTTGAATTTTTCACCTTAAACTCACAAAATAGTGAAAATGTTTTGAGTTTTTCACTACCTTTTCAGTGAAAAATGTCTGAAAAAACAAACAACATTTTTCACCGTAAATTGTGCTGAAAAACCTGAATTTCCCAACCAGTGATATGATTGTGGATTTATATATGCTCATTCCTCCAGACTTTGAAATGTTTCCAGTTCACACCTAGCTAGTATACAGTATTGCCCGTGAAATTTAACTAAGCATAGGCATCAAAGTCATCGCATGGAGAACAAGAATAGAACTACGAAAAGCTCACTTGAAGCTTGACGGGTTTACGTGGAAGGTGTATTTATACACAGTTGAAGTACAGAACTTGGCACCTGAATAAAATTGTACCATAGCGCGACTCCGTGTAGTCATGACAGTCATCTCGTTTATCGAGTATTCCGCAACAATAGAAAGGTAATTTTAGCTGCAAAGATTACATCATACCGCCGGCAACCTGGCAGACGTTAAGCCTTAACCTTGACTTAAGCCTTTGCTCCATCATGAGGTCAATTCTCGTCCTATCAGTGGCAGCCTTGCTGCCTTATACAGCCGTGACCGCAACGCCCACCGCCGTCAACCCAACCAACAATGTCACATACCAGGGCCTTGTTCGCAACGGCATCGAAGTTTTCCTCGGGATCCAGTTCGGCCAAGACACAAGCGGCGCGAACCGCTTCAAACCCCCGAAGCCGTGGTCACCAAAGGCCGGGAGTGTCGTCGAAGCGACAGCGTATGGAGCCGCTTGCCCGCAGCCTGAGGGGGCATCAGGCCCGCTGTCAGTCACCCCCGTGTCGAAGATCTCGGAGGACTGCTTGAACCTCAACATCGCGCGACCCAGCGGTGTGGATGCCGGGGCCAAGCTGCCCGTCATAGTCTTCATCTACGGCGGTGGCTTCTTCACCGGGTTCAACGAAGAGCAGACCACGGCGCCGGATGGGATGATTCTGGAGTCCGTTCAGAATGGCCTGCCAGTCATCCATGTGCGCATGAACTACCGCCTCGCCGTCTTCGGGTTCGCGGCTTCGAAGGCGTTGTTGGGAGAAGGCTCATCAAACGCGGGTCTGCGTGATCAGCGGCTGGCTCTTGAGTGGGTGCGGGACAATATCGAGCATTTCGGCGGTGATCCAAACACCGTCACCATTTTCGGCCAGAGTTCGGGCGGCCTGGCAGTTGGGATGCAGGTTGTGGCGTATGGAGGGGAGAGGCCGGCGCCCTTCAAACGGGCTATCCCTGAAAGTCAGTTCCTCGAGCCAGGGATTACCGGCAATTTCACGCGGGATGCAATGCAAGCCGTAGTAGATCTGGTGGGTTGCAACACAACAGATCTGCAGTCCGCCGAGACGGCCGCGTGCCTACGCGATCTCGACCATCGCAACTTTGAACAACGCTTCGATCGCTGTGACTTCAGCCCGGGGGGACATCTCCCACAACGTCGGCGACATCTGGCTGCCCGCCGTGGACGGGGATTTCCTCCCCGCGGCGCCCTCCAAGCTGATCCGCGAGGGGCGCTTTGCCAATGTGACCGTTATGAGTGGGTGGACGCAAGACGATGTCGCTATCTTCACCGACCCTAGCATCACCACCGCGGAGGACACAGATAACTTCATTGGATCCTACCTCCCCGATCTTTAGCAGCAATAATCTCGAGCATCTCTTGTCTCTGTACCCAGTAACCGAATTCACCGCCAACCCACCAGCCAACCTGTCCTCCGAGTTTTACCGCAGCGCCGCCATCTTCCGCGACATCATCATGGTGTGCATGTCTATGTGGTTTGGCGAGGCCCTCGCCGCGAGGGGTAACGATGTGTACCACTACGACTGGAACCAGACCATCCTGACACCGCGACTCGAAGTCATCAGCCACGCACCCGGGCTAGGCGTCGTCCACACGAGCGAGTTCGCGTACATCTTTGGCAACCTGAGCCACTATGATGACGGACGAGCGCCCTTCCATCCCAATCCCGGGGACTGGGCGCTTGAGACGCGTGGGACGCGATCCTGGAGCACGTTTGCGAGTTTGGGGAAGCCGGGGGGTGGTGGGGAAGAATACGTTCCAGGGCTTTGATGTCGCGTTTCCTGCTAATGGGATGGACGGGCCGTTCATTTTTGTGGCTGGCGGACCGAATGAGGGTTATTATGCGCTTGATGGGCCGAAGTCGACAGAGACGGTGGAGAGGCAGCGTTTGAGGGAGCGGTGCGGATTTTTGAACTCGGATGGGGTGATTGCGCAGATGAAGTTTTAGGTATGATGAGAATCCGATGTCAGTGGTAGATTCAATGAGATACTGTAAGGCTATTTAAGCCTCCTCTGGCCAAGTTCACCTTCTAAATCGGGACGAAAGCGGTTGTTTGTCCTTGCTACTCGGGAGGGTCAAGTTTTTTGCTTTCGATCACTTCGTCCTTCCCCGCAGGGCCGCAATCTCGAGGAAACTGGAGGCAGCGTAATTCTTTGAAACGCCC
Organism: Mycena olivaceomarginata; assembly: GCA_029378375.1. Lineage (NCBI taxonomy): Eukaryota > Fungi > Basidiomycota > Agaricomycetes > Agaricales > Mycenaceae > Mycena > Mycena olivaceomarginata. Next base: position 11,777 of record JARKIC010001699.1, read on the forward strand.
CTCTCTACGCTGGTGTACTCAGTAATACCACCGTCCGAAATCCTTGGCCAAATGCGAAAGCAATTGGATCCTCGAATCCCGATTCTGATAAATAACAATGTCAAGAAGAACAACCGGTCATTTATTGTCTTGGTTGGAGATAAAGGGAGGGACCAGGTGCGCCGCGCAAGACTACACTATGCCTCAAATAACCCGTGTGCATAGATTGTGAATCTCCATTTTTTGCTTTCACAAGCTAGAGTGTCCGCACGTCCTTCGGTGCTTTGGTGCTACAAGAAGGAACTCGGTTTCACGAGGTTGGTCTGACAGCTCATTCAATGTTTGTGTCCATTCTCTGTGTGGGCCTACATGTTCATCGAACCGCGTCTGACTCTTGCGTTCCTGTCAGTCACCGTAAAAGTCGTGAGGCCAAGATCAAGCGCGATGTTAAGCGTGGGCTCCGGGAAGCGAACGAACAGAATCCATTCGAGATTTTCGTGACGGTAACCGATATTCGGTATACGTGCGTGGATTTTCCGGTTCTCTACGGTCACTTTTGCTCATTGGACGATGTAGGTATTACAAAGAATCCGAGAAGATCCTGGGAAACACCTATGGGATGTGCATTCTGCAAGACTTTGAGGCCATAACGCCGAATCTGCTCGCGCGCACGATCGAAACCGTTGAAGGAGGGGGCTTAATAGTGCTGCTTCTCAAAACGATGACGAGCTTGAAGCAATTATACTCCATGACCATGGTGAGTCTTCGCGTTGTTTGTAAGTGGCGTTACATATACCTTTCCAGGACGTGCATTCGCGGTATCGGACGGCCTCGCATGATTCTGTTGTCGCCCGCTTCAACGAGCGGTTCATCCTCTCTCTCGGCTCTTGCGAAGACTGTTTGTTCCTCGACGACGAGCTTAATGTCCTTCCCATCTCCCGAGGCAAGGATATCACCCCGCTGGACGACGACAGCGTCCCCAAGTCCTCACCGGACCAAGCACAACTGGAGGACCTCCGACAGTCGCTTGCGGACACCACCCCTGCCGGACCCCTCCTCACGCTCTCTAAAACGCTCGATCAAGCTCAGGCCCTGCTGACATTCATCGAGGCCATCTCGGAGAAAACTCTCTCTTCCACCGTCACCCTTACCGCGGCCCGTGGGCGAGGAAAGTCCGCCGCACTTGGGCTCGCAATTGCAGCGGCCTTGGCGCACGGCTACTCGAATATCTTCGTGACCAGTCCCCAGCCCCGAGAACTTGAAAACATTGTTCGAGTTTATATTCAAGGGGATGGACGCACTGGGGTACGAGGAGCATCTGGATTACGACATTATGCAGAGCGTCGACACCGAGGGCGGCGCGAAGGGTGCCATTGTTCGGGTCGATATCTTCAAAAAACCACCGGCAAACAATCCAAGTGCGTTCAGAATCTCAATGGGCTTTATTTTATTAATGCTTTCATGCATAGTATATCCAGCCGCAGGATGTCCACGTCCTCGGACAAGCGGAGCTCGTCATCATCGACGAAGCTGCTGCCATCCCCCTTCCTCTCGTACGCAATCTGTTCGGCCCGTACCTCGTATTCCTGGCCTCGACCATCAACGGATACGAGGGCACAGGGCGCAGTCTGTCCCTCAAACTCATCCAGCAGCTCCGCGAGAGCACACGGCCCTCTCTGTCCAAAGCCCCCGCGGGAACCAACGCAGGCCGGGACGAGGACAAGTCCGCCGGGCCGTCAAAGAAACACCCCAAACCCGCGCCCAAAGCGCGCACCCTGCGCGAGCTGAAGCTCACCACCCCGTTCCGATACGGCGTGGGCGACCGCATCGAGAAGTGGCTGTACAACGTGCTCTGCCTCAACGCCTCGTCCTCGTCCGCGTCGTCGCACCGGGGCACGCCGCACCCCTCGACGTGCACGCTCTTCTACGTGAACCGGGACACGCTGTTCAGCTACCACCCTGCGAGCGAGGTGTTCCTGCAGCGCATGATGGCGCTGTACGTCGCGTCGCACTACAAGAACCAGCCGAACGACCTGCAGATGCTTTCCGATGCGCCAGCGCACCACCTCTTCGTGCTGCTTCCGCCGATAAAGGACGACGAAGAGGTTCTCCCGGGTACGGATCGCGAGCGTTGGAGGCGCTGAACGCGTTCTACAGCGGAGAGTATTACAATTTCGATGCGTCTCCATATCCTAATCTCAGTGCCTTTGACCCGGTATGTGCCGTGTTCTCGGACTGCGCCATCCTTACTCACCCCTCCTCGTGGTACAGGCCTCAGGCGACATACAGACCGAAACACCGACCGTCCGCGCGGTATCCAGCATGCCCCCGCTATTGCAGCGGCTTTCCGAGCGCAAACCCGAGATATTAGACTACCTCGGCGTGAGCTACGGTCTCACTGGCCTGCTTCTTCGGCAAGTCCTTTAGCTGATTCCTCGTTGACGAGCCCTTGTTGACGGCGTGCCGCAGGTTGTGGAAGAGAGCAGGCTATGTTCCTCTATACCTGCGGCAGACCACAAGCGACCTGACGGGCGAGCACAGCTGCGTCATGGTCCGGGGTCTGAACAGTTCGTCCGAGAGTCCCGAGTGGCTGGGTGAATTCGCAAAGGGTGCGTTGACTTTCTTCTTCCGCACATACGCAGCAGCATCTCATGTTGTTCTATTTAGACTTTCGACGGCGGTTCTTATCCCTCCTGTCTTACAAGTTCCGAGAATTCGGCAGCGTGACGGGGTTGAGCATTCTGGAGGCCGTCAACAGCGGTATCAAGGCTGTCGACGCAGACCCTTCGAAATCCAGAGTATGCCCCCTAAAAACAGACCCGGGCCGTCAACTGATTGCACGCAGCACTTAACGCGACGGAGCTCTCGCACCTGCCCACGCCTTTCGATTTGAAGCTGACTCGGTGGTTCGGGTGCAGCAATATTGCGTCGAGTTTCCTGGGCGGGCAAAGCGGTGGCGATCGTTGGGATTCGACGTTCCGGAGCCTGAGGCCGCCCCCGCCGATCCCAAGGTTGATATTGTTGTTGCTCTGGATCGCCTGAACTTATGAGACAATCTGTACGTTAATCTGCTGTATATTATCGACTGTAGATGTGAAGATCCTTTTCTGGAATAGGCAATTATATTTGTCTCGCTTGGCTTTTCTCTTCCCCCACCATGGCTTCGCACATCCTCTCCCGTTTTCGCAGTATGACCCCCTTCCGAACACGAAGCTCTGGAGGTGGGGCATTCGCGATACGGCTGTAAGAGGGTTGCGCACTATGGAGGCGCAATTATTCGTTCCCCAAACTGGATACGAGATGTCCCCGGAGAGAGACACCTCTTTGCGCCAAACGGTCCGGCTCTGTCGTTCCATCCTTTCTGCATTTCGGCGCATCCCTCCGGAAATCCTCGCGTACATCTTTATCCTCTCCATGCCATCCGTCGCGGAAGCCGGAACGGTGCCGTGGCACGCATCCCTCGAGCCCAGTCCGTGGATTCTGGGGTATGTCTCTCGGCAGTGGAGGGCCGTTGCGTTGGCGTCTCCGACGCTGTGATCCCGCATTATCATCCGAAGTACGAGCAGCGGCGGCTCGGAGATCTGCTCCCTTCCAATGCTCGAGACCCAGCTCGCGCGGTCGGGCAAGGCCCCGCTCGGGGTTATTTTTGACTACGAGAAACTCAACGACGAGTCCGACAGCGACGTCCGAGAGTTGGCGTTGCAGACGCTCGCGAGACACTCTGCGCGCTGGAAGGCGCTGTACATCACCGGATCACAGTGCGTCCACCTTGCGAGTGTGCGGGGGCGGCTGCCGCTCCTGGACAAGCTTTCGGTGTGGGGGAGAGAGGAGGAGGGGACCGAGGACGGAAACTCGCCCCCGCCGCCGATCAGCTACTTTACACTGGCGCCCCGGCTTCGGTTTATCGAGGTCGACGATGGGTTCCCGTTCTTCGAGGTGCCTTGGGCACAGTTGACTCGGTACGAAGCGCTCGGGCCGTGGGCTGGCCATATCACCGCCCTGAGGCTTCTGGCGGATGTCGGGTCGTGCGGCTTCATGATGGTCCGCGGAGCCCATTTGGAGGATCCATATAATCGGGGAACCAGAATCGTCGAGTTGCCAAAGCTCCGCCAGCTCCAGCTGAGTACGGAGCGATCCAACTGTGGGATTGAAGAGTATTGGAGGTGGCCGCAGTGGCTGAGGGTGCCTGGGCTGACTACCTTCTGGATTAAGACTGTAATACAATTTAGTCGGAATACAAGCTACACGGCGTAAGATGTGGAGACTACGGAGAACATAATAGTAATAATTTATTGCTGTTTACAAAATAGGCGGTCACGCCACACAAACCATCCAGCTCGCGCAGGCTGTATCTCAATAAATACCGCTCAGAACCACATGAACTATAGGAGTTTTCGAACCGTCTCATGGAGCTCTAGAGCGCCCCGAAGTCAGTTATGCGATCTGATGACGTCTTCGTTGACCTCGCTCAAGGGCCTGTCTCTGGAGTGCGTGAGCCGCAGTGACAGAGTGGGCAAGTATTCGGATGGTTTAAGTGCTCGGGGAATTCAAACGAGGAGGAAGAGCAGATCTAAATTGTATTATGGATAGATACATGGACAAGAAGAAATAGATAGAAAACAAAATACCGAAGGCAGCGCAGCGACGATAGCAGGTCGGACACGGAAACGGCGCGAGACTGAGCAGAGCCCGCATCCCACTACCTTAATTATTATCATTCAATCCTCCGATCCTCCAAGACAAAAGGGAAGACATGCCGGGAACGGAACAACGAAGATACAGTGCGTCTCTCGCGGAATCCGACATACGACATCGCCGACATCCGCGTCCACGGTGCACCAAGGTGGATTCGGCGAGGCGGTGTCCGTGCACGCCGCCGCTTCCCCATCCGCCTAGCCACCCATCGCTCCACGGCGCACGCGTCAGCGGCTACGGCGTTGACGCGCACCGTCTCCGCGCGCACTCTCGTCCCCGCTTCCCTCGGGTCGCGCGTAGCGTCCAGACGTCACCATCGCAATGGCCCCGTACAGCACGCCCTTCCGCCTCCTACATCACGCCACATCGAGACGACGACCAGCGCACCCTCCCAACCACGGGCACCGGCGCGAACGATCCCCATCCACATCCCCGCCACCACCGCCATCTCACTCCTTGCACTACGCTCCTGCTCGTGCACTGTGAGTACTCGGCGTCGCGCCCCCTCAGCGTCGAGATGTACGGCGTGCACACCATCCGTACATCGTCCGCCGAAAGAAATGGAACAGGAAAGGGCCGACGGACCAACACTCGTACGCGTCTGCGTCCGCCTCATTCCACCTTCATGATGCGAGTACGGCAGGCGCGGATGGGAGACGGCGCGAGACCCGGGACTTAGGGTTGTGGGAGGAGAGACGGCCTACCAGCACCCAGCCGGACGTTATTCATACAATTCCTCTCCTGCCTATGTGTCCGCGTCGAGTGATTGAGAGCGGCGGCAGAGCGGGTGGGAGAGTCACGCTAGGACACGGAAGTGGGATGGGAGGGAAGACGACATACCAGCAAGGCACCAGCACTCATACTTGTACTCGGACATCAGGAGCAGCACTCGTACATCGCGGTATCCATGCGTGAGTCGCCGTCTGCTGGGTCGACCTCAGCGTCGAACTATCGAGGGGCATGGCACGCAAGGGACAATCCTGTGAATAGAGGGCCAGGGACGGGCAACGGAGAGACGCCCACCACCACCACCACCACCACACGTACATCGCGATACCCGGTATCCATCTGCGCTCTGCCTCCGCTGTGCTGTGAGAGCGGTTGGAGACGCCTATGGAATCAGCCCAGCCCGTAATCTGCTATCGACGCGAGTCGTCTTCTACGTCCGCGACGTTAATGATTGAGGACACGGGTAGGAAGCCTGCGATAGAAAGGAGTGAGTCCCGGAGAAAGGAAAGCGTAGGAGACGACGCACTAGGCACCCGTACTAGCGGTCTGTTATGAGCTCCGTTTCCGTTTCCGCGTCCGCATTCTTATTCGCGAGCGACCGCGGCATGTGGGGGTGTGAGTCGCGCTGGGAGAAGGAGTAGGGGACGACGTACCAGCACCAGTACTGCCGCACGGAGGCCTCGTGTCGAGAGCGCGGAGGCTCGATATCAGGCGTACCGACTTTACGGCAACAACGCCGTAGAAGGGCTAGCTAGGGTTATGAAGTAGCCTCGAACGTGGCGGTTAGACTGTGACGATTGCATTGTGCAAGACGAATCGTCTCTTTGTCCAGAGATCGGTCTGCGCTTGGCAAGTGGGCGGTCGAGTTACATCTCGACCGTGACAGCAACACTTTATCCCGAAAGGGCAGGACAGCCAACACTAACCGGTCCCTCCTTCCGAGTCGCTGTCAACCTTGCGCGTGGACTCCACGTTGCACAAGCACCGCGCTCTTCGCCTCTAAGTAACCACCATGACCGGCGAGTGCATCCCCGCCAACCCCGACATATCTGGTATCGGTGTTCGCGCAGCCATCTACGCACAAAATCTCTTATGCTTTGCGCCGGTTGTCGCGCACCTTTGGGACGGGAACGTCTCGGCCGATGAGATGAGAGGCGTGAAGGACCAATCTATCGGCATGCTTGCCATCGCCTTCGCGATTCTCATCTCCACCATCATTGGCGCCGCAAACGTTCGCAGTGGACAAATCGTAACCAGTTTCCACGCAGCGGTCATTCTCGATCTGAGCTGGATGAACAATACCAGCACTTGGATCTGGTTCCTGTTATACGCTCACCACCTCACCAAGCCGAACGAGAAAAAGGAGGGCAATAGCGATGGAGAAAGGAAACCCATACCTGCGATCTGGTCAGCCTGGATCAATTTTCTTCTCTCCCCTCTTCGTCAGCTTGTGAAGGACACTGGTGAGGGGACCGCTGATGAGGAAAAGGGTGCTTCTGGCGGAGTTAGGATTACTAGTAAGCAAAATACTGGACTGCCAAGTCACACTCAAATCTTACCTGCAGTCTTTCAACGTGCCTGGTACTTCGTCTCCGAAAAACCCGTTCTTACCCTCGGCTCCATCCACTTGTCGCTGATGGGCGCTATCGGTCTATGGCTGTGGAGCAATCCATCCAAGTTCGGTACCCCCCATCAGTCCCTGTGATCCATCAGTTACGGTGGTTGGTGGTGCTGTACGGTTCTCTTCGCCGGGATTGCGCATCTTTTCTCTGGCAATTTATTCCCTTCTAGTCATTCCTGGTCTCAACCTGGTCCCCCCCTTCCTCTTCTTCCTCGCACTCCATATAACGTACAACAGTTCTCGGAAGCATCATGCCCATTTCTGGGGACGACTCGACCATTTCTTCGATTCAAGTGCTCGCATTCCAAATATTTTTCACAACTTTCACGGAACCATACAACATACTGCCGCGGCGCTTCGAAGAATTCCCAGATCAACCCGGGCTATATTTCGGTGGCATCGCAGTCCACCCCCTGATTTGGAATCTGGCACACAGGATTCTACTCCTTCTGGGTGCTATGCTCCTGCGGAACCTGCTTCGCCGTTGTCAAAAAATCACACTGCCTTTCTCATTGTCGGCTTAGTCTGTCTTGCCGTCATCAACATCATCCTCCTTACCGATATTGAACTCACACTTCGGCGTAATAAAAGGGATCAATCTCCCGAAGAGGATGAGTGGGGGTTGGGCAGATCCTCGCATTGCTTCTTCTTGTTGTTCCCATCCGCGACTTTGTGACATCCATTCTGGACATTCAAGAAAAAGTCGCGAAGGATAAAGAGGCGGAAGCAAAGATTCAGGAAATTTTGAAGAACATCTCCGAAAAGCTGTCGCGACTGGCACTGCTGAAAGCGGCATTTTCATGGACTTGATCGGGCGAGGAGCTAATCCCACTGTTGAGCTGGAGGGTATGAATAGAATATTTCCACATGTTTGGGCATATGTTGATCAACTCCTATAGGGAAGAGCCTTCTACAGCTGGCAGCATACACAGGAAATGATGGTCTTATAAGATATCTGCAGGAACGGCATGTAAAGGATGAGCACGGTGAGGAGCAGTATCACAGTCCGTCTAGCTACTAGGCTCATTGGCATTTAGGGAGTGCCTTCCTCGCAGCTATTCAGAATAGACATTTTGTGGCCGCCTACCTCCTCAAGGACAGGAACAAGTCAGATATGCGAGGTATGTTGCAATGTTTATTTTGCATCTCAGTGTTTCATTGAGTCACATGAAGAAACAATACGAAGAACAAGTGCCTTGGTCATGAAATTGCTGGAGCATTCTGACAAGGATGTTTGTGAGGCTGCGATCAGCTGCCTGTCCAGTCTCGGAGCACAAGGTACGTATTCCCTTGTCCACCTGGAGCCCTTTGCCCTTCTGAGGCCGCCTCCCAGCCGAATTGCAGCAGGAGATCCGGCTAGCAATTTCTGGTGTTGTGAAATTGCTGGAGCATTCCAACCAGTATGTTCGTCAGGCTGCGATCAGCTGCCTGTCCAGTCTCGGAGCACAAGGTACGTATTCCCTTGTCCACCTGGAGCCCTTTGCCCTTCTGAGGCTGCCTCCCAGCTGAATTGCAGCAGGAGATCCGGCCAGCAATTTCTGGTGTTGTGAAACTGCTGGAGGATTCCAATGAGGATGTTCGTTGGGCTGCGATCAGCTGCCTGTCCAGTCTCGGAGCACAAGGTACATATTCCCTTGTCTACCTGGAGCCCTTTGCCCTTCTAAGGCCGCCTCCCAGCGGAATTGCAGCAGGAGATCCAGCCAGCAATTTCTGGGGTTGTGAAATTGCTGGAGGATTCCAACGAGGATGTTCGTTGGGCTGCGATCAGCTGCCTGTCCAGTCTCGGAGCACAAGGTACGTATTCCCTTGTCCACCTGGAGCCCTTTGCCCTTCTGAGGCCGCCTCCCAGCTGAATTGCAGCAGGAGATCCGGCCAGCAATTTCTGGTGTTGTGAAATTGCTGGAGGATTCCGACGAGGATGTTCGTCGGGCTGCGATCAGGTGCCTGTCCAGTCTCGGAGCACAAGGTACGTATTCCCTTGTCCACCTGGAGCCCTTTGCCCTTCTGAGGCTGCCTCCCAGCCGAATTGCAGCAGGAGATCCGGCCAGCAATTTCTGGTGTTGTGAAATTGCTGGAGGATTCCGACGAGGATGTTCGTCGGGCTGCGATCAGCTGCCTGTCCAGTCTCGGAGCACAAGGTACGTATTCCCTTGTCCACCTGGAGCCCTTTGCCCTTCTGAGGCCGCCTCCCAGCTGAATTGCAGCAGGAGATCCGGCCAGCAATTTCTGGTGTTGTGAAATTGCTGGAGGATTCTGACGAGGATGTTCGTCGGGCTGCGATCAGCTGCCTGTCCAGTCTCGGAGCACAAGGTACGTATTCCCTTGTCCACCTGGAGCCCTTTGCCCTTCTGAGGCTGCCTCCCAGCTGAATTGCAGCAGGAGATCCAGCCAGCAATTTCTGGTGTTGTGAAATTGCTGGAGCATTCCGACAAGGATGTTCGTCAGGCTGCGATCAGCTGCCTGTCCAGTCTCGGAGCACAAGGTATGTATTCCCTTGTCCACCTGGAGCCCTTTGCCCTTCTGAGGTCGCCTCCCAGCCGAATTGCAGCAGGAGATCCGGCCAGCAATTTCTGGTGTTGTGAAATTGCTGGAGCATTCCAACCAGTATGTTTGTCAGGCTGCAATCAGCTGCCTGTCCAGTCTTGGAGCACAAGGTACGTATTCCCTTGTCCACCTGGAGCCCTTTGCCCTTCTGAGGCCGCCTCCCAGCTGAATTGCAGCAGGAGATCCGGCCAGCAATTTCTGGTGTTGTGAAATTGCTGGAGCATTCCAATGAGGATGTTCGTCAGGCTGCGATCAGCTGCCTGTCCAGTCTCGGAGCACAAGGTACGTATTCCCTTGTCCACCTGGAGCCCTTTGCCCTTCTGAGGCCGCCTCCCAGCTGAATTGCAGCAGGAGATCCGGCCAGCAATTTCTGGTGTTGTGAAATTGCTGGAGCATTCCAACCAGTATGTTGTCAGGCTGCAATCAGCTGCCTGTCCAGTCTTGGAGCACAAGGTACGTATTCCCTTGTCCACCTGGAGCCCTTTGCCCTTCTGAGGCCGCCTCCCAGCTGAATTGCAGCAGGAGATCCGGCCAGCAATTTCTGGTGTTGTGAAATTGGCTGGAGCATTCCAATGAGGGATGTTCGTCAGGCTGCGATCAGCTGCCTGTCCAGTCTCGGAGCACAAGGTACGTATTCCCTTGTCCACCTGGAGCCCTTTGCCCTTCTGAGGCCGCCTCCCAGCCGAATTGCAGCAGGAGATCCGGCCAGCAATTTCTGGTGTTGTGAAATTGCTGGAGCATTCCAACCAGTTATGTTTGTCAGGCTGCAATCAGCTGCCTGTCCAGTCTTGGAGCACAAGGTACGTACTCCCTTGTCCACCTGGAGCCCTTTGCCCTTCTGAGGCCGCCTCCCAGCTGAATTGCAGCAGGAGATCCGGCCAGCAATTTCTGGTGTTGTGAAATTGCTGGAGCATTCCAATGAGGATGTTCGTCAGGCTGCGATCAGCTGCCTGTCCAGTCTCGGAGCACAAGGTACGTATTCCCTTGTCCACCTGGAGCCCTTTGCCCTTCTGAGGCCGCCTCCCAGCCGAATTGCAGCAGGAGATCCGGCCAGCAATTTCTGGTGTTGTGAAATTGCTGGAGGATTCCGACGAGGATGTTCGTTGGGCTGCGATCAGCTGCCTGTCCAGTCTCGGAGCACAAGGTACGTATTCCCTTGTCCACCTGGAGCCCTTTGCCCTTCTGAGGCCGCCTCCCAGCTGAATTGCAGCAGGAGATCCGGCCAGCAATTTCTGGTGTTGTAAAATTACTGGAGGATTCCGGTTGGAATGTTCGTCAGGCTGCGATCAGCTGCCTGTCCAGTCTTGGAGCAAAAGGTATGTATTCCCTTGTCCACCTGGAGCCCTTTGCCCTTCTGAGGCCGCCTCCCAGCTGAATTGCAGCAGGAGATCCGGCTAGCAATTTCTGGTGTTGTGAAATTGCTGGAGGATTCTGACGAGGATGTTCGTCGGGCTGCGATCAGCTGCCTGTCCAGTCTCGGAGCACAAGGTACGTATTCCCTTGTCCACCTGGAGCCCTTTGCCCTTCTGAGGCTGCCTCCCAGCCGAATTGCAGCAGGAGATCCGGCCAGCAATTTCTGGTGTTGTGAAATTGCTGGAGCATTCCGACAAGGATGTTCGTCAGGCTGCGATCAGCTGCCTGTCCAGTCTTGGAGCAAAAGGTATGTATTCCCTTGTCCACCTGGAGCCCTTTGCCCTTCTGAGGCCGCCTCCCAGCCGAATTGCAGCAGGAGATCCGGCTAGCAATTTCTGGGTTGTGAAATTGCTGGAGGATTCCGACGAGGATGTTCGTTGGGCTGTGATCAGCTGCCTGTCCAGTCTCGGAGCACAAGGTACGTATTCCCTTGTCCACCTGGAGCCCTTTGCCCTTCTGAGGCCGCCTCCCAGCCGAATTGCAGCAGGATATCCGGCCAGCAATTTCTGGTGTTGTGAAATTGCTGGAGGATTCCAACTGGTATGTTCGTAAGGCTGTGATCAGGTGCCTGTCCAGTCTCGGAGCACAAGGTACATATTCCCTTGTCCACCTGGAGCCCTTTGCCCTTCTGAGGCCGCCTCCCAGCTGAATTGCAGCAGGAGATCCGGCCAGCAATTTCTAGTGTTGTGAAATTGCTGGAAGATTCCCACAAAGATGTTTGTCAGGCTGCAATCAGCTGCCTGTCCAGTCTCGGAGCACAAGGTATGTACTCCCTTGTCCACCTGGAGCCCTTTGCCCTTCTGAGGCTGCCCTCCCAGCCGAATTGCAGCAGGAGATCCGGCCAGCAATTTCTAGTGTTGTGAAATTGCTGGAAGATTCCGACAAAGATGTTCGTCAGGCTGCAATCAGCTGCCTGTCCAGTCTCGGAGCACAAGGTATCTATTGCCCAGTAATATCATCTGCATGAATATGTTTACAAAATCTATCCAAAAGATCGCAAACTCCTTCTCATTGCTATATGTGAATGGACCCTGCCAACTCCAGGATGGACCGGAATTCTAGCCTCCTTGCCACAGATCATCAGCTCATCACTCAAGTAATGGTGGGGCTTGCCTGTCATCTCATCATGTCATCCACAATTAGGTACACCGTTCCCAGAGTGTTGAGTGTTTGGTAAATAGGTCATATGGGTGGAACAAGGATATTGGTGTCTCCAAGGAAGACCCAATTGTTTGTGGAACTGCGGAAGGTCACCTTTCAGGGCTTCATCCATCTAATGGCACAATGAGGGAGATCATCAGACACAGTCTCCCATGTCCATGCAGGGGATGCCTTCTCCACATGGGCTGATTCCACCATTGTAGCTGGGAAGAATTCCCGGCCCAGAATGACCGTCTGCCCTCTACCATCTCAACTACCTGCTTTGAGATGAGGTCCCACCTCCTGAGCGTCAGCATCTGCATCGCCTCTCTGTCTGCAGACTTCTTTCTTCTTTTGGTTGGTGTTGGTGAATTTTCAATGCTTGACAATGGCCTCACTGTGTGGTGGATGATTTGGTGAGCACCAGGCTGATACGGCTTCCTCATGAGCTTTGTGACCGCCTTCCTCATTTCACACAACTGGGCAACATACCACCTCTTCATCAAGACACTGCAGGCAAGGGCCATGACTGTGGGTTCATGGCCTATGTCCGACACTTGCCATGGCATTTGTCATGGCCTTGGTTTTGGCATCTATGAGAACAAAGGGATTCGGATGTTGCTGCCAGCTAATTGGTGTGTATTCTGCAGAGATCTGCAGAGATCAGCTGAAAACTGTTGTGAATGCTCAAATCTGCTGGGAGCTACAACACATTGTGAAAAGAAGGAGAGAAGTTATGATTTAACACAAAGAAAATTTAATAGACATGCTCTGAATATCTTGAGAAAGTGTTCAATTTGCTGGTGATGTACTTCAGCCTTGCCAACTCTCCAGCCACCTTCCAGACAATGATGAACAACATCTTCTAGGACGTCATCTTGTCTGGAGACATCATAGTCTACCTCAATGACATCCTCATCGTGCACTCAGACCTCGCCCGTCACCAGGGGATCGTCCGAGAGGTGCTCTGTCGGCTCTGAGAACACCGGCTCTTCCTCCATCCAGAGAAGTGCGAGTTTGAGAAGTCAATGATCAAGTACCTGGGTGTCATCATCTCACACAGCTGCATCAAGATGGACCCTGTTAAGGTCGCTGGAGTTGCCGCTTGGCCCATGCCCAAGAACAAAAAGGACATGCAGCAGTTTCTCAGCTTCACAAACTTCTGCTAGAGATTCATCCGGGTGTTCTCAGATGTTGCTCGGCCACTCCTCGACTTCACAAAGAAGGGCGTGGCCTGGACCTGGACTGCTGCTTTGGCCACCGTGTTCCAAGCACTTAAGGACACGGTGACTGCAGAGCCCGTCCCAGTCCTTCCGGACAAGTCCTGTCCATACCAGCTGGAGGCAGACAGCTCCGACTGAGTAATTGGAGCTGTCCAGTCACAGCAGGGCACCGACGGAAAGTGGCACCCCGTCACCCTCTACTCCAAGAGCTTGAACGATGTCCAATGGAACTACGTGATCCATAACAAGGAGATGCTCGTGATTGTCCAAGCCTTAGAGGAGTGGCGGAACTTCCTCGAAGGTGCGCTGAAAACACCATAACAAGAGCGCGTGGCATCTAGTGCTATTTTTGCAATTTCCTAGGACCAGTAGAAATACAACGGGAAAGCACTAGCACTTCTGATGTGCTAATACTAGCACTCAGGACTCTTGCTAGGTGATATAAAGGAGAGCTGGAGTGAGCCCAAGCTGGCGGTTGTGGCACCATGCATTACTAGGGTGACGCACTAGGAGGGTCTGGAGACACAAACCACGGGAAATAACCATACAGCCTAAACAGTCAAGGTGCTAGTACCTAGGAAGCGAGCAATAGAAAGGTGGCGCTGAGGGCACTAGTAGAAGAGATGAACGACGAGTCTGAAGTCCAAGAGGGGAACTATTAAGGGCTAGCAATACTTGTGGCATAAGTGCTAGTTTGAAGTACCCGACTAGTGATCAATCACGGGACTAGTAGACACAGATGCAAGCACATGATGGACGGGACACGGTTGCGGGTCACAAACAAACACAGTGAGATAGATGGGGAATAGCTAGCAGGCTATTGGTGCAGAAGTGCGGGCCACCATTGGCACGGCAACGGTTAAATGGACTGCTAGCTGGTGCTCTGACCTGTGCTAGCTGACTCCAGACGGCAGATTCAACTCCGTGTCGTCAGGATTGAGGTTCCAGCAGCAAGTGGCAGGCCGTAGAATTTCCAATATACCCAGAAATGGACACTAGCGGATTGGCGTGGCTGGTCTGCTTGGCATAGACCCATCACCAAACCCAATGGCAGCCATTTCATTGGCTGTTCGTCTCAACCACCTCATTCTCACTCATCTCATTATTCAGCCTGTTTTTCACATGTAAAAGTACATCCCAATAGTATAAAAGGGAGCACAGATGTAGCCTAGAGCCAAAGCATTCTCGCGACCTAGTTGTGTGCGAAGCTGGTGCAGGTGGTCTCCATTCAAGAGATTATACACCCCAGTTTTGTTGACACTAGTGCGGTGGTCTCAGGCTGCTAGTGGAATTGGTAACCCAAGTTCATAAGTAGTAGTCTTTAGTGGAATCAATACGTTTACTCTGGACATGTTGAGATCTTAAGTTAAGTTCCTGTTGTTGACTCAAGGAGTCTTCACGTATAAAACCCAAGGGTGTTCTCTTTGAGACCAACTGTAGTTGTGCTAGCAGCTTTGCCTTCACCCCAATATTGATGGAAGCACTGTCGTAGTTGTTGGATCGCCGGTTAGGTGACTGTGGTGTTGACTCAAGTCTTATAAGAAGACGAAACTAGGGTGCCCCCACCTCTAGTGTGACTTTAACTTGTCAGTTACTTTGCCTTCACCCAGATATTGATGGAAAGCGTTGTTGTAGTGTGTTGGATCGATAGCTTGGGACGCTTATTGTGTGCTAGTGCCAATAAAAGCAGAAATGTTTCCTGCTCTTGGAAAGAATCAGGTCGACGGTTTAAGGACAGCCTTGCCATTTGAGGATTGAAGTCCTTTGTTGTTAGCCTCAGTAGTCTTTGGGTGCGCCCTTAGTTGCAAGACTTGATGCAGCCGGAAAGGGATGAGTCGTACGAATATCCGACGGGTTCGGGAAATGGATTGGTAATTTGGGTAACGACCCTGTAAATGGTCTATACTACTGACCTCTGATCGGCAGTGAAATTCAACTATCAATTGAGTATGAGTCCAAGCTCCTTGAAATTCAAAGGAGCTTGATAAGGCGGTTAATCCGCGAGATTCCTAGCACTGGAAGCGTTCAGTATTCAAAGGCTGTGCTTACCTTCAAATCTCTCAAGTGCCCTAAGCCTAGTTATACTCGGAGGTACTCAACGAGGTCTCGGAGGTGCTCAACGAGACTAGATGGCCAGGCAAGGCCATGGTGGGAAGTAAAGTGTAGATAATCATTCATCGGCTTGTGAATTTTACATGACGTGTGTACAGTACGTAATCAGAGTCCGATATTCCTATAATTACATTGCAACTGCGAGTACTCGGAACTATATGAAACGGATCGGGAAAATACAGGTAATCGTGTATGGTCCTTGATAGACTCCTTACAGAGCCCCCCTAGGTTCGGTGTGCTTGCGGGTCGAAGATTTCCGGAATGCGCAACTGGCGTACCGGCACGTGCTGCCAATTAATGGGAAATGTGTGACGAATCATTTCTCCCACTTCATTAAAATCCTCTGTGGAAGGGACACTAGTTGGAGCATGAAGACCGTAGTTATTGGAACACAAGTACGATTTCCATTGCGCGTTCGTTAGCCACTTAGGGTTCCGTTCTGCTTTTTGCACTAGGTTCGTCAGAATATTCAAGGCTCCAACTCCCACCATTCCGCGGTAGTGATCGCTGTACTCCTTAAATGAAGTGGGAAGGGGAAATAGCGTATGATCCTTGTCCGAATTTTCCCCAGGTATGTGTCCGAGGAGAATTATGATTTCAGCTTCCGAAACGCAGTCGGTGGTAAAAAACTGATGTCTCTCCCCTTCGGGAGGATCTTTCTGTAGGAACTTCTCGCCTTTCGAGAATTCCGTGACTTGCACCGACAGTCCTTTCGTGAAGCGATGAATTAAAGTAGGGTCGATCACCTGGGCTATCTCGGATATGATTCCTCCCTCCGAAATAAAAGCGACTGCGTTGGGACGCCAAATTACTTGGGACGCGCTCCGCGATCCAGGCCGCATACTGCGCTTGTGGTCCATTCACTTTCGTCAGGAACCTCTCGGTGAACCCCGGACCATAAAGCTTTGGCAAGGCTAACTCGTCCATTCTAGATATAGTCCAGTCTGCAAAGAACCTGGTTTCGGACTCTGGGAGGAACAGTTGGAATGGAAGACCAAATTTCCATGCTGCTGTAAGGACATCCTCGATGCAGTCTACGTCGCAGAAGCAATTGGCAATCAACTTCATTTGGACATGGGTTCGGGGGTCCTTGAACACCAAGATCGCTCGATCCAGCCAACTCTTGTTCCAAACCGGATCGGGACACTCAAGCCTTGTGGGCCATATTTCCGTGACACGCAGTAAATTCTTCTTGAGGTGTGACACTGCTTCAGCCCTCGAGCCGTAGTGTGGGATATAGCTAACGTGAGCTTTCACCTCAGAGTCGATGTCCTCGTTATTATGAAGGGTGTTGCTTGCGTTCTCGGTGCGCTCAGCGAAGGACTCGGCAGCATCCTCGTACACTTCCGATTCTTTGGGGTCTTCACACAGCAAGTTCTGATATTCCTGCCTAACTGACTCGTCGTTGAAAGCTTGCGCACCATCCTGGTCGCGCGGTTCGTGATCGTCGTCTGTGATCCAAACTTCCCTAGTCTCGGCGGCATGCTCTTCCTCGCAGTCGTAATCCCCGTCGTCGGTTTCCTCGTACGACATCGAGCGTTCTGATGCCACGCTTCAATTGGATTGCGAAGAAGCACGCGAGGAAGAACGGCTCGAGCTCCTCGATCTCTCCCTTGCGTCCGAGTGAACAGTTGACACAGAGACCGACCTTCGAGTGGGCATCTGGGCACGCGAGTTGCGGATGGTCCCAGTGCTAACACAAGCAGGGCTCAAAGATCTGGAAGACCGGCGCCTATAATTATAGCGCTGATGTGCAGGAATCTAGTTTCTGGGGGCGCTGAGTCAATCTTCCAAGGTCAGGCGATGATTAGGGCTCCTCCAATTTTCACCTCTTTCTAAGCCTTTAGGATCACCGATGTACCGATGCGCATTTTGAGGAGGGCTCAGGGAGCGCACTACGGTGAAACCTCCTCGTTGCTCCAAGATGTGAACAGGAGTGTTCAGGTGTCCATCATATGGATTAAAAGTGCGTCCTGGAATCGGACCCCATTTGTCCTTCACCATCTCCCTGACGATCCTGCTTGATTGCTGATATAATTCAAGGTCTGTCATGCTTCCTCCGTATTCCCCAGAAGCGAATTGAGATAGGGGCCACAGATGAGTATCCGGAGGGGAAATAGGTGCGTCTTTGCTTAAGGGACTTTGTCTGAAGAATGTAATAGACATCCCATCCGCTCTTTCTGCCTTCGTACACTTGAAGTGTTCGGCGCAAGCACAGATCTCGTTCCAGTTTTCGAGAGGACACACTCTGTAACCCAGGAACGAAATCTCGTAGTAATGATAAGACGGGTTAAAGGAGGTAATTACCACTCCTCTCCTTTCGGAATGGATGTCCTGAAAGAATTCATCATAGCAATTAAGGTCGTCCTCGATCTCCTTGAAGAAGGATAGCTCCTCGGGGTCAACATGCACATCCCCTCAAACCAGGCGGATCACCGACAATCCTCCAACGTAACGAGGGTTATATCGTACAAACCTTCCTTGCCCCATCTCGTCCGGAGTCCAAGGATAATGGAACGGTACGCCGTTCTGTACTAAATGTTCAAAACTCGCCACGTGGTAATCCTTGCTGAGTTTGTACAAGGCTCCTCGTTTCCGACGCCTTTCTAACTCCAACGATGCAAGGAAGATGCGCTCGCTGTTCATGAGTGTGACCTGCCAATGCTGCCATTTCGTTGAGACCGAAGAAATCCAGCATAGGAACCCGCAAAGATCGGCTATGGTCTCCAACGCTCGTTCCACGTTCTTGCAGGCATCTGCTTCCGAGGACTGGATGTTATTCAGTGAGACGTACTCAATTGGAGAAGGCATGTGGCCAAGAGATCCCCCCCCTCTCGAGGGGCCATAGAAGGGCGAGTTACCGGCGGCGGTCATGCATATGGCACTCAGTTGCTCGGATATACGAGTCACCTTCTGCTTCCATTCTTCGTTCAGGTGATATCCAGCAAATGCCAAGATTTCTTCGCCGTCCCTGTCATAAGATATCACGGCGGTCTCCTCCTTGAGTGGGACCGGATTCTTGTCGAATAAAAATCCAATTGGGTCGACTTCATCGCTCAACGCTGAGACAGGGCTCCATCCTTGATAATGTTTTTCATGTGAATACCACTCAGGTTCGTCCCAATTTCCAGCAGCTTCCAGAACTCCAGGAGGCAGTTGCTCACTTGTATACAGATGCGCTCGCCAACATTTCATAGCGTCAGCCGGGATTTTATCTGAGGTGGTGTCGAAGGAAATCCATTCGATCCCATCGTGCAACGAAAAAAGGGGAATAGTATAAGAGTCATTGATATGTATGGAATCCATCGCTGAGAGGAAATCAAGAACCGAAATTCGAGAACTTTATTTCCTCTCCTAAACTCAGAACCCACTGAAATTCAAGAGGGTTTCTAAGCCAGGTAGCGAACGAGTCTGAGAGCGCCTAGAAAAGTAGAAAGAAAATCAAAGTATTTGAGAGATACCCTCGTCGTGGACGGGGGTGAGAGAGAAAGAGAGGAAGAGATGGGATAAGAGATACCGGAGATAAAAGGATAGGACAGAGCTCCGTCTTGATGTCAGAGGTGGAGTCTCATGATCAACGGGGTTCCTTCCGTCCCACGGATACAATTACATAGCTGTAACCGGCCCGATCCCTACTCGCGATCCCCAACAGACTTTGAGAAGGCGCGCATCATCTCCGGGGTGTTGCACAAGTCCTTCGTGTTCTGCCAGGTATCGTGTTGAGGTCCGTAAGATTTCCACCTCACCAGCCAGAGGTGTGTTTTTCTTCTTTTCTCATATTTTTTTGCGATAATTTTCTCCACTTCATATTCTTCAGTGGCAATGCGGTCCCTTGTCTCGGGCATTTTGCGCCTCACTCCCAGACGTCCGGGGCTATCCACATAAGGCTTCAAGTGGTCCAGATTAAAACCGGGAAGCCTGGGTACTTGTCATCCAATCAAACTCGGTACGTTCTAGGATTCAGCTTTTGTAACACCTCAAACGGCTGATCCACCTCTGAACTAATTTCGTGCCTTCTCCTTTAGATTCAATCCACTCCAGCAAATGCGGGCTGATGAGCACTTTTGAACCAATTCTAAATTCGGGAACATCTTTGCGACCTTTGTTGTAAAACTTCGACTGGGATTCCTGTGCCTTTGCTATCGCCAATCTTGTGCTTTCCCGATGCATGCTTAACTCCTCCAAGAATTGGCTCGATTCTGAGCTCATTCCGTACAGGTGAGCCCTTTCCTTCCTCGGAAGAATGAATTCCAAAGGGGTCTTAGGCTCGAATCCGTATAAAATCGAGAAGGGAGATGTTCCGATAGAAGACTTGAAACGCCGTAACAAGAGCGCGCGGCATCTAGTGCTATTTTGCGATTTCCTAGGACCAGTATTTATACAACGGGAAAGCGCTAGCACTTCTGATGTGTTTATTACTAGCACTCAGGACTCTGGCTAGGTGATATAAAGGAGAACTGGAGTGAGCCCAAGCTGCCGGTTGTAGCACCAGATACGGCTAGTCTGACGCGCTAGTACGGTCTGAAGGCATAAACCACGGGGAAATAACCATAAGCCTAAACAGTCAAGGTGCTAGCACCTAGGAAGCGAGACACAGGAGAGTGGAACTGCGAGTGCACCAGAAGACGGTGCGAGCAGCGAGTCTGGAATCTGAAGGGTAATACTATGCGCTAGCAGCCTTCTAGCAAGGGCATTAGTATGCGGTACCCAACTAGCGATCGACCCGAGACCTGAAACACAGATGCGAGCACGTGACCGTCGCGACGCGGTCGTGAGTCACAAACAGAGACAAGTAGACAGCAGAGGAATAGCTAGCAGGCTATTGGTGCGGATGCGTGGGTCACCACAAATGCAGTAACGGATAAACGGACTGCTAGCCGGTGCTCTGACCGGTGCTAGATGACTCCAGGCGGCGGATTCAACTCCGTTTCGTCAGGATAGGGGTTCCGACAGCTGATGGCAAGCTGAGGAATCATTCACGATACCCATAAATGGACACTAGCGGATCAGTGTGGCTGTTCTGCTTGGCATAGACCCATCATAAAACCAAACGGCAGTCATCTCATTGGCTTCTGTATCAATCACCTCATTTTCACTCATTTCTATTATTCATTCTGTATATCACATGTATCATGGACCTCAGTAGTATAAAAGGGAGCACAGAGCAGGCTAGGACTTGAGATTATTACACCCCGACTTTGTACGAAGTTGGTGCAGGTGGTCTCAGGTTGCTAGTGGAGATTGTAACACACTTCACAAGTAGTAGCTTTATTGGAATCAATACTGTTGACTCTGGACACGTCGAGATCTTAAGTTGAGGTTCTAGTTGTTGACTCGAGGAGTCTTCACGTATAAACCAAGGGTGTTCTCTTCGAGAACCAGCTAGCAGTTGCACTAGCAGCTTTGCCTTCACCCCAATATTGATGGAAGCGCTGTCGTAGTGTGTTGGATCGCCTGCTAGGTGATTGTGTGTTGTCTCGAGCCTACTAAGAAGAAGACGGACTAGGTGCCCCCCGCCTCTAGACCGACTGTAACTTGTCAGTTACTTCGCCTTCACCCCGATATTGACGGAAGTGCTGTCGTAGTGTGTTGGGTCGCTAGCTGGACGCTTATAGTGTCTATTGCCGATACAAAGTGGAAATGTTCCTGTTCTTGGTTAAGGAATAGGTCAACGGTTTAAGGACTGCCTTGCCGTTTGAGGATTGAAGTCCCTTGTTGTTAGCCTCAATAGTCTTTGGGTATCCCTTAGCGAGGATTTTCACAAACCTACATACTCTGCCCTGGTGCTCTCGACCTAACGGTTCAGCCACCTTGTATCCAACCCATAAACCCCTGCCCATCCCAGGTGCTAGCGGTATTGTTGTTGGCAGCTGCGTAGTGCTAGCGTGTTGTTGAAGTACTTTGTTGAAGTCTAGCAGTCAAATTGTGTTTGTTCCAAACCCGCTGGTCGCATACTACGGCCCGGACCCGAACTCACAAAGAGAAGCACTTACATCTTTGGAGGAATAGATTGTTGTAGTGGTGGTTTGTGGTTGTTTTGTGCAATCCCGAATCTAAGCTATTTCTAGTCGTATATCAAGTGCACCGTTTCAGCGTGTATATTGTTGTTATACGCAAATTCCAGGAGTTGAAGCCAGTCAGCCCAATCGTTTCTGTCGCGGCTGACATATGCCCTGAGCATCGTCTCTAGTTGACGGTTCACATTTTCCGTTTGTCCATTGTGTTGAGGGTGATGTGAGGAAGACAACACCATTCTGGTCTTCAGGATCCTGGCTACTGCTCTCCAGAAATCCGATACCCATCGAGGATCGCGGTCAGCTATGATGCTGTCCGGTAATCCAAATCTGGAAGCTACGTACTTCACAAACAACTCTGCAAACCCTTCCGCATTCAAACCGGAAGTAGTTGGAACGAACGACGCATGCTTGGATAGCTGATCCACCACTACTAGGATGGCGTTATATTCGCCACTCCAAGGGAGGTTTACAATTAAATCCAGAGAGATGGATTCATATGGACGAAGGAATGGGATTCGGGATAAGATATCCATACTTCGTAAAATTCCTATGCTTGATTTTCTGACAGATGTTGCAGGAATCACAAAAGATAGACAGCTCCTTCTTCATGTGATCCCAATAAAATCGCGATGACAGCTTTCTCCATAATCTCTCCAGGCTCACATGTGCCGTCTCGAAGGGGTTTTCATGGGCTTCTTCCATGATGTGTTTCCTTTGTTTCTCCGGTACGCACAATCTTGGCTGGTAATCGGCGTCTCTAAAGAACAGTAGTCCATCTTCATTCTTGAAGTACCTCTGGCCCGGTTTCCAATGTTCCTTATTTACCGATTTGTCATTCCAGATACGTTTCAAAACCACATCTTGCTGACAGTCCGCAACGGAAGCTTCCATGAATTCCCTATCCATCTCGATATGAATATTTGGAGGCGGATTCAACACTCCCCAGTATTCCTCTGTCACCTGCAATGAATCCAACTCCTCCTTTTCCGTGGGTAAATTGACATCCGAAGGTTGTGAATTTTCTTGAATAATCGCTGCATCTCCCCCCCCAGCCTTCATTGTCGAGACAGCTTCCGGAATCACGTCCTTTGGTTCTTCTTTCTTCAACCCCATCCTTCGCGTCGTCGCAAAGCCTGACTTCTGGTTTTCCAAACATTCGCCTAAGTCCCAAGCTACAAATGTGGCTCTCTTCGCCTGTTCCTTTACCAGCCAAGTCTCTTGCACCGATGCTAAATTGTTCACCACAGATATTGATTCTCCAGCCACCTCAGTGGGGGAGGTATGAGATGGCAGTGCTCGCACAAGTCGGGACAGGGGGTCCACATTCAAGTGTTTTCTACCAGCCCTGTGGATTATTTCTAACCCTGGTGCATAGGCGGAAAAAATTGCCCCCCAAGCAGCTAGATGCCGATTCGAATTTTCGTACGTCCGGGCCCACTGTAGGGCTGAGTGACTGGTCACTAGTAGTACTTTTTCACCTTCTATAAAGGGCTGAAATCTGACCAATCCTTCTTTAGCCGCCAAGGCTTCTCTTTCAGTCGTCGAGTACCGCACTTCTGCGCCTTTGAAAGACCTCGACCAATAAGCGATCACTCGCTCAACATGCACCATTGTTTCATCCAGAGACGGTCCCCAGCTGTCCTTCACCGCGGTGTTGTCTGCCTTTGACGAAATGCTGACCGTCAGCTTTGGGGGAGGAGCTCCAGCCTTATACGCCGTCTTGAGTTTCGTGTACGCTCTTGTTCCCTTCAGGTCTTTTACTAACATTGGCTGGATCTGTTGCAGCGCTGCTCCAGCAGCTTCGTCCGATGCATCCGTGTACAATCGGTACGGTAGTCCTTCAATCGGGTGCCCTAATACCGGCGCCGTCCGTTAAAGCGTCTTTAACAGCTTGAAAGGTGTGCTCCTGTTCTGGTCCCCACTCCCACTTGCTCCCTTTCCGGAGTAGTTGAAAGAGCGGCATGCAAATATCGGCATAATAAGGTATAAAACTCGAAAAGTATACTGCCATTCCTAAGAAGGTTTGTACTTGGGAAACCTTCCTCGGACGTTCGAGTTCCAATATCGCTTTGACTTTCTCCAGGTGCGTCGACAGCCCCAGCCTCGATACCTTGTGTCCCAAGAGCAGGATTGAAGAATAAAACAAATGATATTTATTTGGTGAAAGGGTTAGCCCCGAGTCCTCAATTGCTTCCAGAACCTTGTCCAGGTGGTTAATGTGCTCCTCATAGCTTTTTGAGTACACGACAATATCATCAATATACACAAGACAAAATAGCCAGAGGTACGGAGCCAGGATGCCTTGCATTACTCTTTGAAATATAGATGGTCCATTCTTCAATCCGAAAGGCATGCGTTTGAATTGAGATAGACCTCTGTGGGTCCTAAACACAGTTTTTTCGACATCCTCCCCCACGATTTCCATTTGAGTGAATCCCGCTAGCGCGTCTAACGAGGATAAGACCTAAGCTCCCGATAAGGAAGATAGGATTTCCGACTGCCTCGGAATCGGGAATTCGTCGCCCACAGTGACTGCGTTCAGTTTGCAATAGTCAACACAGAATCTTGGTTTCCCGTTCTTATACGCTATCACAACTGGTGCACTCCAAGGACTTATGAAAGGCTCTATCACTCCCAATTCGAACCATTTGTCCAACTGTTCGTTGATCACTCGGTGTTTCTCAGGAGAGCTGCTGTACATGGGTACCGCAATCGGCTGTTGATCCTCCTTTGTACAGATATGAGCTTTCGCATCCAAGTGTCCTAGCCTTCCGTTGAATCCAAACACCTTCACCCTTTTTCTCAGCATACTCCACACTTTTTCGTGCAAATGCAACGGGAGCGAGCCTATATCCAGGAGTTCACGCATTTTATCTGATGGATAAACGGTATTGTCAGGCATTGTGGCAGTTTTCGGACCGTAATCCTCGGACTCATCCAGATTTGGATCATGTACCGAAGGTATTGGTTCTTCTTCCACTATTAGTCCTTCGCGGTTGGGTACTCGACCTTCCTCATCTCTGACGTGGATCCCCGCCCCTCCTTCTTGATTTGCCTCAAAAGGCGGGACTCCTGACCCGAAATTTGTCCTTACTCGCGTTTCCTGTCTTAGCGGACTTTCGCTTCCAGATAGGCACTCAGACCTCTCGACCTCCAACTCATGCTGCGTTTGAATCAACTTCGCCAGCATAGCACTCTTCTTCTTCATTGTTTCCAGCTCTCTCTCGTTCTCAGGCTTATCAAAAGTTTCCGACGGATCGACCAGGTGCCCAAGTATCTCGCCCCTCCAAATTATCCTTGGTTGGTCGCTTAAATTGCTGACAGGGACACAGGGATTCCTCGACGAAATCAAGGTCTTCGGTACGCTGAAAAAGGAGTCGTCCGCATTTGCCAGAAAATTCTTCTCTACCATCCAAATCCTGTCTTCTTTGAAGTTGACTTCTAATTGCACAATTCGAGTAGAATGTGGTCTTATCCGGTAATCTTCCTCTGCCTGTACTATGCGACTTTCCAATCTGTAGAGCCGCTTCCTTCGGCTCCTCTTCTTTTTCAACCGGCAGTGTACTTTAGCTAGCGCGCTCCATCTGACTTGCATGAGACGTCAATCCCGTTGCCAGCTTATGCAGCTGAGCCATCCCTGCAAAATTTTCTACTCCTGTCGCTTCAACTTCGTGCTCTGTTCCACTGAATCTCAGCTTGGTACCTTCCTCAATGTTCCTTGTCACTCCCAATTCGTAATTCAACTGAAAGTCTTCACCGAGAAGAATCGGCACCGACATGTCCTTCACCACGTAAGCTTCCGCCTCCAGTTGTAGGATCTCACCCCGAGTTGACTCCATCATGATTTTCAGCTTTGAGTAACCCTTGATTGTAGTTCCTTGATCTGTTAGCTCAGCCAAATTCATTCAATGGCCTTCTCGGACTGCAGGGGGGTTCGCCATCGCTGCGTGGTATTCCTCTGACAATAAGGTAATATCCGCGCAAGAATCAATTTGTAGATCCACCGGGTTGCTGTCGGTTGTCTCGATCCAACCTTTCACTGAAAGCACCGAAATTCCTACTGCCGATTCCCCCATTTTTGGATCGCGTTTTTTCTTCAGCACAATCGGCTCCACATCCTTCGGAGGTGGAGGAATTTCCTCCGTTTCGTAAATGTTCTGATCTCGCAGCAAATTACTCTCTTCGGCCGGTGGTATATCTTCTTTTTGCTCTTCCAAGTCCTCAGTGTCTGACTCCGACTCAATTACATACTTTGTTGCTTTAAGCATCCTCGCTTCCTTCTCCCAATATTCATCTTCCACTTCCACCATAGTCGTCCGGCGACTAGGGCTTCCGGGACCAGCAGGTCCATTACCAGAACCAGATGTCTCTTTCATTGCGAGGTTGTCCGATACGATTTCCAATTCCGAGTATTCCTGCTTATTAGGCAAGTCCGTTGAATTTTGATTAACATCGGTCTTACGCTTCCTCTCAGAGGTGGATAACAAAGCTTCCACCAATTTCAGAGCGGCCGAGCCTATAAAGATGGTTCCTCCAAATGTTCATTCATCAGCACAAGGTACGCCGAATGATACAACATTCCGGCTTCCTCTTCTGACGGCCCCGTCGATAGAACTAGTAAACCGTGTTTAATCTTTTCAGAATAAACTGCCCAGTCCGGACATTCACGGTCCCAGTGGTTCGCGCTTCCGCACACTTTACAAGGTGAGGGAGGTACTCGACCCATCCTAGTCATCACATTGTCGTGCTTTGGAAACGGGTAGCCCCCTTTTGGAGGAGGTCTCTGATGTCTTTTGAGAGTTTGGAAGACTTGTTTCAACGTTTCAGCTCCATCCTCGGCATCTCGACTTTCTTCGGTCAAGCGAGCCACCGATTCACTTTCTTCAAGAGCATCCATTCCCTCTCCGTCCGCTGCAGCTAGATTTACAGTTCTCCGGAAAGACATTCGAGGGGGATTCTGCTGAAAGCCTAGGCGACACAAGTTCGACGCCAGATTGTGCGAGGTAATTACGTCTGCTGACTCTTTTCGTATGCTATTGATCAACGCTTCATAGTGTTCATTAACCTTTTCGTAGAGCTCCTCTGAGTCTCTGATATTCTCCAAAATGAGAATTGTACTCCAAGGAATGGGAGCCGTCTTCATTGCTAAGAAAACTTCAAGCGGCCCTCCGTTGTCCGAATTTGCTAACAAGCGAATGAAACGAATCCTGCGACCAATAAATCTCTGTGGTGATTCGTCTTCGTGACCTTTCTGACGGAAGGTCTGCTGATCGAACTCAGCATTCACACTCATTTTCCAATGTCTACCCAAGAATTTGTCCCTGATGCCTTTGAGGTACACCATATAATGGGAACACATTTCCTCTTGTCTGGTTGGAGGCAGGTGAGAAAACCATAATTGCACTTCTGAATTCTTCTTCAAACGCATCGGTAGCCAGTGCCCAAGGGCTTCCGGCATCCAGCCCTTCAAAGAAGCTAGCTCTCCTACTTCCCAGAAATAGTCGACAGCTGTGCTATGGTCACCGTCCCAGGTGGGTAATGCGTCCACCTTGAACTTCGGCTCAATAGTCGGAACTATACTCCCATAGGGAGCACCTGGAGCTACGTGAGGGTATCCCTTGTACGCAGGACCTCGACCAGTGTCGCCGTACCCAGCTCCACCATTGCTATCCCCTCCATCAGAGGGATCCGGGACTGGAGGCTTCTTCGGTCTTCGAGGTGGATGATGCCGTATTCCTCCATTTACACTATGGCTAGGACCACAACTACCCTTATTCTCGGATTGTTCGTCCCCAGAACCACTACCGTCCTCCACATCGCCTTCAGCTCCTGCGTCATCATCGCCTCCGTCACCACCATCACCAGCTGCTGTCAGCTCTTCATGTGTTCTCTCGTCCTGATCTTGTCTATCATTTCTGCTAGGAGATGGAGTGCAATTGACTCCAAAGCCCCCCATGCCGGATTTGGTTCCAAGATTGCCTAAGTGAGGCGGTACATCTCTATACCTATAATTGTACCTTTCCGAAGTTGATTTACTCAATGAACCAGTTCCCTGTTTCGGTTTGGTCACTCCCAGAAAGTTAGGAACTTTCTTACTAGTCCCGTACGCAGTGCTGATCAAGTCGTTAAAAGCAGGAAAGGGTCCAGCTGAAGCCACTCCAGTTAAAGGATTCACAGCTGGTACTGCAGACGCAGCCGTAGCTCCTCTCGGGGACTTGGGAGCGTCCAGCTTTTTACCAGGACCCTGCTTCTGAGATCGGGTCGAAGTGGATGGGATTAGATTCCTAACTGAATCATTGCCCTTCTTGGAATTTTCTCTTCCCTTTCCTTTCCGATCGCTGCTGCCATGCTCGGTAGGAGGTAAGTTAAATTCACCTGATCTCCAGCTAGATCTGTCTGAAACAAATTGCTCAGTTCTCACTCCTTGAGCCGTATAATACACCGTGGATGGATTCTCCTCCAGAGGTCGATCGGGAAACTTGTTGTTCAACTCCTCGTCCACCGGCATTGCTTGGTAGATCCAATCATCGCTAGTCCCTATATAATCTTTCGGGACCCGGGATCGGTGATGATGTACATCCTTGAATAGAAAATCGGGTTTCTCGTGCCCTGAACTCTGTACGGGCAGACGGTCGTAAACACCAGGATTCGTCGAGATGGGTGACAAGGGCATCACGCCTCCAGCCAGCGTCCAATATTCTCTTTGGTACTTATCCAAAAATTGATCTGCTAATCCGAATCGTTGGTGTAAAGCCACCCAGGCTACAGCGAGCTCAGCGAGACTCTGCGCTCCTTCCAGAACAGGATACAAAGATCCCTTTGGGTCTATAATAAAGAGGCTCTGCCGGAGGAGCAACAGGTCGGCTGATCTCTCAAGCAGTGACTGCATTTGAGCAATAGTTAGCGACAGCTCTTCTAAAAGAGTTGGCTCCAACATGAAGCACGGCTGAGAAGAACTTTTGCTCCTTCCCCTATCCATTATTCCGCGGGGAAGGAGTGATTCCTTCATAGCATACTTGCTCACTCTCGAGCTAACCGAAGTTTGATTCGCGCTGTGGCGGAGGTATTCCATATGTAGAGTACCCATATCTGAAATTCTGTACTCCCTATTGTTCATCCACGTCTCTGGCTTGGCACCCAGGATCGATCCACTTGAATCGCGATCCTCCTCGTGTTCGTTCTCCGAAATGCGCGAGAGGGGTGCATCGTCTGAATCCCCCTGGTCGGGTGAAATCTGTCCCGACATCCTGGGACCCAAAGGCGGATTCACACTAAACTGTGATGATCCCGCAAGTTTTATCTCGTGGGGGGATGAGACCTTCAAAGGGGGCAATATTCCTTTGAATTCTCTAGCTTTAGTCCTAGATCGAGTGCGTGCAGCCGCAGGACTTGTGAATTGGGCAAAACTGTTGTTTAATGGGCTTCTCGTATCGATTTGAGGAGCCGGCCTGGAGCCTGATTCCGTTCCCCTTTGGCGCAGAGGGGGATCGTCCTCGTCCGTGACCGTATCCACAGTAGCCCTTCGGTTCTTCGGCCGCGTAGCTGATGTATCCTCAGACAGCGTCGAGCGAACTGATCTAGCTGAGGATGCTTGAGTAGGTGCTTGAAGTCTGGACTTAGCCGAGCTACGAGAATCGTCCAGTTTCGGTAAGTCGATGAAAGACGATCTCGATCGCGATAAAATCCTAGGAATGGTTCCACGAGGTCTGAAACGACCTCTGGATGCTGTAGGCCTGTTTTCTTGTAAACTCTCTGGATCGGTGTCTGAACAGGCCAGGTTGTCGACTCTTCCGGATTCGTCCACTTTGCAAGACTTGATGCAGCTGGAAAGGGATGAGTCGTACGAATATCCTGACGGGTTCGGGAAATGGATTGTAATTGTGGTAACGACCCTGTAAATGGTCTATACTGCTGACTCTGATCGGCAGTGAAATTCAACTATCAATTGAGTATGAGTCCAAGCTCCTTGAAATTCAAAGGAGCTTGATAAGGCGGTTAATCCGCGAGATTCCTAGCACTGGAAGCGTTCAGTATTCAAAGGCTGTGCTTACC
Organism: Mycena olivaceomarginata; assembly: GCA_029378375.1. Classification (NCBI taxonomy): domain Eukaryota; kingdom Fungi; phylum Basidiomycota; class Agaricomycetes; order Agaricales; family Mycenaceae; genus Mycena; species Mycena olivaceomarginata. Next base: position 41,302 of record JARKIC010001699.1, read on the forward strand.
TTCGAATCTCTCAAGTGCCCTAAGCCTAGTTATACTCGGAGGTACTCAACGAGGTCTCGGAGGTGCTCGACGAGACTGGATAGCCAGGCGAGGCCATGGTGGGAAGTAAAGTGTAGATAATCATTCATCGGCTCGTGACTTTTACATGACGTGTGTACAGTACATAATCAGAGTCCGATATTCCTATAATTACATCACAACTGCGAGTACTCGAAACCATATGAAATGGATCGGGAAAATACAGGTAATCATGTATGGTCCTTGATAGACTCCTTACATTAGTGAGGATTTTCATGAACCTACATACTCTGCCCTGGTGCTCTCAACCTAGCGGTCCAGCCACCTTGTATCCAACCCCAAACCCCCAGACCCACCCTTGGTGCTAGCGGTATTTTTGTTGGCAGCTGCATAGTGCTAGCGTGTTGTTGAAGGACTTTGTTGAAGCCTAGTAGTTGAATTGTGCTTGTTCCAAACCTGCTGGTCACATACTACGGCCCGGACCCGAACTCACAAAGAGAAGCACTTACATCTTTGGAGGGATAAGATTGTTGTAGTGGTGTTTTGGTGGTTGTTTTGTGCAATACCAAATCTAAGCTATTTCCAGTCATTTGACAAGTGCACCGTTTCACCGTATTTGGAACTTGGAGCTCAGACGAGCGGAAGTAACTTTGACCTTTGATAATCAGTTGTTTCAAGATGCACATGGGCCGTCCTTCCGAGTCATGCTGTTTGCCACTGTGGGCCCCACCCTCTTCTTGCCACCACTGCCGTGCCGCTCTCTTCAGTACAAACAGTGTAACAAACTGCCAACACCTCCCTCTAACTTGGACTTCCGAGTACCCTCTCAAGGAATATCCAACCAAGTTGATGCTCTGGCTTGCATAGAATCAATGCAAACACTCACCACATCAGAAAGGAGAGGAGATACAGATGGGGAATTTGTAGGCTGCAAGGCAAGTCCACCTGGAAATATTTCTCTACCGCTACCCTCAGCCCTACTGGTTTCTGGCATGGTGCACGTGTGAGCTTCAACGAGGCCTCCTCTACCACCTCTGAGATGACCTGTGACTCGGAGCCCTTGTCACTGTCCCAGATTGTGAAGCGGACCTCCAACACCATTGACCTTCCCAACAAAATTATTGTCTCAGTTGGCATGATTACAGACAACATCCACTCCACTGAGGTCCCCAACTTCACAACTGTTTCCCTCTGTTTCCCCCTGCCACAGTAAAAGAGCACATCCTCAATGCCAGCAGCGACACCCCACCGGTGCTAACACCGTCTTTCTCCACAGTAAGCAGACTGCCCCGAGGGTATGGCATGGGTTCATACACTTGAAGTTTTTGACTTGTCCATTTCCTTACGTGACGTTTTGGGACCCGGAAAGAACAAGAGGCCCAACACTATCTCGAATGGACACAAAGTATGTGTCTTTTATCGTCCTGTCAGCACACCTGCTCATTTTTGTTGCACCAGTTCGAGCAGGGTCGTAGACGAAGAAAGTCCAAGGGTTTCAAGTCAAAATACTCCAGCACCGATCCAAATTGGAGACTGGGATGGCCAGCCTACTTTACAGTTTAGTTTCTTTTGTGTACTCTCATCTGCTCCCTGTGTGATGTGCAACTCATCCTCATAGTCCATGAATATGAATACACCAGTGTATTATTGTTAAAATATATTGCGTGGCTCAACTGCTGTGTGATTATTCGGATACATTTCCATTGATCATGTTGTGTTCTTCCAACACCCAAGAACAAACGGAGCGGGAGAAAACTAGACTAAAATGATGTGGGGCTTCAGACGTGCCAGGGATGTGTCCCGGGTGGGCGTGATGCCGGGGAGATTGTCTGCAACGGAACCCAGCGGCGCGGACGCGATACTGTAGCACTGATGTCAGCATTGGTGAATATATGCAAGGCATTGATTAGACTGATCTTGCCAATAACCCAACCCTCGTCAAAAATCAAATCGGAATGTTGGGGTGTCGGTAACGCGTCCCCGACACATCTGAGAGAACACGGTGGACAATGGCCTGCTCACCGGATGTGCGTGGCGATGATGTCCCCGCACATCACAATGTTGACATCACACCGCCGGCAGCGCGGCAACCCACATCGGGTTAAGCCACCACATAAGCCTTGAGCGCTTGAGCCTTTGCGCGAACATTCGCCATGATGAGGTCAATTCTCGTCCTATCAGCGGCAGCCTTGCTGCCTTATACAGCCGCGACGGCAACGCCCACCGCCGTCGACCCAACCAACAATCTCACATACCAGGGCCTCGTTCGCAACGGCATCGAAGTTTTCCTCGGGATCCAGTTCGGCCAAGACACAAGCGGCGTGAACCGCTTCAAACCCCCGAAGCCGTGGGCACCAAAGGCCGGGAGTGTCGTCGACGCGACAGTGTATGGAGCCGCTTGCCCGCAGCCTGTTCCTGGAGAGGGAGCATCAGACCCGCTGGCAGTCACCCCCGTGTCGAAGATCTCGGAGGACTGCCTGAACCTCAACATCGCGCGACCCAGCGGTGTGGATGCCGGGGCCAAGCTGCCCGTCATAGTCTTCATCTACGGCGGTGGCTTCTTCACCGGGTTCAACGAAGAGCAGACCACGGCGCCGGATGGGATGATTCTGGAGTCTGTTCAGAATGGCCTGCCAGTCATCCATGTGCGCATGAACTACCGCCTCGCCGTCTTTGGGTTCGCGGCCTCGAAGGCGTTGTTGGGAGAAGGCTCATCAAACGCGGGTCTGCGTGATCAGCGGCTGGCTCTTGAGTGGGTGCGGGACAATATCGAGCATTTCGGCGGTGATCCAAACACCGTCACCATTTTCGGCCAGAGTTCGGGCGGCCTGGCAGTTGGGATGCAGGTTGTGGCGTATGGAGGGGAGAGGCCGGCGCCCTTCAAACGGGCCATCCCTGAAAGTCAGTTCCTCGAGCCAGGGATTACCGGCAATTTCACGCGGGATGCAATGCAAGCCGTAGTAGATCTGGTGGGTTGCAACACAACAGATCTGCAGTCCGCCGAGACGGCCGCGTGCCTGCGCGATCTCGACATCGCAACTTTGAACAACGCTTCGATCGCTGTGACTTCAGCCCGGGGGGACATTTCTCACAACGTTGGCGACATTTGGCTGCCCGTCGTGGACGGGGATTTCCTCCCCGCGCCGCCATCCAAGCTGATCCGCGAGGGGCGCTTTGCGAACGTGACCGTTATGAGTGGGTGGACGCAAGACGATGTCGCTATCTTCACCGACCCTAACATCACCACCGCGGAGGACACAGACAACTTCATTGGATCCTACCTCCCCGATCTTAGCAGCAATAATCTCGAGCATCTCTTGTCTCTGTACCCAGTAACCGAATTCACCGCCAACCCACCAGCCAACCTGTCCTCCGAGTTTTACCGCAGCGCCGCCATCTTCCGCGACATCATAATGGTGTGCATGTCTATGTGGTTTGGCGAGGCCCTCGCCGCGAGGGGTAACGATGTGTACCACTACGACTGGAACCAGACCATCCTGACACCGCGACTCGAAGTCATCAGCCACGCGCCCGGGCTAGGCGTCGTCCACACGAGCGAGTTCGCGTACATCTTTGGCAACCTGAGCCACTATGATGACGGACGAGCGCCCTTCCATCCCAATCCCGGGGACTGGGCGCTTGAGACGCGTGGGACGCGATCCTGGAGCACGTTTGCGAGTTTGGGGAAGCCGGGGGTGGTGGGGAAGAATACGTTCCAGGGCTTTGATGTCGCGTTTCCTGCTAATGGGACGGAGGGGCCGTTCATTTTTGTGGCTGGCGGACCGAATGAGGGTTATTATGCGCTTGATGGGCCGAAGTCGACAGAGACGGTGGAGAGACAGCGTTTGAGGGAGCGGTGCGGATTTTTGAACTCGGATGGGGTGATTGCGCAGATGAAGTTTTAGGTATGATGAGAATCCAATGTCAGTGGTAGATTCAATGAGATACTGTAAGGCTATTTAAGCCTCCTAGTGGCCGGTGACCTTCTAAATCGGGACGAAAGCGGTTGTTTGTCCTTGCTACTCGAGAGGGTCAAGTTTTTTGCTTTCGATCACTTCGTCCTTCCCCGGGGCCGCAATCTCGAGGAACTGGAGGCAGCGTAATTCTTTGAAACGCCCTCTCTGCGCTGGTGTACTCAGTAATACCGCCGTCCGAAATCCTTGGCCAAAATGCGAAAGCAATTGGATCCTCGAATCCCGATTCTGATAAATAACAATGTCAAGAAGAACAATCGGTCATTTATTGTCTTGGTTGGAGATAAAGGGAGGGACCAGGTGCGCCGCGCAAGACTACACTATGGCTCAAATAACCCGTGTGCATAGATTGTGAATCTCCATTTTTTGCTTTCACAAGCTAGAGTGTCCGCACGCCCTTCGGTACTTTGGTGCTACAAGAAGGAACTCGGTTTCACGAGGTTGGTCTGACAGCTCATTCAATGTTTGTGTCCATTTTCTGTGTGGGCCTACATGTTCATCGAACCGCGTCTGACCATCTTGCGCTCATGTCAGTCACCGTAAAAGTCGCGAGGCCAAGATCAAGCGCGATGTTAAGCGTGGGCTCCGGGAAGCGAACGACCAGAATCCATTCGAGATTTTCGTAACGGTAACCGATATTCGGTATACGTGCGTGGATTTTCCGGTTCTCTACGGTCACTTTTGCTCATTGGACGACGTAGGTATTACAAAGAATCCGAGAAGATTCTGGGAAACACCTATGGGATGTGCATTCTGCAAGACTTTGAGGCCATAACGCCGAATCTGCTCGCGCGCACGATCGAAACCGTTGAAGGAGGGGGCTTAATAGTGCTGCTTCTCAAAACGATGACGAGCTTGAAGCAATTATACTCCATGACCATGGTGAGTCTTCGCGTCGTTTGTAAGTGGCGTTACATATATCTTTTCTAGGACGTGCATTCGCGGTATCGGACGGCCTCGCATGATTCTGTTGTTGCCCGCTTCAACGAGCGGTTCATTCTCTCTCTCGGCTCTTGCGAAGACTGTTTGTTCCTCGACGACGAGCTTAATGTTCTTCCCATCTCCCGAGGCAAGGATATCACCCCGCTGGATGACGACAGCGTCCCCAAGTCCTCACCGGACCAAGCACAACTGGAGGACCTCCGACAGACGCTTGCGGACACCACCCCTGCCGGACCCCTCCTCACACTCTCTAAAACGCTCGATCAAGCTCAGGCCCTGCTGACATTCATCGAGGCCATCTCGGAGAAAACTCTCTCTTCCACCGTTACCCTTACCGCGGCCCGTGGGCGAGGAAAGTCCGCCGCACTTGGACTCGCAATTGCAGCGGCCTTGGCGCACGGCTACTCGAATATCTTCGTGACCAGTCCCAGCCCCGAGAACTTGAAAACATTGTTCGAGTTTATATTCAAGGGGATGGACGCGCTGGGGTACGAGGAGCATCTGGATTACGACATTATGCAGAGCGTCGACACCGAGGGCGGCGCGAAAGGTGCCATTGTTCGAGTCGATATCTTCAAAAACCACCGGCAAACAATACAAGTGCGTTCAGAATTTCAATGGGCTTCATTTATTAATGCTTTCATGCATAGTATATCCAGCCGCAGGATGCCCACGTCCTCGGACAAGCGGAGCTCGTCATCATCGACGAAGCTGCTGCCATCCCCCTTCCTCTCGTGCGCAATCTGTTCGGCCCATACCTCGTATTCCTGGCCTCGACCATCAACGGATACGAGGGCACAGGGCGCAGTCTGTCCCTCAAACTCATCCAGCAGCTCCGCGAGAGCACACGGCCCTCTCTGTCCAAAGCCCTCGCGGGAACCAACGCAGGCCGGGACGAGGACAAGTCCGCCGGGCCGTCAAAGAAACACCCCAAACCCGCGCCCAAAGCGCGCACCTTGCGCGAACTGAAGCTCGCCACCCCGATCCGATACGGCGTGGGCGACCGCATCGAGAAGTGGCTGTACAACGTGCTCTGCCTCAACGCCTCGTCCTCGTCCGCGTCGTCGCACCGGGGCACGCCGCACCCCTCGACCTGCACGCTCTTCTACGTGAACCGCGACACGCTGTTCAGCTACCACCCAGCGAGCGAGGTGTTCCTGCAGCGCATGATGGCGCTGTACGTCGCGTCGCACTACAAGAACCAGCCGAACGACCTGCAGATGCTCTCCGATGCGCCGGCGCACCACCTCTTCGTGCTGCTCCCGCCGATAAAGGACGACGAAGAGGTCCTCCCGGAGCCGCTGGTGGTGCTGCAGGTGGCGCTGGAGGGCGGGCTGAGCAAGGACATCGTGGCGGATGCGTCGGGGCGGGGGCGGGGTGCCGTGGGGGACATGATTCCGTGGGTTATCAGCGGGCAGTTCCTCGAGAGTGGCTTTGCGGCTCTCCAAGGAGGGCGAATCGTGCGGGTGGCGTGCGATCCGGACTACGCTGGGGTGCGTGCTTCAAACCGTTCTGCTTGGACCTCGTGCTGACGTTATCTCAGATGGGGTACGGATCGCGAGCGTTGGAGGCGCTGAACGCGTTCTACAGCGGAGAGTATTACAATTTCGATGCGGCTGAGGCAGCGGCGCCTTCATATCCTAATCTCAGTGCCTTTGACCCGGTACGTGCCGTGTTCTCGGACTGCGCCATCCTTACTCACCCCTCCTCGTGGTACAGGCCTCAGGCGACCTGCAGACCGAAACACCGACCGTCCGCGCGGTATCCAGCATGCCCCCGCTATTGCAGCGGCTTTCTGAGCGCAAACCCGAGATATTAGACTACCTCGGCGTGAGCTACGGTCTCACTGGCCAGCTTCTTCGGCAAGTCCTTTAGCTGATTCCTCGTCGACGAGCCCTTGTTGACGGTGTGCCGCAGGTTCTGGAAGAGAGCAGGCTATGTTCCCCTATACCTGCGGCAGACCACAAGCGACCTGACGGGCGAGCACAGCTGCGTCATGGTCCGGGGTCTGAACAGTTCGTCCGAGAGTCCCGAGTGGCTGGGTGAATTCGCAAAGGGTGCGTTGACTTTCTTCTTCCGCACATACGTAGCGGCATCTCATGTTGTTCTATTTAGACTTTCGACGGCGGTTCTTATCCCTCCTGTCCTACAAGTTCCGAGAATTCGGCAGCGTGACGGGGTTGAGCATTCTGGAAGCCGTCAACAGCGGTCTCAAGGCTGTCGACGCAGACCCTTCGAAATCCAGAGGTATGCCCCCCAAAGACAGACCCGGGCCGTCAACTGATTGCACGCAGCACTCAACGCGACGGAGCTCTCGCACCTGCTCACGCCTTTCGATTTGAAGCGGTTAGAGTCCTACGCCAACAACATGCTGGACTACCACGTCATCCTGGACCTGGTGCCGACCATCGGGACACTTTACTTCGAGCGGCGGCTCATCGGCTCTGGAGACGAGGGCGACGTCAAGCTCAGTGCCGTGCAGAGCGCCATTCTGCTCGGCCTGGGTCTGCAGCGCAAGAGCATCGAGGAGATCGAGGCGAGTCCCACAACTCCTTCCTTAAATATAAATCGGGATTTTAACGCGTGCATGGCACAGACGGAGCTCAGCCTCCCCGTGTCGCAGACGCTCGCGCTCTTCAGCAAGGTCATCCGCAAGATCACCAAGCGGCTCGTCGAGGTCCAAAAGGCCGCCATCAGCGCGGATATCCCCGAGCCTTCCACGCGCTCCACGGCCCTCGCGGCCGCAGCGCCGATCGCCGTCCCGCTCGAGGAGGAGCTGGACGAGGCGGGCGCGGGCGAGCTCAGCCGGGAGAAGCAGCGCCAGCGCGAGATGATCGATAGCTTGGACCTGAAGAAGTAAGTCGCTCGTTCCTTCCCTCCTTTGTGTCCTCGGCCGATGCGCAGCAGGTTGACTCTCACTCCTCCCACTGTGTAGGTATGCGATCAATGACGCGTCGGCGGACTGGAGCATGGCGGAGGGCCAGATCGGCAAGGGCCGGAATACGGTCGTCAGCGTCAAGGCGAGCGCGAACGCTGTTGCGGGGCAGAAGCGCAAGGGGGCACCCGAGGAGACCGAGAAGGCCGACGCTGGTGGTGGGAAAGACAAGAAAAACAACAGGCGCGGGAAGAAGGTGAAGCGGTAGTTGCTTGTTGGGTAGTGGGGTTGGAACCAAAAAAGTATATATACGATACATGGGAGCCTACGTTCCGTTGTAATATCAGGCTTTGTAGTGGTGCGTATAGAGAGTACAGTTGTGGTACACTTCAGGTTTAGTAGTTGTCTATATATCGCACTGATCAATCTTCCGGTACCACGCCGTGCACGTTCTACATCCAATCTCGTTAGCCACCATCACTTGAATCTGCACTGCAGACAAACGCACCTTGCTCTCAAAGGCATCCAGCCCCGCCGCGACCCTTGTCCCCGCGACAATCCCGCTCCAGTCGAGCACCTCGACGGCATCCCGCCCAGCCTCGACGTGCCCGGTGTGGATCGCGCGCGCGGTGATGAGGTGCTGGTGCGCGATGTCGATGCTCGGCATGGGCGAGTTGTGGACCGCGGTAAGGCGGCGGATGTGGCTGCGAATGCGAGGTGTTAGTGCTCGTCGAAGCGAAGGTAATTATAAGGGCAAGCGGTGGGTAGGAAGGAGGGATGAGAGGAGAGACGTACGATGCGTCCTTAATCCCACCGTCGATAGAGAAGCCGGTCGCGCCGTCGAAGTTGTTCGTCGACATACGCTCGGAGTACCGGGTGATGCTGCGAAACGAGTATCGTCATCAGTATCATCAGAATGGGCGGGAATGAAGCAGCCTACCCCGGAGCTGGGAAAATATCTGCGTGCGGAATAATGAGACACCATATTTAGGCTTTGAATCAAGCAAGAAATTGAGATACACACCCTTGACGAGATCGTGCACCTCATTCGCGGCGATGCCTGACTTCTCGGCGAGGGTGTACGACTCGGCGAGGATCTCGAGCGTGCCGAGTATCATCGAGTTGCCGATGAGCTTGAATGTGTTGGCTAGGATTGCTTGAGTTTCGACGTCCAAAGAAAAAAGAAAGCTGTTGTACCTTTCTCGATGTTTCTACAGCGTAGATTGTTTCGTTAGCTTCCACGCAAAAGAAAATGGAAGAATGGGACCACCCACCCGCCGAGGTCGATCACCTTCTTGCCCACCCCCGGTACCAGCATGTACGCCACTTGCTGCTTGGATCTACATACCAATAGGTTAGCTCTTCATGCTACATTCTGCAGACTTGTTACACGAACCGGTAGTCGCCCGACATGACGATAACGAGCTGTGCCGCCGCCGCGACGGACGGTGTGCCGAAGACCGGTGAGGCGATCAGGTGGCAGTGGGGGACGGAGGAGACGAGGACGTCGAGTTCGCCTGCGAGAGTCGGGTAGATCTGAAAAGGTGTTAGTATTTTAAGTAAGGTGGATGTGGCCAAGGGACGCGTGAAAAGAGAAAGACGAGTTCGCTAGCGCAGAAGGCATGGGACGAGCCGCTCGTGCATCGCGTCTCGGACATACTGATATGAAATGAACCAACCGTGCTTGTCTCGACGAAGATTTTGTTCCTCGCGGGGGGCGTGTGCTGAATACAATTAGTAGAGCAAGAGTCATGGCTTCCGAGTAACCCACCTTCAGAGTCTGCACAAACTGCTGATAGATGCTCTTGACCGTCTCGTCGTTCGCGAGTGCCGTGAAGATGACATCACACTCGGTCACGACCTGCTCCAGCGTCTGCGCGACACGGACCTTGTGCTGGCCCAGCTCCTCGAAAAGACTGTCCGCCTTTGCCGAAGTCCGATTCCAGACGAGGATTGGCGGAGAGGCGTGGACGTGCGCCGCACGGTGGTTCGCGAGGTTTTTGGCCATCACCCAGCCCATCGCACCGAGACCTACGAAACCGATTTGAACAGGGTAGCCCCCAGTACCTGGCGACGCAGGTCTATGGATCTATGAGTAATTCTTCCACCCAATTTCCTTGATGTTGTATTGACCTCGAGTACGGGACCGCGGGTGGCGTGTCCGATCCAGCTTTCGCCGCATGAAGAGCAGTATGTAAGAGGTCAGACATGGCGAAACTGCCAGTTTATTCAGTTCCCAGCATACTTGGAGCGAACCAGCCCATACTACCTGAGTTATCGAGATCAAGGCGCGAAGCACCAATTAGGTTGTAACGTGACGCAGAATGTCTTCAGCTTCTACCACCACCACGCCAGAAAAATCGAATTCAGCAGCTTCGGGCATATGCAAGACCGAACAATAATTCAAGCTCAGGCTCTGACTAGTGTGGACTTGTGTTGAATCTGGCAGTACCTGCACTTTTTTGGCACAATTTGCGGTAGAACAAGCGCATAGAGCACCCAGCTCATTTTCAAGCTTGGATGCGCGTCTGTTAGCCCGTACGGACACAATCCAACTCGTTGAACTGGCTGTGGACCCCTCCGGTTTGTCGACTCAAGAAGATCGCCCGCAAAACGATCAGCCATTCAAGTTTTGTTCAATTTTCTGCTCGACAAGTAAACAATTGCAAGAACTCGTCTGGAGAAAACCTCAAGTGAAACTATCAATTCCGGCTCTCTGGCCGCGGTCAACGGGACGGGACCACCATGCTTTTGTTTCTGCCACTTGGAAGAAATAATTTCCTTGCCCCCTTTTCTTCACGGCAATGACCCCGGAATGTGAAATCTCAACGTAGTCTTGCAATATAGGGCCCTCTGTATGGAGACAAGCCTGCCGAGAGACAATCAAGCTGGCTTTCATAGACGGTCTCGCGGATGTGTAGCTACTGTAGGTTCTGCATTAACCCTGAAATAAATGTCACGTTGATAAAAATTGTGAATCAGAAGAACTATGCACGAAAGTATTCACCGTGCCTTCTCAACATCCAAAGTCTCATCCAACCAAGCAACAACCTTCTTCCACAAGTCGTCCGCTGCCTCCTTCCTCCTCGCCTTCCACACCTCGTCCTCCGGCCGCACCCAAAAGTGTGTAAAAGTATGCGGCATGTCCTTCACGCACTCATACCGCACCCCATTTTCCGCCCATGAGTCCGTCACATCAAAGTCCTTACCCTCCTTCCCAGCGAGCTTCCGCGCAAGCACCGCCCCCTCATCGCACAGCGAGTCGTCCGAGCTCGTCACCAAAAACACCGGCTGCGGAATCGCCCCGCGCGTCGCCCACGCCGGGCTCAGCAGCGGATCGCGCAGGTCCGCTCCCGCGGGGACGTACGCCCAGTCGAATACGGGCTGGTCGTGCGGCAGCGCCTCCCGCCCGCCCCACGCGTTCGTGTGCCCCCGTGCAGGGTCCCGCTGGCTACCGCTCCAGTCGGTCAGCGGCTGCACCGGGACGAGCGCCTTGATGCGGTGCTTGAGCTCTGGCATCTGCGCGAGTGCGAGCGTCATCAGCGCGCCCGCGGAGAAGCCCCCCACCGCCACGCGGTCGAGATCCATCAACGGGAGGAGCTCCGCGTCGTCCAGGAGCGCGCTGACCAGCGCGACGAGGTCGTGCAGCGGCGTGGGGAAGCGCGCTAAACTATAATCGAGGCTCGCAACGAGGTAGCCCTTTGCGGCGAGGAGGTGCGCCTGCTCGTCGTCCATGGCGGGGGTGCCCAGGACGAAGCCGCCGCCGTGGATGAGGACGAGGACGGGGTGTCGCTCGCCGGGGGTGTGCGCCGGGGGGAAGTGGATGCGGTTGTTCTTCAGGTGCGGGCGGCAAGGGTAGGTTTTGATGAGGCTGGGCGCGACAGAGGTCCAGAAGGGGCGGTCGAGGGACTTGAGGTAGTTCATGCCATAGCCTGCGAAGTGTTTTGCGAGGAAGGCGCGGATGGAGAAGCGGATTGCGGTGAAAAGGGAGACTGGGGCGCGGAGATGGGTGCCTGCGATGGATGCCATGGACTGTAGTATCCCAGAAGGACGGGGACACAAGTCATCGGCCAAGGGAGTCTTTATATTCCACACATGTCTTTCAATAATAATATTCGACGGCGCACAAAATTCGGCTGCGCCGGGACTTTATCCGAAGGTGGGCCGCTATCCTTATTCAGCCGACCGGTTCATGGCTAGCCGCTCGGAAGCAGGGATCGACGCGATTGACGCCGGGCTTGGCGTTGAGAGTGAAGTAAGGCGTGTACGGGAGAGCAACGAGCTAAAGTGTCTGTAAAAACTTGGGGCAGCTTTCTCGGAGAACTTTCTCAAAGGACATGCATCCTTATTTTTGAGTGGAACGTTTACATTATCACAAGATGAAGCCCTCAAACATGGTCTACATATTAGTTTACGGTCAACACGGTCAGTAAGTAGCTCAAGGGTTGAAAGCATCCCAGCCATCAGGCAATCCCTCCTTCACCCTCCAGCCCACCCCATCCCCCAACCACCTCCCCACTCTGCCCTCATCGTCATTCTCCACTCCGTCCTCCAGAACCTCGACATCCCCCGTCCCCCACAGCGCAAGCACCGCCCACCCAATCACCATAATCCCCGGCGGCCGCTGCTCCCCAAGGCTCTCCAGCGCCGTCACCACGTCCCTCAGCGTCGACACCAGCACCCGCTGGTCCGGCATCGACGCCCGCTCCACAATCGCAATCGGGAGATGCGGCGGATACACCTCCCCCGCGCGGCGCCCCTCCTCCTTGGGGTCCAGCAGCGCGGCGACGACCTGCGGCAGGCGCGCGACGCCCATGAGCACGACGAGCGTCCTTGCGCGCTCGTACCCGGGCAGCTGCACGTCCTTGCCCTTACGCCCGACACCGGTGCACACCGAAAAGGTCTCGGCGACGCCGCGCTGCGTGACGGGAATGCCCGCGAAGGTGGGGCCGGCGAGGGCGGCGCTGACGCCGGGGACGACGACCGGCTCGAAGCCGTGCGCGCGGAAGTAGAGCACCTCCTCGCCCGCGCGGCCGTACACGACAGGGTCGCCTTGTTTCAGCTGTAGCAGCCAGATAAATAGATTGAATTGAGGAAGGGAAGGAAAGAAGACAACGGACCCGGATGACGGTGAGCCCACGCTGGGCGGCCTCGACGGCGGCCTCCATCATCTCGTTCTGCGCGCCCTCCGCGTTGCCAGGGAACTTTTTCGCGATGCGGACCTGCACCGTTTGTGGAATGAGGGCCAGGACGGCGGCTGGGACGAGCTTGTCGGAGAGCACGAGGTCGGCGAGCTGGGTGAGGGCTGTGTGTGTCGCGAGCGTGAGCAGGGACGGGTGGCCCGGCCCAGAGCCCACGAGCAGTATGCGGCCTTTCTGGCGCACGTCGAGCCCGTGGACGGAAGGAGGAGGGAGGGCCGAACGATCTGTAGGCGACGTCGAATGCTCCCCCGCCAGAACCTCTCGCATCTCCTGCTCGCTCATCGCCGCGAGCCGGGAAAGCGGCCAATACTCGCTTACTTGCGCAACCCATTTCATCCGCCGGCTCGCGTGCTCTGCCTCAGTCTCCGTGGGACTGCGTGGGGGGACAGGCCGATTCGGCGTGGCCACCCCGCTGTCTTCGCTCTCCCACCCCTCCTCCTCCTCCTCCAGCGCATCGGTCCGCGCGAGGGAACGCATGGTCCCCACTCTATCCACCGCCGCGCCCACATCCTTCGAAAGCAGGCTCACAATCTCGCGTTTGACGCGGCTGCCCAAGCGACACCCCTGCCCATTCGTCGTCACCCCGACCTGTAGGGCCGTCCGCGCCCCCGACACCGCGTCCTCAAACCGATGCGCAGCAGCGAACGAAAAGTCGCACAGGTCCGGCGCGTCCGTCGTGTTCACAGGAATATTCCGCGCCCTGCAGAGGCGGTAGATGCGCTCCGCCGACGCGCGGCTGCGGCGCTCGGGAGTGCCCAGGACGGTGTCCGTTATGCATACGAAGCTGATGTTTTGGTCTTGAGGGGAAGTAGTACCAGCAGTAGAAAGATAGCACTCCAGGCTGCTCTCCTCGTCGCTCGCACCTTCGCTCGACTGAGGCAGGGCATCCCAATCGAGCACGATAAGCTGTTTTTGCCGCGCGCGCCATTGGAGTTCCTCGCACGCAGATGCGACGCCGCCTTTGGCAATAACTGTAACAGCTGAATCCGCCTCAAGTGCCGCGAACGCGCGCGACGCCGCGAGGGGGCCCGAGCCCAGGATCAAGGTTGTCCGACTCTGCAGCCGGAACGAAAGGAGAAGCGACGCTCCACCTTGCGGCTTTGGGAATGCGGGCGACATGAACGTAGATGAGAGAGAAGAAGCTTGACTTGACCCCGAAGCTCATGGCTGAAATTTTTGAAAAATTCGATATATCGCGATGATGAGCAAGCGTCGCACGTGAAGGCCAGGAAAGGCAGGCGTCTTTCCTTATTTTAACGGAAACCAATAGGGATCCCCCGCTGACTCAAGGAACACTTTCGAAGCGGAGAGCACGATGATAATTTGCCGGGGAAGGTTATGTTAAGGACAGACGGGTACACACGGAGGTCTATAAAATATGGTAGCTAGATTTGAGGCATTCCAGTTCAGGCAGTACTGTAGCAGTTGAACGACACCATCTGGATATCTCAACGTCAGAAACAGTCCAAAATGAAATCGAATAGATAGAAACGTACCAGGTCGTTGAACCCAAAGGTGAACAGGCTGGGGATGTCTCCGGCGACCTGGGCGGCAATTATGTTAGTTGGCTCTCAGTGTGAATGCACAAGGGGAGCTTACGACGACGCCGCCGGTGCCGGCGCAGTCCTTCTGGCTGTTACCGGGGGTCAGCACTCGGAATCTTATGGAGGTCTATACTTATTAGGGCAGCGCGCACCTCCACAAATTGCAAGCAATGTCCGCCTGGTTGAGCTTGATGCTCGACACGGAGCTGATAAACGCCCCCGTGGCCTCGATGTACCCCGTGGTCTTCTGGTCCACGAACGTCACCTCTGTGTTACGCGTTTATTTATCAGTTATTTGAATAAGTTGTGAAGAGCAGGAGCGACGTACGTTGACCGCCGTAGTTGACTGCAAGGAAATAGTTAGAATCGGAACGATGCGGCTCCAAAAAAATCTCACCGTTGGTGAAGACGGTGAACAGCGGCACGGAGGGGCCCGGGACGACCGGAATAACCGCGCGGTCGACGAGCGCGGCGGGGACTGCCGAGGTAACGGTGACAGTGGAGACGAGAGCGAAAAGAAGAGTGGCGAAGCGGGCCATTGCGAGAGAAAGAGGCGGAGGAAGTAAACGAGAGACGACTGGTGAATGCAGAGAAAGCAAACTGAATTTTTTCGTAGACCAGTCGTGGATTTATACACTATGGCAGACGGCGCCTAGGATGCCTGGGCCAGCGCCTGCCGTCGCCTACCGCCAGGGAAAGATTTGGGAAATGGACCCGTAACAGACCCTAGATGCGAGCTCGAGATGGAAAGCATTTCAAGAATGTGTGAACACCAGGTTTCAAAGAGCCGGGGAAACTACAGCGCTTAGGATGCCCGGACCACGCTGTGCGGCGCCTACCGGTCGAGACGCTAGAGAAAGGTTTTTGAATGCTCAGAGTACGCGTAACAGACCCTAGATGCGAGATGGAAAGCATTTGAAGAATGTGCAAACGTCGGGTTTCAAAGTGCCGGAGAAACTACAGCGCTTAGGATGCCCGGGCCACACTGTACGGCGCCTACCGGTCGAGACGCTAGAAAAAGGTTTTTGAATGAGTACACGTAACAGACCCTAGATGCGAGATATGTGCAAACGCCGGGTTTCAAACAGCCGGTCAAGACGACACGCCGGGAACTGAAGCATCAGGGACGATATCTTGTCGCTGATAAATTGAGATGGCAAGTAATTGAAGATGTTGTAAAGCGGGTAAGTATTCAGAGGGAATATTGCAGTGTGAATCGGCCTCATCTGATGGAGAGTGATATAAACAGTGGATCTGGAGGTTTGGGGTGTAGAGTGGGCAGCCCCGCGGCCAAAGAGCTGAATCGTCGGCGCTCCAGGAAAGGATGAGGCAAGCGAATTGGGACCAGGGAACGCGTCAAAGGTACCCAAGGAAGCTCAGGCCTCGAGGGAGGCAAAGGCCCGAAACAGCCAAGCGTGAGCAATCAGGTATGGATGGGACGCGAGAATGTGGTGATGAAGGAGTAGGACTAAAGGAGGAGAATGTCGAGGACGCGACGGGACGCGACAAGACCATATACTGCACTGAGACTTGTGCATCGCCTTCCGGCTCAAGAGTCGCGGCATCTCGAGTAGCTGCTAATAAGTTATGGGAGTCGATTATACTGATACAAGATGAAAGAACGTGTCATGGCACGCTCGCGGATTTTGCATTCGCGGCCTCCTCGCGCTGTTTCGCCTTCCGCTGCGACTCTTCCTGCTTCCCCGCGGCTTTGAGCTGCCGCTGGCGCTTCCTGCGGCCGTTCCCGCGCTTGGGACCATCAACTACCACGGGCTCCGTCATCTTCTTCTTCCGGCGCGCGACCTGCTCCGCGCGCTGTTTCTCGCGCTTCTTGTCTCGCTTGCGCAGCGTGGTCATAGACGCCTTCAGCAGCGTTCCGTAGGCATGATGGAATTTCTCGAGTTCGTTAGAGTTCACCTGGCGATATGATTAGAGCCGGCCAAGATGGATCGATCGCGTGCACAGACAGTTGTAGAGAACTTGACAGCGTCGCCATCGGTTACGCGGACCAGACACGGATAGTCGTTTTCGCCGTCAGCGCCGCCCACCGACCCCATGGTAATGTCCGCGCCTTCGTAAATAACTAGGAACCCTTAGCAGATGAAGTAAAATTAAGACAGCGCGTACGCCTTTTATGCGTGAGCCATATCGACCCATGTTCTTTCGAGGATTCGAACAGGGCTGCTAATCGTTGGAGGAACTAAATGATTGTAAGGACCAAGAGAACAGAGCCAAAGGGAAACCTACAGTATCATGGTCAAGCAGTTCCATCATTGAGGCGCGCCGCCAAAATTGGCCGTGACGTGACCGTAACACCAGAATTTCCTTTCTGGTCGCCAACAGTTTTGTTCGAACCAAAGACCAGGCAAAAACCAAGGTCATGGAGCACGCCATCCAAAATGCGCAAGTCGTTTGTGACCGCCGTCTGGTATCAGTACTTCCAAGGATCTAATCCCATTTGCGCCTTTTACAAGCAACCAAGCATAAATTAAGACTCAATTGCACCAGCCAGCCTTCAAGTTGTGAACCAGTGCTACGAGTGTTAACTAAACCAGTACTGCGAGAGTTAACTCAAGCTCAAAGGCCTCCTCTAGATGAACCCTTGTGCTACCCACGACATGCGTATCCTTGTCGACAATTCAAGCTCACTCCTATTTCGACACTTGTCTGGAAGCCACCAATTTGTGGCAATGTTGGATACCCCATGACCATTCTCTGCATTGGGTAATGACTACCACGGCCACACGCGTGTGCTTGGTCTCAACGCTAGGATTGAAAACCCCGAAGATTACGTTCAAGATTTCTATTCGGAGCCTAGTCGCGATTGTCATCCTGGTGGCCAATCCTCCACCCCGAGGCGCAGATCCAACACCTCTTCAACTCTCTCGACCGTAGCTGACGCTCAAGAATCATTAAAATCTAAGAAAGTCACCCCCGGCCGCACACTCTCGCTCCGTGGTCGGAGGGACTGTAGGCTTGGGTGGACCATTTGGCCCCATCTTGCGGAAGCCCTGTTGTACGCAAATATGCCCCTGGTTCAAGTCGAAGATTTGACGAACTTCAAGCCGCCAAATAACATTTACTACACGCTTGCTTGCCTCCACCCGCACCGCATACCTTCAATTTATTTAGACTGGCACTCTTCCCCTCTGGTGTCGCGTACTCTTCTCGCCAACTTGAATCTGAAACTCCAGTTCTGGAATAGGGGCTATTACCGAATGAAGCGATCAATATCACGACTCTCTTCTGATGTCTTTCTCCTTCATTCCAGATCCGCAACATGACTTCGCCCGTCCTTTCGGGTTTTCGCACTACGAACGACCCGCCTTTCGAACAGGAAGCTCTGGAAGTTCAGGGTATTCATGACATGACTTGGAGAGCTTTGCGCGCATTGGAGGGCCAATCACCCGCGGTGTCAGTGGAGACTCGCCAGTGCAGAGACTCCGAGTCCTTACGCCAGACAATCGAACTCTGTCGGTCCATCCTTTCTCCGCTTCGGCGCATCCCTCCGGAAATCCTCGCGCACATCTTCCTTCTCTCCCTGCCGTCCATCTCAGACACCAGAAATGAGCCGTGGGACATTTGTCTCGAGCGTAGCCCGTGGGTTCTGACGCATGTCTCTCGGAGGTGGAGGGCCGTTGCGCTGGCGTCTCCGGCGCTGTGGTGCCGCATTATCATTCGAAGTACGGACATTAGCGATGACTCTGAGATCTGCTCCCTTCCGATGCTCGCAGCTCAGCTCGCGCGCTCCAGCAACTCCCTGCTCGAGATTATTTTTGACTACGAAACGTTCAACGACAAGTCTGGCGGGGACGTCGCACAGGAGGCGCTGCAAACACTTGCCCAACACTCTGCCCGCTGGAAGATCTTGCGCATAACGGCATCCCAGTTCATGCAACTTTCAAGCGTGCGCGGGCGGCTGCCGCTCCTGGAGCACCTTTCGGTGTGGGGGAGGTGTGAAGAGACCGACGACGACGGAAGCTCGCCTCCTCCGCCAGAAATCAGCCACTTTGCAACCGCTCCCCGACTGCGATACGTCGAAGTCGACGACGGGTTCCCGGCCTTCGACTTGCCCTGGGCCCAATTGACGCGATACGAAGCGCGTGGGCTGTGGAGCGACCACATCTCCGCCCTCATGCATTTGAAGAATGCAGAGCTGTGCAGCTTCATCATAGCCGATGGACCCGACTTGGAGGATACGTCCGGGAGCCACATCGTCGAGCTGCCGAAACTTCGCCAGCTCCAGGTGAGTACGGAGAAATACCACCAGGTGATCGAGAAGGATGGTGTTTGGTCCAAGTGCTTGAGGGTGCCCGGGCTCAAGGAATTGGCTATCTCCGACGGCCTGCTGCAGGACTTTCCCAGCCTGCAGCAGGCGTCGCGGTTCAGCCTCACCAAACTGCATATCGTCTCGGACCGTTTGGTGGCGAAGGCACTCCGCCCGGTCCTCGAATTCAATCCCGAGATCTCCGAGCTCTCGGTGCCCATGCGCAACCGCCTGTTGGGCCGCGACCTAATCGCGCTGCTTACGCCCGACGGCGATCCCACCCCCCAGCGCCCGGGGCTACTCCCGAAACTCGAGACGCTCGTCTTGCGACACTCACCGAGAAAGTACGAGGAGGCCATCGGGAACATGATTGCGCTGCGCTGGAGCGCGACTCCGCTTCGGTCGGTGCATGCAGTCGAAATGCATGGAGTCGAAATTGGGCCGGTGCTCACGGACAGGCTGAACCGGCTGGAGAGGGAGGGGCTGAACGTTTTTATTCGGAGGTGAGAGGCGTTATATACATGCAGTGGTATTTCGTCTGACGAGTTGAAGTTATATCACGAAGTCACGGATGCTGCAGAACAACTATGGTGATTATAAGTCTCCGTTCCAGTTAGACTGATGTTGTGTGTAGATCGTGTTGCATTTAGTATACGTCGACTGTATTGCATCAGCTAGTACTACCACTTTTTCCAAGCGCGCAGACGATTCTAATAGATGACTGAGTTCTTGCCACCTTCCAAATCGAGACGAGAGCGGTTGTTTGTCCTTGCCGCTCTGAAGGCTTGAAAAAACTTTCTCTTTCTTTCTACCACGTCTCTTCTCCCGGAATCCATTTTCTGATGCTTCAAACCATATGAACCTGCCGTTTCAATTCCTGTGAGGTCACAAATCTAGTCAAAGCCCGAGATATCTCAACGCTCCGGGCCTGTTACATTCGTGGAAGATGGATTCACCAGTTTTTCTCGCTGCGCGATGCCGTTCTGGCGCCGTACAGACCCACGGGGAGCCTGGCGACGCGCCCCTCTAGAGTTGGGTGCGGCGCTCCCTTCATTTTTCGAGGTTCTCGCCCGTATCCGTAGTTTTGGGGCAGACATCTATATCTCGTTTGTTCGTACTCATATCGCGGACTGTTAGGAGCACAATGATCCTTCTCAATGATATCCGCTTCTTCACATCTGCTCGGGGGGGCTCGCAAAACTCAATTTTCGGATGACAAGCATTCCTTCTTCCAAGTTTACAAGTAGCCAAATACGTGTCGTGGTCATAATCCGAACTAACCTTGTTCATCAGCACCACGAACTCGTCCGATGGAAGTGAAGACCTGGCGAGGCGCCGCTCCAATTGTCGGGCCAACATGGCCAGCAGCGCGCCCCCTGTTCCAGATTAACCCATACCTCCCTCTGAGCGGTCACATACCCAGCATCGTACGGTATACCCGCCGCGTTCGTTGCACCCTCTGGGTTGCTGGCTGAACTTGGAACGAAATGCTGTGTTGATAAGGGTCGCAAGCGTCGGCGCACGACATCTAGGCGAGCCTCGAGGCCTTGTATATACGATGCCCCTCCAATTACGATGGCTGCAGCACAGCGCCGGCGCGCGACATCTGGATGAGCCTCAAGGCCTTGTGTATACGATTCCCCACCCAACTAAGATCATATTTTATGGCTGCAACATAATCTTGTCGACAATTCAAGGCCACGGCTTCACAAGGAAGTGGCCAATTTTCGGCAATGTTAGGTCGTCCACCATGAGGCTATCCGCTGCATTGGTCTCTCTTGACCGACGCTTTACTGAATCACCTCGCTGTTCGCACTAGCTCTCTCACCTCGCTCAATAATACCTCGGCATCAACTCCTCAAGGCTCTCGCCCAAGCCCGGGTGCTCGGTCTGTGCTCGGCAGTTGCTGAGGCGGACTGACCTGTGACCCTGGTCCAAGCCTCGAACATGACCCTACAGTAATCCGCCATGACTGATGCGGTCCTTATCCGTCGGACGAGACTTGGCCTTCCATTGGTCGCTTGAATTCTTGCAGCGTTCACCACCCTGATGGTCTGCAATCGTGCCAGTGGCCTGCCCGTCAAACAGCACTCCTATTAGACCTGTTCCCCGCGGCGGTTTTTCTTGGTTTTTCTCGTTTCCTGCCTGAAGCACGTCAAGTCTCGGCCCGCTTGCGTTATTCCGACCATGTCCGAGCTGGAAACGTTATCAAGTCTGCAGGGCTCGTCATGCGGATCCAATGCGGGTCGCCAATGTTTAATTTTGCGCTTTTAGCCTCGCTGAATCTCGGCCTTCCATACATGCGGTGACAGCATTCTGCGCCAAACCCACCAACTCGGCGTTCAGTGCTGTTCCTCCAAGTGTTCCTTCAAGACTTCTCATACCGCCGGCAGACCTTTATCTTGCCGACCTGGGTATCAGTGATCCTCGTTTCATCGGCCGAATGTTATTTCGAACTTTCTGGTACTTTTGCTCTGTAAATTGGCCTCCGGGTACCTCAAACTTACCATACTTCCTGTCGTCTTCAAAATAATATTTTTTGTTCTTTAGAAGGCCGTAGCTGTCCATAGCTTCCACTGTCCAGAATCAAGGCAATCATATTTCATTTACGTTTTACGGCACCTCGGCCTCTGACACGCGATTCGTAAGGTATTATTACGGAGTTGTGATCCAGTACACTTGCCTCCTACCACCTCGAATGACCCCAGTCCCAAGGCTATCCAGGCACTCCTCTCGACTTTTATATAGTCTCTTCTCTCTCGTATCCCAATATGTCCCGCGCCTGCTTCGCCTCTCGACCTCCGGTGTCGCCACTTCCGACGGTGGCACGGTGCTGTCGAAGCGAGAGAAATTCGACCCCCACAGCACTACCAGCATCGTGTTTGCAGGTCAGCGCCTCGGAAACCTTCCTACTAAACTCTCTGATCGCGTCCTTCAGTCCTTATACCTATCCTCGTACTTTCGTCAGGTGTATTTGCCGGACTGACCCTGGGCTACATGAGTTTGGACGAGACCCAGCTTAACGTACTGAGCATGAGTGGCACCCCGTTCGTACACTCTATTGACGCGTCGAGATTCCTAATACTCTATCAGGAAACAACGCGAATACGCGAACAAATCAAGCCTATCCGCAAGAATGGGCATCTTCTGCTCGTAACGCTCCTCCTGGCCAACATGATCACGAACGAGACGCTCCCCATCGTCGCAGATCCTGTCCTGGGCGGCGGGGTGCAGTCCGTCGTGGTCTCGACAGTCCTCATTGTGATGTGAGTTTCGGCCCCGCTTGGGCCGCGCTCATTAGAAGCCCGCTTCCTCGAACTTCTCCGCATAATTGCTTCTGACGTCACGCGTCAAGCCGCGTGGTTCGAGCGCGTCTCTGCCGTTTCCTTCAAATAGGCGACAGTTGACGCCAATCTATCCGTTATCGATTGCATCTTCCTTTTTCTCAAAATACTATCCGTGCCTAGTATTAACCGCAACCCAGCTTCGCGGAGATTATCCCACAATCGCTGTTCACCCGCCATGGACTCTACCTTGGCGCCAAAATGGCTGGATTCACAAAGTGTCTTATTTACGGTCTTGTATGCAGATCCCCTCGGGTACTATTTTGGTTGCCTATTGAATTCATTTTTGCAGGGAATTATTGCATGGCCTGTTGCCAAACTCCTCGAATTCGTCCTTGGCTCTCATCACGGTATCATCTACCGTAGAGCAGGTATTTCTCGCATTTACTATTACCGCGCGGATGTTAATGCTCGCCACAGAGCTGAAAGAACTCATAGCTATGCATTCGTCTCACGCGACTCACGGTGGAGACCTCCGCACCGACACTGTCACCATCATCGGCGCGACGCTCGACCTGCAAGAGAAGGTCGTCCGTCAGGTACCCTCTTTTTGTTTTTATTTTCCGCGCACGCCACTCATACTACTCAGGCAATGACCCCGATCTCAGAAGTGTTCATGCTCTCCATCGACTCGTACCTCGACTACGACCTCCTCAAGCAGATCTGTCTCACGGGCCACAGCCGTGTGCCCGTCTTCGAAGAGGTCGAGGTCAACGGCGCCAAGGTCAAGAAGATCATCGGCATCCTCCTCGTCAAGCAGTGTGTCTTGCTGGACCCCAAGGGCATGTTCCTCCATCCTCTGCGGCGTCCTAACCCCCTAATTGCGAGACTCAAGATGCGATTCCGCTGCGGAAGATCCCGCTCAACAAGGTGCCGTTCATTCCGAACAACGAACCCCTCCTTGGGCTCTTGGACAAGTTCCAGGAAGGACGCAGCCACATGGCGATCGTCAGCCGGTTTAGTGCGGACAAGGTTTGTCGCTGTCTCTCGATATTCGAATATTCCATCGATCTCAATTTTATAGGCCGCGAGCGTGAAGAAGGCGGTTAAGCGCGGACTGACGCAGCGCCTGCGCGAGCGCGTGGGTATGGGGGACTCGGACTCGAGCGACGAAGAGGAGAAGGAAAGCAAACAGAACAGCCGGAAGAAGAAGAAGGTGAAGGATATCGAGGAGGGGATCGAGGAGGAATTTGAGGGGGACACGCTCAGCAACGACGTGTATGTCAATGGGAATGAACACCTGAACCATATCTCGGAAAAGGACTTCGTCTCGCCGAGTCGTGGGCGTGGAGGTGCTGTTGTCGGGCGCGCGACGAAGGAGGGCTCGCGGGATCGTGACAAGGATGGGATGCCCAAGAGTCGCAGAACGAGCTTTCAGCTGCCCAAAGCAGCGGCTGGGATGACTTCCATGTCCATGTTAGAGCAGAGTATGCCCGCCGACGCGGGTCCTTGGCAAAGCGGGTGCTGAAGAGGTAAGAGTTGCTTTTGAGGCATTTACGATCTCTAAATAATTGTTTTTCTAGTTTCTACAAGGCTTCGACCCAGCCGTCATGCCTCTCGGAATTATCACGTTGGAAGACGTACTGGAAGGTGAGACTGCTGATCGCAGCGAATGTATATTTTTACTCATCGCTTTCAGAACTCATTGGAGAAGAGATTTACGACGAATTCGACCCTCAAGGCGCTCACGGAGATCCCTACGTTCCTCCTGCTCGCGAAGTCGTCCCAGCTCTCACCCTCGTTGAAGCTCCTGCTGCCGGTCCTAGCGAGTCCCCTGCTCAAGTTACCAAGGGACCGACTCCCATCCTCAAGCCGCTCTCGCTCAAAGGACTAAACTTCTTGCGCTCCCGCAGTGCGCCACCCACCCCCCGCGAACCGGGCGCGATCCTGCCAGCCGCCATCGCAGAGCGCGCGGCGGAAAGCCCCGCAGCTATCAACCACGCCGCCGACGGATCAGACGCACCCACCCAGCCCCTCCCGGTCGTCATCATCGAAGCGCAACACGCCCTCTCCGACGCCCTCGCTCACGCCCACCGTCCCCGACGACCCCGTCGCCGACGTGAAGAAGCCCGCGCCCGGGCATGCGCCTCCGCTCGGGCTCGCGGCGTCGCTCGGGAACGTGTCGCGTAGCGTGTCGCCAGCGCCGTCGCTCGAGGCCATCCTGCTCGAGCGCAAGCGCCGCTTGGGCGCCGCTGGGACTGCGCCGGGCACCATCGGCTCCCCTGCGATGTCGACCGCCTCGGTGAACGTCCCGTCTGTGGTGGTTGGTGCCGGGGGTGGGCCTGCGGGATCGGCGGCGCGCCTCGTGCCAGTTACCGTCAAAGGCGCGAGATTCAAGAGCAGCCCACTTGGGGGCGGGGAGAGGATTGGCGTGGTTGTTGCGGAGCAAGTTAAAGAGCAGATGGAAGGCGGAGGAGAGCTTGAAGTGAGTGATCCAGAAAACGATGTTGGGGGTCGAGGAAGGCCGGATACCTGGTGAGAGAGATAAAGAGGGGCCCGATAAACTGGATTGAGATGGCCCCGTCTCCCGCGAATCTTGCCCTTGTTCAGCAAACGATGAAATCTCTCTAGCTGACAGTCATTGGTTCTGCCTGTACAATTATTAGTTTTCAGTTGCAATTATCGCCGTTTTATGCCCGCGTAAAATCTCGCTTGTCGTTGGTTTTTTGGACGTCGTATGGAACCGTGCCTTTTACTGGCCCAACGGAGCAAAATAGATCTACGTATGCCCGAGAGAAAGTTTGCTCAAGCTTGAGAGCGAAGTTGCCGTTTTAGGGTTGATATTTCTGATCCGCATCAAATGGAGATATCAGCCTTTGCTTCACTCCATCGACCTCACCTCCAAATAACCTCGACTTTCACACCACCATGGACTCCGCACGACTGCTGGAGGAGTTGCAATTGATACAGTTTACTCTTCTACCGGATGAGGTCCTCACATTTCTGGGTGACGAAGGATCCGTTTGGTCTCAGCTCCTTCACGATTATTGCAACGACGCGTCCGTGGGCGAGGATGAAACCTTCTCGTGGCCCTCTGCATTGCCGCATATCCAGGTCAAACCACATCTTTCGAACATATGGTTTGAAGTGGAATTTTCTTCGCCGCCCAACTCCGTCCCGTCTGTCTCCGTCAAGGGCGGAGAACATGACGCGATCTGAGCAGGAGCGTTGGCAGAACATCATCCGTGAACGAATGGACGACATAGCCACGTCTGAGTGAGATATCTGTATCTCCCGCAGTCGCCAGCACGCTCAATTGCTACCGTCTGAAGGGTGCCAGTCTATGAACTCTTATGTCTGCATCTGCTTCCTTTACTGCACGACGAAATGGCTGCCGCGCCGGCAGAAGAGAGTCCTCCGGTCGCTGTGGACAGCGACGCTTCTGGCGCGCATCTCAAATTTCACGCTCTGTTCACGTCTCACCACTTGATCTCGCCCAAGAAACGCCGGTCGTTGCAGCAGTGGTCCGGCTCGCTCGCAGTAACTGGTTTCGCCAAGGTGGGGTACCCCGGCGTCATATACGCACAGGGTGAGCAGGGCAGCGTCGAGGAGTTTGTAGAGAATGTCAAGGCGATGCAATGGCTTGCACTCCGTCTTCGCTTTTTGGAGTCGCTTCCCGTTAGCGAGAGCGGCCAGGCAGGGGCACAGGGATGGACAGAGTTTGAGAAAGTTGGTGAGGCCGTTGAAGCGATGAGGCGGCTTGGACTGGAGAATTGGATAATCGAGATGGGAATTGGTAGTAGGACATCTTGAAGACGCACCCTGATTTTGAAGTCAATATTCAACTCATAAGAATTGGGATCTCAACGGCCTTGCGGAAAGACCTTTGGTTGTTCAAGTTTCAATATCCAAACTAGCAAGGGCCGTCTGGCCGATTCAGTGGGCAGACCGTTTCCCTGTTCTTCAGGTAAATTGCACCCATATCCCAAAGCGACAATAATATAGAAAGCCAAGTGAGTAATGGTATGTGGTGTTTAAGTGCGGCGTGATATGATAGGTACAACAGCAGTATCCCTTCGAAAAGAATGGAAAGACGAAAGAAAGCTTTTCTATCTATCTATCCCCACGGATTCGAATTGAAGGCGGAGGTGGAACTCTTCTTCTTCCCCAGGTCGCGCGGTATTGCCCACGGATCCGACACCGGCGGGAGGGACGAGAACCCGCTCGTGATCGAGCCGTCTGCGCTGCCGAACGACAGGCCCGCAGTCGGGAGGGGCATACGACGAAGACTGCGAACGGGTTCTGCGTGGCCGCTGAGTAGCCGAAGGCGGGGATCGTCATCGACGACTGCGGCGGCGACCACACGGAGCCCGACGCGTCGCCAAACGATAGTGTCGAAGCCGACGCGAACGCTGGTGGTTTCTCCGGGAGCGGCGGCGGGGGCTCATCGGTGTCCGTATCCGAGTCGCTGTCGCGCACGTCGTTAACGGACATGGAGCGTGCAAACGTTCCCGACAAATCGGTGCGGGGCGGAGGAGACGGGAGGCTGAACGGTGCTGGTCGGTCCGCCGCCGCGGGGGGCGTTTGTGTTTGGGGCGGCGCGGATTCGAGCGAGTTGAAGGGGGCGGGATTACGGGGGCCGCGAACTGGTTGGGTTCAGGAATTTTGAGCTCGTCCGGATTGAGCTCGGCCTTGCCCAACGCGTCTTTGATCGCGCTGAAGTCGAACCCAGCGTGGATGGGGATCTTGCTGTCGGGGTCGGCAGCAGCTTTGGTAGGAGAGGGTGTGGAAGCGGCCAGCGGCACCGAGTGGGGAGTCGACACGTGGAGGGAGGTCGTCGGTGACAGTGACGCTAGACGCGCGGCTATGTCTCCAGGTAGTAGACGGAGGACGGGACACCGTTTCGGGCTGCGTAGGTTCTTTTGGTTTCTTCGAGAACCAGCCCTTCTTCTTGTTCTTGTCCTCCTCGCGTTCGACTATACGGTCGCCTTCGAAATCGGGTTCCTGTTCACAACATTGGTTTAGTCTACAACCGAGCCTACAGTCGCAAACGCAAACGCACCACCGGGTCATCAAAGTAATCCGAAAACACTGGGAACCCTAGCTGGTCCAGGATCAGCGGCATGAACGTGCGGTAGCTCATGTGGCCCGCAATCTTGTCCGTGACATCGACGTTCTCCAGCCCAGGCACGTTCTCGATGGGGCGCAGGCCCGCGACGGTGCCGACGCCACCGCTGGTCGCGCGGAAGAGGTAGTTCAGCACCCAGTCGTTGCGCGCGAACGCATTCACGAAGCGCCCCGAGACGACCGAGCGCGTCTCGCACCACATGCGCGTCGGGGACGGACACCGTCGTGCCGAGGATGAACACGTCCTGTACGATCCCGTGCGCCTTGTGCTTCGCGAGCTCGATGAGCGCGTAGAAGATCACGCGCGCGCCGAGCGAGAAGCCGATGAGGGTGATGGGGCGCACGCCGAGGTGGCGCTGCATCAGGATGTCGGCGAGGACGCTGCCCGCGGCTTTGGCGCGGTCGAGCGCATTGTTCCACGGGTTGTCGATCAGGTATCCGAGTTTGGTCAGGACTGCGTACAGATGGGATGAGATTTGCGTGTGCACACGAGATCTAAGAAACGCACTGATAGGCCATTGGAGGGCACTCATCAGGGCCGTCATAACGGTTGCCTGCAGTGCGGCTTGTGCGACCTGTGTGAGGACCTCGCCCGTGAGAATCTTCAACGCGCTTCCGGTCTCCTGAATCATCTCTGGCTCCCATAAAACACTGAACACATCTCCGACGACAGGGTCCAGCACACTGAAAGGCAGCCGGACGTCGTCGAGTTTGCCAGTCATGAACCTAAGAAACGATTACTACAACCATACCAAAAAGTCAAGGACCATACCCCGGAACGGTGAGGATACAATTGACACGCTTGTTGTTGTGCAACGGCAGTATCTCGAACGTCCGCACCTGCTGCGTGCGGTTTATCATTCCGCGGACGGCAATACTAGATCCCGTCAGCACCCCACCGGTCGTGATGACCGCCGCACCACCAGCGCCCGCAAGGAATGTGCCAGTTCCGGTGATGCCGATAGTGCTCAGCGCGGTGCCCAAACCCACGCCGATGACGGGCGCGAGCAAGCCAGCGGAAAGGCCGATAACGAGCCCGCCACCGAGAGTCGCGAGGCCGAGCATCATATATCGCTTCTTCCGCGCGGCCTTTTGCCGCCCGTCGATGACCTCCTGCTGCTCCATCTTCTCGACGTCCTCCTGGATCTCGAGCGCCTCGGTAACGCGACTCTCGAACCGCACGACGTCGAGCCAGCCGAGCCCGAGCTTGAGGGCGGCCTGCTCAAGGAGGACGCGTGATCGCGCGTCGTACACGCTGTCGGCGATGAGGATGAGGAAGAGATCGCACAGGACCGTCCATCGGATGTCAAGGGTCACTCTTTCGTCTACAACGGAGAGGGTCGTTGATACGCCGGGGATGGCGGCAGTAGAAGTCTCCGCGAGGACCTTGGAGGTGGTCTGGAAATTTGCCTGCGTCGTGGTCGTGGGCGTCGTGGGAAACTCGGACACGGGCGCATCGAATAGGACTTCGGCCTGGCGCCGCGCCTCTGCGGGGTCGTATTCTGGGTTGGCGACGGTGTGTGTGGTCATGAGAGCGGGGACAAGGTCCTCTGCTTGTACACCGTGCAGGGCAAGGCTCTCGATCATCTTCTGCTCTGTCGGTGATGTTCAGCGGGATTGCGATGGCAGTGATGTTCAGGCATGCTCTGCCCCGAGAAATTCTCAGACCGGCCAAAGCCTGTAGTATCGGGCCAAAGCAGCCAAGATTGGAACATCAAGCGCATACCTTGAGTTTCAAGCTCCATATGATAGTACAAGCGACCCATGATTTTCATGGCCCAGAGATCCATGTTCTGAATGGCGGCCTTGAATTCTTTACGATTCGGCCGCTTCAAGCTCTGAGACATCTCTTGCGTGATCAGAGCACAGAGACCGACATAGGCGATGCGCTGGGCCTCGGTAAGCAGGTTCTTGGTCGCCTGCATTTGGCTGAGCGGAGTCATGGCCTTGTCCTCGTCAAACAGATACTTGGTGCGCATGTGGACTTCGTCGGACTCGTCTTCCTCGTTCCCGCGCAATCGGGTGTAGTCGCTCTCGTTCTGCTCGAGTTTTGCACGCCATTCGTAGCCGCCGTCGTCGAAATCGATGAGATTACCCGTAGCATTTACGGCGCTTGCGCCCTTTGCCGACGCTACGTATTTGTACTTCTTCTGGTCCTCCTCGTCAAGGCCACTGGCAAAGGTGTCCTCTCGGACAACCGGCATGTCCTCCCAGCCCTCATCGTCGTCGTCCAGGTCAAAGGCACCGATTGGCGCTATAGGCTGAGCAGGCATCCAGGTCCACGAAACGAGAAGCCGAGAGCAAGATGAAGTAAGCGCCCATCCGCCGCTGATGGGACCATTTCTCCCTTAGCTCCGTCTTCCATGGGCAAATTTTGCGGAGCGCCGACGGAGAGCGGGATAGTGAAAAGGCTAGGATGGGTTCATTCTATGAATTTCTGGAATATTGAATAGCCAGGTACTGCGCGCTGTCGGAGTCTTGCGGTTCTCAATCGATCACTATCGAGCGTGTTCGATGTTCAAAGGATTCAAAGACAATCTTGACGGCAAGCCTTTCCTTCCAAGGTTCAAGTTTATGTAGCAGAGAAATCTGGCGTGGGCATTGCTCGCAGGATCTTGGCCCAAGATTGTAATTCTCTGTGCTACCTGTATACACTTTCCCGTCCTGACGGAAGAATTCTATTCAAAATCTTGTCGTAAAGCGGTACATATCCAAAATCAGACGAGACTGCTACGAGGCGGTAGTACTTAGAGCGACATAGTCAAGTAGCCATTTTTTTTCACCAAATCGGTCCGTTCGCCCCTCCCCAAGCCCATCGTTTCCTCTTCCTCACCCACTTGGCAATTCTGGCGCGCAGTTCGGCACTCTGGGCAAAGGTTCCATAATCAAGAGCGCCCCTGCCAATCCGTTTTCCATCGCCAAATCTACCGCTGTTTCTCCGTCATGGTTGGCTATGTCCAACGCTGCTCCATACTGGCAGAGGACCTCGACGAAATCCCTCCCATACGCAGCATGGTCCTTCCCGCAGGCTTTCTGAAGGACCGTCTGCCCGTGGCGGTCTTGATTATTTGGGTCTACGCCGTGTTCAAGGAAGAAGCAGAGCGGACCTATCTTCGTGCCGCAAGAGACTAGAACATTGCGTCGCTGGTCGTCCCGGACATGGATATCTGCACCTCCACCGACTAATGCCCGAAGAATGCTCAAGTCCCCCGCACGAGCAGCCACGAATAAGGGGATGTACGGTTTGTCGCCATCTGGGTCGGCTCCGGAGATGAGTAGGAGTTGGACTAGCCCCGGGTTCCCCTTCCTCACCCACTTGGCAATTCTGGCGCGCAGTTCGGAACTCTGGGCAAAGCGTTGCATAATCAAGAGCGCCCCTGCCAATCCGTTTTCCATCGCCAAATCTACCGCTGTTTCTCCGTCATGGTTGGCTATGTCCAACGCTGCTCCATACTGGCAGAGGACCTCGACGAAATCCCTCCCATACGCAGCATGGTCCTTCCCGCAGGCTTTCTGAAGGACCGTCTGCCCGTGGCGGTCTTGATTATTGGGTCTACGCCGCGTTCAAGGAAGAAGCAGAGCGGACCCATCTTCGTGCCGCAAAGAGACCAGAACATTGCGTCGCTGGTCGTCCCGGACATGGATATCTGCACCTCCACCGACAAATGCTCGAAGAATCCCTAAGTCCCCCTCGCGAGCAGCCACGAATAAGGGGATGTACGGTTTGTCCGCCATCTGGGTCGGCTCCGGAGATTAGTAGGAGTTGGACTAGCCCCAGGTTCCTCAGGCATACGGCAACGGAAAGTGGACGACTACCGCCCGCAAAACGTCCGCGGAAGAAATTGACGTCTGCCCCCTCCGATATCAGGCATCGGGATATCTCGATATCCCCGACCCCCACTGCTTCGAGGAGGGCGATACTTACGTAGTCGCTGTGCGATGATCCCGGTTGCGGGATTGGAGCGAGAATTTGGACAACATCCATGTGTCCGTAGCGGGCTGCATAATCCAAGGCCGTCCGTTTGTAAAGACTCCGTATGTGCACCAGCTCCTCGCCGCACATCCCCAGCAGTTTGATGACCATCGCCGTATGGCCCAGAGCTGCGGCAATGTGAAGAAGCCCACAGCAATCGTCTTTACAATTGAATTGGGTGTCAAGCCGTACTCCAACGGCGACGAGTCTGTCGACGGTGCTTTCGGACTGCTGTGTGACGGCGAAGACGAGAGCAAGCTTGCCGAGAGTCTCGACACTTGCACAGAGGTCATAAAGAGCCTGGTCCAGGGTGTAGTGGAAGGCGCGGTTCGTCTGAGAGAGGGAGTTTATGGAAGGGAGGTCGGGAACACATTCCGACCCTTGTGATCTGGGCTGTGCCGACGGTAGACAGTTGTCTGGGTCAAGGACTTTCTCCCGAGTGAGGAAGGATATAGTGAGGAATATCAGCTCTGGAGGAAGGTCAGATAGTACGGCCATCGAGTGGAGTCGTGGAAGTACTTGGAAAGCAGGCACCGAGGCAGTGTGAGAGCTTTGATCACTGTCACTTCTGCTGCGGCACTCCATCAACTCGAAGGACGACCGGACTTCAATTGAAAGGACGGCGGGGCGACATGTTGGTGGAGCCATTTCGGGGCAACGGTTTGAACGCAAGGGTATTTTGGATCGAGGGTATACGGAAAGAAGTTTGAAAGCAGATTAATTCTAGATATCTACATGGATGAAGAGGCCGTCAAGACTCGGAGACCGAAGTGCAAGGAACCGCCAGTCCGAATAAAATAGGTAAGGGTGAAACGAACGGGAAAGATGCGGATCCAAAGTATCTACATTGAAAGGCCGTTAAGACCAAAGGGTGGCGGCGAAGGAATGGGTATGACGGTTGTCCATGATAGAATCGCAGACGAGGTATGTACAGGAAGCAAGAGCATTAAATCTGAATCAGAACCCACCCAAACAGCCATCACAGTCCTCGACCTCGCTGAACGTGATGGAACGTCGCAGTGGTCGCGGAGGACTGTTCCGCCGCTTCCCCAGATCCCGCTTGATGTTTGGAACCGGGGCATGGGGCAGGAACGACAGCGCACGGTCGAATTCCTCCTGCGAGTGGCGGCGGATGGGCATCGGAGTTGGGTGCGGGGGTGCCGTGCATGCGCACCGCCACGCGCGGCTCGGGGGGACATGGACTTGGGCGAGACGCACTCCTCCGCAGACTCGTCAGTCTCGGACGAGAGATCGGGAAGGAGGGCCGGGACCGCGGTAGGCTCCAGCTCCGGCTCGCACGCCTCAAAGGCGCGGGGGTGGAAGTAGCCGCTGATCGGGCGAACTGCTGCGGGGGTATAGACGCGCCCTCCGCGCTCGGGCATCGCACACGCGTTCTCCTGGACTGTGATGGGTGCCCTGTCGTAGGTCCCGGGAGAGTGGGTGTCGCCAGTCAAGGTGAGCCTAGGGGTCGAAGGGAAGTGGACATGGGGTGAAAACAACGGAACTCTTGAGCTGCATGCAGCAAAGGGCAGTGGATTCGAGGAGGAGGATTCGGGGTAACGGCGGGTTGGACAGGTCTGGCTCGGGAAGGGCCTTGAGGATAGGCCGCGGGTTAGGCATAAGAACGAGCGCGGACGAGGTAGTCGGCCCTCGCAGGTGTTATTTAGCTGCTTTAAAACATGAGGACTTGCGTCATGAGGCACTGTTATCGGTTTGTCCGTACCGTTGTTAGCCAAAGCCTAGGTGTTGGGGCGTCCGCGCAGCCAACTGGGGAAAATGTGTTAAAGAAAGCGCCCGGTCAGACCCGGGAATCCGACCGACCAATCGCGACGTTGCCACGTTGACCGTGGAGTGGAGCCCGTGGAGTCGAGTTGGAGTTCGGTTCAGGCTTAATGCAGATCGCCGCATCGGAGGATTGCCATATATGGGAACCCACGACATGACGTCGTCCTTGAAAACAAAATCTGTGAAAAGGTCAACGGAAGCAAAATGCGGAAACAAAATCAAGGAACAAGATGGCGAAAAAGTGCATCGGGTTACAGTACAAAGGGCGAGGCCAGAGAATCGAATACATACCGCACCCCTTTTCGATTCAAGATCCAATCATTGGGCTTATCCCAGTCTTGCGCCACAATCGGTAGAGGATAGCTTATCGTGTCGCAGTAAACTGGTGCGATGGTCAGAAGGCATCATCGGATTTCTCGAACAGTTCTATACACCGTCGCTGTTGCCGTACAGTTCCGTCCGCGGGACTGCGAACCACCGCAGCGAAAAACTGTTCCGTGTCTGGAAGAACAGACGACCATACACCAACCAGCCTGTCGTTACCACAGACGAAGTGAGGGAATCAGGGACGGTAGAGATTGAAGTGGAGCCTCCGCATGTCTGCATCCGAGGACCGGTAGGTATGCATCAAAGTCCTGAGTGGGACAGGTCGTGACTGTCGCCGCCGACTCCGCAACGGGATTGAAGAACTCGCCAACAGCGAGGGAAGACGTAAGTTGGAAAGCCGCGGGGACAGAATATTCAATGATTCATAATGGGCTTCCAGTTGACTCCAACAATACTTTAGCGGAGGATCGGGTGAATGCATGCTGAACGCGTTAACATTGGAGAGACCGGGAAGGGCACATGTCGGAAAGATCTAGAGAAGGCCGGTCGATGGTGACAATTCACCCAAAAGGGAACGGATTAGAATTCGCAGGCTGCAGTTAGCGATATCGATTTTAAGATAGGCCCGGAGAATTGCTCTTGGATGTCGCCGACTTGGGAGAGAAGCGGTCGGAGCCCAACATACAGCGCTCTGTTTAAGAAGGGCCGTTCGGTTGAATCAATCCATGAGTGTCTTGCTGTTCTTGCGCAAGAACTTGAGAGATCAGCGAAGAAATGGGGTCTAGATGAACAGTCGGCCTCAGGAATCTCGGAGAAGAAAAGCCCGTATTTAAGTCTTTTTCTTTCGGGGCGTCATGTTAGGCGTCATAAAGCTGTCGGTGTCTTCCTCCACCAAGCGCAGCCCCGGAAACCAGTATACAGCCAGTTTTTGTTACCATGCGGTCAAGATCCGTGTGTGACACGGTGTGTCGGGTCAAGAGGTTCATTGAAAGAGGCTTGACACTGCAGTGAACAGTTCAATGGCCGCCGTCCCGCTTGTAGCACCACAGTTCTTGTTTTCGACTAGTGGGTCGGCCAAGCAGAAGTGCGGTCCATATGCTGACGGAATCAACGTAGCCACGTCGCCCCAAACGTCGCTAGTCATTAATATTGGTGGCCATCTGACTGTCAGTGGTGAGCGGCTACACCAGGAACGGCGTATACACGGGATAGCTGGCGGCGGCGCCCATGCGAATGGCCACAGCACCTGAGCGCGCCTTCCGGATTCCGTACATGTCTACTGTCCAAAAAAAAAAAAACGATTTCGAGAACGCCAGAGGTACAGAACCAAAACTTAAAAGGGAATTGTGACTGTGACCCGAACGTGACCAAGCGTGTCTTTCCCACACCTTACCTGAAATCCTCTCAGTCTTTCTTCTTTCTTTCTTACAGGCAACATGGGCAATTTGACGCGTCTTAACATTGCTCTGGCCTCTTAGATGTTCTCTCAAGGCTTTTCTGCCATCTGTTCCCGACACTATTATTTCGCCATTCTGTAAACACTCTTCGAGAATCGACCAACAACCCCCCTCTGCCAGACGGTCCAGTGGATTTGCCTGCAGTGCATGTGGTCTTGAAGCTGTGGACCACCTGCTCTCCAGTCTCTCTTTTAAGACGGTGGAAATTAAATACCCTTTGATTTGGACTTGGGACACAAGTACTGGAGCTTGACACTGTTCATCCACTTCTTGACACATAACTGGGTGGACCTCGCTAAAGAAAACTGGTAGAGAATACTTCTATCATTTCACTTGAGGTCCAGGTCATCTTAATCATACGATTTACTGCGTTCCGGGTCCGCTGAAACCAGGTCCAGCTAGCGCCATCCAGGTCAACTGGCCAGACCTAAACTGACCAGTCCAGCCGACCCCGCGCAGTGATCTTCAGGTCCCGGAGCTATGCACGTCTTAAACTTTAAAGGGCAATAGACACTGCGTAGTTTTTAAAAGATCCGGCCAGCAAGCTCCAACAAGCTGCGCCTTGATCCGCCACCAACCGTTCCTATGGCCACGCGTAGAAGAAACACAGCTATGGCGGCAAATCCTATGCTACAAATGAAAGCAAATTCAACATCCATGCTACAGTCCGAAGGAGTGTGCTAGAGATCAAGCTCATTCAGGACTGGTGAAACTCTCTCATTTGATTCGGGAGGAGGTATAGTCTACTAACCTGGTTATCATTCCCTTCCGCGACCGTTCCAGGTCCACCCGTCGTCACTGGAATGACGGGAAGTGCATTGGGGGTTTGCACTCTGCTCAGTCCTTCAGTTCAACGATATGCGTAACTCGCTCCGAGGTAGCGCCGTTCTCATGTATCGTATTCAATCCCGGTAATTAGTAACCGGAGGCATTGGATTCTCGTACAAACGAAACGCCCGACGTTCGCGGGAATGTTCGACTTCGGTCCCTGACACAGGCTCGGAAGAGAACCCATGACCAGCAAAATCAGTAGAGGATGGTGAGTGGTGCCGTATTGGATTGTTCAACGAATGGCGCCACGAAATCACAAGACGGTATCCCGCCCGTGCCTTGATTATCTGTCAATTGAACTGACGTTGTTATTTATACAATGGTGAGCGGCGGTATCCTTTAAAAGTATTGACCTGGCACCCCAGAGGCTGTGGCAAAAACCACGGGTTACTCGGCTTTCGTACAGACGCCCACAGGTACTTATATGCGTTACATGCGTCCAAACTCGATCTTGGGATCATCCTCGCCATGTCCTCGCCCAACATTCATACGAGTTTTGGTCCAATCCTGATCGGGGCTCTTTTCACTTCAGGGTTTGTGTCTTCTGCGTTGGACCCACGTCGTCTCGTATTGACTGATCTTGCCTGTAGTCTCGCAGGGGTTTCTAATCTTCAGGCTCTGCATTATTACAGAGCTTACGGAAAAGATCCTGCTCGGATTAAAGTTCTCGTAAGCTTCCCGGCAGATATTGATACGCCGCTTCGGCTACTGAGCCTCCGTTCTAGGTTTTCCTAATTTGGTATGCAGTAGGCAGGGCTCTAACCCTTGAATGGGAGGTAATCTATGTCCGCAGGCTCTTGGATAATATACACACCGTCTTATCTGGGTGGGGTTGTGGGATTATTTCATTGAGAACTATGCAAAACCGGACGAGATCGACCACATTCCTTGGTGCGAGCGCTGCTCCGTTTTTCTTTCATAGTGAAAGCTCATTCACTCTCGACGTAGGTCCGTATCGGTGCGTGGACTACGATCTTGATGATAGCTCAGCGCTTACCTCCGTGTCACCAGCTCATTGTACTCTTGACGGTGAGCGGATATTGTTAGTAATTGGATCCCTTCGTTGAATTTCCTGCCTTGTCAGGCCCTCATCACAGTCCTGGTGCATGGGTAAGTCGTAAATCCGCGCGCAGGTCATCATTTTGACACGCTTCGTACGCAGTTTCCTTGTGAATCGGATTTTCTTGCTCAGCAATAAAAACTGGTTCTTCGTCGCCCCTCTCGTAAGTGTGAATGAACTATCTGACACAATCAAACTATAAGTTGTCTAGATTGTTCTGACCGTCTTTCGTCTTGGTACGACTTGAAATTGGGTAGCGTTTCAACACAGCCTTATTCCCCATCTTTCAACTATCAGCTTGCGCATCTGGTAAGTGACTCGCAACCACGAGGAGCGAATTAATTTACAGTTGAACAGTAACAACATCAAGAATGTACGATTCCACGTTGACGCCATTTTCTGGTGCCAATAAACTCTTGGCAGGTTCATTTATCAAAGCTTTGAACTGTTGAAAGTGCATGCTCGTGTGAGTCCAGGGTTGCCTTGCGCCGCATAATAACCAACTATGTCCAGTGGATCTTTACCCTTGGATTGGCGGTATCTTCCACCGTTGATATCCTCATCTCTGGCCTTCTCGTCTACCTATTTCGATCAAATCGAACCGAGGCTGGACGGTAATTATCGACTTGGTTTTGGACCGACAACTTCTACTGATAATGCTTGCAGCCTCAAACCATGTCCTTGACAAGTTAATCCTGTATGGTCTCGAGTGTGGTTCGTTGTTCATCATAAATGATTTTCTTTTTCAACTATTCATATTGAAACTCTGCTAGGGTCACTGACTTGGTAAGTGTGCTACCCAAGGGATTTTACCACGCGGATTCTAACCCGTATACCTTCAGCATCGGCACTGTCATGTCGATGATATGCGTAAGTATTCGAGTCCTCTATTTTCCTGAGTCTGCCAACATGCCGACGTAGTGGCTTGCCATTCCGAATCTGGTCTTCTTGGGATTGTATTTTGTGATCGCAAAACGTATGTCTTCGTTCATCCTCTACAACTGCCGCTCATATATACATATTTAGTTTATGCGAACTCCCTATTTATAACGTGAGCTACTTCCCATCTCCTTCCCTCTCTGAATTCACCTTTCTTCCAGTCTCAATACGCGGAACAGCATCCATCCCGGAAAGTCGACCTGCTCGTGTGAGCCAAGACGTGCAGTTATGATACTGGACCCGCTGCCAAGCTTCGCGGCAGACCATGCGGTACGTGCTATATTCTGGAGAGGATCGCCATCTAAGGATGTACCAGACCTCCGCCGCATCCAAAGTTCAGACGGTATTTATCTATTTTATACCACTGAAACTGGCCCTGATGTTCCTTGAAGCAGGTGGAAATCAGCGTGGAGACAAATGTCCAATCCGATGCGAGATCGAGTTGTTGTTCGAGACAAGATAAAAGTGCCACAGTCTGTTAATTTACATAGTCAAATTTCTATCCCGAGCTGGATGCTCGCCTGTTTCGTCTATATTATATTATATTATCGTGTACGCGTCGCGCCATGTGATCGCGTTGAGCAACCGAGTCAGACACTGTGAGTCACTGACATAATTTTCGCTTAAAGTGGATGTTGCAGCTCTTCTCATCTCATCGATTACCCCTACTTCGTCTGGCCAGGCGGTCTCTATCTATGGCGTCCATTGAGTCCATTTCAGAGCAAATCAGCAACCAAACGGCGCTATTCAACCAGCTGCGTCTGCAAAACGCGGAAGCGTCGCTGATTGACGAAGCAAAAAAGAAACTGGGAGAACTCAAGAAGTCATTAGCATTGTCGAAAGGATCCGATGCAAGTGCACCTAAGGATGGGGGCAAAAAACGTGAACGTCTGCTGCTGAAAACCGCCAAGGTCCGCATACACGAGTGGAATTATCACTCGATTCTCAATTACTCAAACTAGGCTCGCAGGGCACCCGCGATTATGGCCCCGCCGAGATGTTTTGCCGGGAGACCATAGAGCGCACAGTCAAAGAGTGCTTCACCACATACGGCGGCAGCTGCCTTGATACGCCGGTCTTTGAGCGCAAAGACATCTTGACAGGCAAATACGGCGAGGATGCTAAACTTATTTTCGATCTCATGGACCAGGGCGGCGAGCAGCTGGCACTGCGGTACGACCACACTGTTCCGCTAGCGCGGGTACCTTGCTATGACCGGCGCTACGAACCCCCAGTCCAAAATATGGCAAGTCGGCAAGGTCTATCGTCGAGATATCCTGTCATCTCCAAAGGCCGCATGCGCGAGTTTTCCCAGGCGGTGAGTTTCCGTGGTGAATGGTTTTAATATGCTCTAATGACGCTTTAGGACTTTGATATATGTGGGACGTGGGATCCAATGATTCCAGACGGCGAAATTATCAGTCTGGTGTGCACAATCCTCACTAAGCTCGATGTCGGCGAATTCACCATCAAGGTTTGTCGTTGCTCCCGTCTAGTCCTTGTTGCTCATACGACTCGCAGATAAATCCACCGAAAAATATTAGACGGAATTTTCGAGGTGTGTGGCGTCCCGGCAGACAAAATCCGACCGATATCGTCTGCCGTCGACAAGCTGGACAAGGTAGTTCACTATCTATGGCACAGTTCGTATTCTGATCCCCCACAGTTACCGTGGGCCGAGGTCAAGAAGGAGATGACTGCTGAGAAGGGACTCGACGAGGCCGCCGCTGACAAAATCGGCGAATATGTTAACACAAAGGTAATTTGCATTTTCGCACCTTCACCTGTCTATCGACGACGTTTTCCAGGTGGACCGAGTCTGCTTGAGCAGCTGACGGCCGACGAGACGCTGATGGCCAACGCGAACGCCAAGCAGGGCATAAGCGACATGGGCCTCTTGTTCACGTATCTCCGCGCATACGGCGTTCTCGACAAGGTGAGTCTTCGCAACTGCACGCTCGCTCTGTAACTCAACCGAACGAAGCTTTCATTCGACCTTTCCCTCGCGCGCGGGCTGGACTACTATACCGGCATCATTACGAGGCCGTCGTCGAGGCGTCTGCACCACCTGGCTTCAAGGCCTCCGCCACCACCGCCGCACCAGCACCCGACGCGCCGCCGAAGAAAAGGCGGCCAAGAAGCAGCCGAAGGCGGACGGCGAGGAGGAGGAGGAGATCGACGAGTCGCAGGTGGGCGTCGGGTCGATCGCGGCGGGCGGGCGGTACGACGGGCTGGTCGGGATGTTCACCGCGGCGGCGGCGGCGGACGGGAAGAAGGCCGCAGGACTGCCGTGCATCGGCATCAGCATCGGGCTGGACCGCATCTTCGCGCTCGTGTGGCCGAAGTGGGTCGAGAAGGGCGGGCGGTGCAAGGAGACGATGGTGTATGTGATGGCGGCGGGCGACGGGCTGCTCGAGGAGCGCATCAAGCTCGTACGGGAGCTGCGAGAATCCGGGATCAAGGTGGGTTTCCTGTTTTGTGGTGCGCGCCCCACTGACCCGACCCACGCGTTAGGCCGACTTTTTGGCGAAGAAGAAGCCGAAGCTCAATGCGCAGTTTGCGGCTGGGGAGCAGGACGAGGTGCCGTTCGCCGTCATCCTCGGCGCAGACGAGCTCAAGAGTGGGAATGTCCGGGTGAAGGAGCAGAAATGGGAAGTCATTGGAGGTAAGAAGGCCAAGATCCAAGCGGGAAGAGGGGGATACTGGGGCTTTGGTGCAACGCGACGGTTTGGTGGAGTGGATCAAGGGTACGCCGACGTACAGAGAAATTAACGCGCAGTAGATTCAGTGTATTACCGAGGAATCCGACGATCTTTTTGTTAGACGCCGGTGCCTTCGCGTCTTACCCAGCAGGTGCCCCGCGCCATATCTGACTGGCGCTTGAAAAGTCAAGATTGTGGAGGACCACGCGCACTTTCTTCGCGACCATCGCCATCTCCATTCCTTCCTCGTCCTCTCCGTGGCTCCTCCTGACTCTTAGATGCCTCCCGCGTGATGACCTGAAATAGCAGCAAACAACTGAAACACTGACAGCGAGGTGTTTTCTTCCGACCGCAAATCCTGCAGAATCGGTGCAGATCCGCGAATCCGGATAGCCGATACCAGTGCGGGCTTGACCGATTTCCAAAATTCCAACCACCGCCCGCAGGCGCGTCGTTGACGCAGCGCGCGTCATGTGGGGGGGGCAAGCGTATATAACCGGTTGCATTTTCGTGCATTATTGAATTTTGCCCACTCTCAATGGCTCGATCTTCGCGTGCTGCTCTTGGCCGTCTCCATCGAACCCAGCGGACTTCATCTTCCTAGAGATCGAGCATGTGTCTATTGTCGACACCATAAAATGGTGAGCATA
This sequence comes from Mycena olivaceomarginata, assembly GCA_029378375.1. Taxonomy (NCBI): domain Eukaryota; kingdom Fungi; phylum Basidiomycota; class Agaricomycetes; order Agaricales; family Mycenaceae; genus Mycena; species Mycena olivaceomarginata. Next base: position 82,258 of record JARKIC010001699.1, read on the forward strand.
TTTAATCCGCATCTACGACGCCTCTCTGACGAACAAGGTCAACAAAGATGTGACGGGCGGTCCGTTGAGAATCCCCTGGTAGTCTCCTCTGAATTATTTTGTAGCAAACCCGTTTGCAGTCCATGCGAGCGCGCCAGTCGTGCCGATGAATGTGAATACGCGGACAGCGGGGGGCGCTCTACGGCTGATTACCTAGAGGAAGATATTAGTCGTATCGAACACCGTATATACGAACTCGAACATCTTGAGGAGGTCGGCGAATCCGTATTTCTTTATCATCCGTACAAACAACCTCAGCGGCGGTCACGTCTGCCTCCTCTATTCCAAGCCCCCGGATCCTCCGACGCCTCCATGTACGTGTCCTATTGCTCCTCACAGCCTGTTTCTTACGACTATAGCTCTTGGACCCGCAACCGATACCTGGTTGAACTCTTCCGGAAGCTTCCGGACCCCCCCGCTGACATGATTGAAGATCTGTAGTGAGCAACTTCTCCCCGAAGGTGTTACCGAGTTTTCACCACGCCAATTTTTAGTGTCAATATCTTCATCCGTTCTGCAGCAGATTGGGGCTTTTTTCCTCGACACCTCGCGCTTTCGTCAAAGCCCTACTAGCCTATCCCTTAGGCCATCCTTCAAGACCGTCTCCAGCTCTTTTAACCACCGGTGTACTTCATCGGCATCGTACTCAGCGATTCTCCGGCCTGGAAAGTACACCAAGACACGTTTTCTTTCCCGTGCACTGTCGTCTCTCTATCCGGAATTCATTCCCGGAGGGTGATACATGCCTGCAGGCCGAACTTCTCTTGTGCAACTATTTCCTTCTCTGTGGTAGATATCTGGAGGGCAGATATCACACTGCGGCTGCGGTATCTCTGGCGTTCAGCGTATCTACATGCTCTATCCGCCCAGGCGCGGAGGGAGAGTTGAAGAGGCTGAGCGGGTCGGAGGATGATTATACTGGACAAGGCGTGGTCGGTAGCAATGGCTTACCTATCCCAATTGGCAAGAATTGATGTTTTTGGATATGCCCTTGCCAGAAGCGGTACGCCAGATGTCATGAGTTCCTTCTTTCACTTACGAGGCATACATATAGCCGTCCACCGTCTCCCAATTTTTTAGACGGCGTGGAGCCTCAACTGCTTCGATGTCTCCGAAAACCTTTCTCGCAAAGGTGGTCCTTCTTTAGGACCGGGCTAATACTCTTGTTGTTAGTTGGAGCCCGGGTACGATACCACAACTGCCTTTTACGCCTGAACTGCAATGAATATTTGTTTACAGACATGGGACTGAGGCAGTCGAATGAGTTTTTTGCTGTGTTCGCATTGGTGGATGCCCACATTGCCGATTTTCGCTGCAAGACGGCATCCATGGACCCTACCTCATATCCTACGACCGTGCGCCGCACATTCCTCACGGGGTGCCGCGCCATCCAGGCCATTGTGCTCCAACTGCATGGGATTTTTGCACAGACGAGCATCGAAGCAAAAGACAAGTGCGTCGCTGCCGCGATAGCAATCCTGCAGCTCCTCATCGACAATGACATGCGCGGCACCACATCATTTGCCCCCTTCTTTCCGTACGTGGTTCCACACTGGGCCCGTGCACTTTTTTGCTTACCATGCTTCTTTCGTGCAGAATGTTTAGGCAGCCACGTGCGAGGTGGCTATTGACCAGATCGGTGGGCTGTGGGCTGAGCGCCTGGCGTGTGGTCTCGCGACGGGGCCCGAAAGCGCGCTCGTGGAGACTTCGACGCCTCCGTCGATGCTATGCGCCGGTTCGTGAATTGACCGTCACTGCCAGGTGAGTGGATCGTTAGGAATTTCAAAAGAGCTGTGATGATCCGAACTTTGTAGAATCTCTTCTCTCGACGATTGAGAAGGCATATGGAGCAGGTGTGAGCGGGTCGATTTGACGTCCATACCTCGAGAATCTCGCGTCGGATAATAAATGCTTCCAAATTCCGCCCCCTGGCTGAATCGGCGTCGAAACCCCTGACCAAGTACGCCAAAAACTGCTGACTGGGCCTCTGTTTCAACCACGAATGGAACCCGAACCCAACCAATCGCCGAGCCCATTTTTAGCACCGACCTTTTTGAATCCGTAGTCTAATGAGGATCATGTGACCGTGTCCAGCCAATGAGATGGGCTGAATTCGTTTCCTTCGGTTTTTTCCGGTTGCAATCATTGAATCAAGCCACTCTTTTACTATCCCTCTTCATAACCTTTCATCCTCGCTACAGGTTGAAATGGACTTGAGCCCACATCTTTAGTTCCCATTGGTCGCCCCAAATAGCAAATTGCTCCAATAATCACCGTCCGATTCGCTGGCGCTTGTCTGGGTCTAGACCTCAGTTTCTACCGCTACACATCAGGCCTGGACCGTCGTGCATGATGATTTTCATTGGCCCCTGGATTCATACCCCCATTCTGGCCCCACTTTGGCCTTCAGCTTGCTTGGTACACTCAACAGAAAAGACGACTGGAAGACGATGCGGCTCGGTCAAGGCTTTACATCGCTCAACCGACTTCAATCTCGCGCACAGACGGGACGGTTACGATGAGACTCGCCCCGTACTGTTTCGCTTTCGAGGATATCAAAAATCTTTGATTGGGTGGCAACATCCTGCTAATTCCTGTATGTCCTGGGGTGGAGCGAGGATCCAAACACGCTAACCCAACTCTCTCTTCTTCAACTCTCACTTGGTGCGCCCCTCTTGTCGCTGACTTTGCATCTCAACGGCGCTGACTCAGTTCACGTCCACAGACATTTTATCAACATGGGCTGCCTACCGAGCAAAGCAAAGGTGCTAGGCCAGGACGGACCACAAGCGTCAGGAGCACGGTCAAAAAAGGCGAACGGGGGTGCGCCGGCACCGAATAGGCCGGATTCGCCTCCGCCACCATGGCTCCAGGCGCGTCCGACGCTGGGTGCTCGAGAAAGACGGCACCGTACAGTTCAAGCCGACGTCATAGGCTTGGACTCTATATGCCCTTGTATTTTTCATGGCCCAGGTATGTGTGTCGTCGTTCACTGGTGCTTTACAGCCCCTGACTGTTTCGCACCAACAGCTTACGCTGCGAAGGACGGCAGTTGCTGGGCGTCACAGACACTTCCTCGGTCCCGTACTCTCTTTATTTTGGCGCTGGTCATTGAGATCCCACACCACCTACGTACATGGGTCCCCGCCCTCATTTGTCGTATTGCTATCGCTGGACGCCGCCGGATGGATATTTTTATTCATTATTCTCTTTGTACAATCTTCTGGTTATCCAACAATCAAATTCTGTCCATTTTGCCACTGAAAACTTGATTTCGAGCACGATCGAATGGGCTGGATGGGCCGCCGGTTGCCCCGTCCTAATTATACTGACCCGTGGTTGTCTGCGGTTGTCCGGCCTTGTCGTCGCCAATTATCGACGCTTGTGGTTGCCCACCCTTGACATCTTAGTCACACATTTAGAACAACTACGGCTTTCCAACCATTCGCTGAAGGGCTATTAATAGATTTCTCGGATCCAGTGGTGTCTAGTTGGTGTTAAAATTGGTGAACCGTTACATGGTATGTTACAGCTAAAGAGCGCATTGCATTGTTCAAAACTAGAGTGTCACTGTGGCACCGCTGAAAGTCGGAATCCCAGTCCACATCCCGCGCCCCGCCGCTGATATCCGCCCCCAAATACGCGTGGAACACGACCTTCGAGCCATCCTTCGCAAAGGTTGCGCTCCCTGGGGCACGCAACCCATATTTGCCTGTTACTAGGAGCGGCCCCGTCGGCGCGCGCGCCTTGGTGTACGGCCCCGTCACCGACGTCGCTGTCGCATAGCTTAAGTCGTACGACGTATCCGCATAACACCCCGAGCTGAAGAACAGGAAGAAACACCCCCGTTCACGTTGATGAGGCTCGGCGCCTCGACGAGCGGTCCGTCGCCCCGCGTCGCGGTCCAGGATCTGCACGGGGCTCCCCACGGGCGTGACCCCGTCCGCGGCCATCTTCTGCAGCATGATGGGCGTCGACACGATGGGCGCGACGCCGTTGTTGCATGAGCCGCCGTGGCCCAGACTGTTGCCGTCGATCTTATACACGACGTAGATGCTGCCGTCGGGGTGGTGGTGCCCTGCGGGGTCGATCGCGCCGCCTTGGCTGATGGGGCACGCGATCGTCGCCTGGAGGGGGGTGTACGGCCCGCGGATGGTCTTTGAGGGTCGCGGCGCCGACACAGTGCGCTGCGGTGTTGGCGGCGGCTGTGGCGGAAGTAGTAGAGGAACGAACGAGCCGTCGTTGAGTTGTATAACCATGGGCGCCCAGATGGTTCACTGCGGCTGCATTCACCCCAGGTTGTGGATGTTTGGGAGTACGCTGTCATTCTCCACAGTCCAGGTGATGAAGTCGGGACTGCTGCTACTGCGCGTGTAAATTGAGGTTTAATATATCCGCCGCGGGGACAGCGAGTCGGCGTACCTGCACTCGGTGGCCTCCCACCATTTGTAGCGAATGCAAACCACTTGTTCTCTGAGGCGACCCAAAGCAGCGACGGATCCGGAAAATCCTGATTAATGACGGGCCCGGACACCGATCGTTTGGTGATCAGAGGCGCAGGTAGGTGCACCATGACAGAACAGAAAACGAGAACGACAGTCAAGGCTCGAAGAGTGCGGGTGGTAGGTGGTCTTTCGGGCTCTGGAGATTTATCGACTTGTGACGCAAATAGAATTTATACATATCCAGAATGGAATTTTGGACGAATCGCAAACCACCGCCGCTTGATTGTTGCTATATCCGATTCTCAGTCAGGAGATGGCGAAAACAGACGCCGATCCGCTCGTTGGTTGGATGGCTTTTGAATTTTGAGCTCAGGTGCCCTCTGCGGACTCACGGGTGCCGGAGGCGTGCTTGATTTCAGGAAATGTTGTGAACCAGTGATATCAAGCCGCATGAGGAGACGTCGACCCAGAACGGGATTCACTGAACATAATGCACTGGTTGTGTTGTACCCAAAGAATCAGGTGGTTTGAAGCATCCATGCTATAAGGGAACGGGAAAACGGGAAGACGGGACCATGACGATGCGAGAGGCGCGGGCTTGGTTACATGGCGGAAGGAGAGGTGGATTATTGGTCCTTGGACGAAGAATCAACAGCACCGCCAACAGTAGAGGCTAGGAATTTGAGATTACAGTGCCCGCTGACTTTGGGAGCGCCGTCCAAGACAGCACTGAAAAACAAGCCAAGATCTAGCTAGCCCCGACATAGTCCGTCAGACGATTCTGTATGGTGCGCAGAATCCGACCCAAGATCAGTTTTCCAAAACTTGACGGCGATGAGGCTGGTTAGAACATCGTCAGAGCCAGGCGATCATTGCCAGCGGGTCGAATGCGGGAAAGTCTGGCCCAACCGCCTGAAGACTGCCAAGTGGGACCAGCACATATTCCGAGCGGAGTTGGGGATTGCTGCGCATCTCGGCGGAGTTTTGCTGCCATCATTTCATCAAATACTGCTGCCGGCCACTCAAGATTATCTGATAAGATAAGAATGCTTTTAAATCGATTTTTTTTTCTTTGTCAAACCACAAACAAGACCTTAGAATATGCATCTCTCCGTCCTCTGGATTCCCAAGCCTCATTATTTCCTCCATCCAAACTACAAGCGCTGCCTAAGCGCCTCTTAGCACCTGACCGGCTTGACCACACACGTTCGTGACGTCACAGCCACAAATACGCCATCGCTCCCAATCTTGCTCCGGATCCACGACATAGAATGGGCTTCATCTCTGCGGATGCCCTCCAGAACCTTCACAAATACGCGTATAAAGGAGTAGACAAGTGCGTTTTCTACTTCACCTCTTTTTTTCGGCAGGAATCCCATCATTTCGCGTCCACAGATCCCCGCTCTCTAAATATGTCTTGAATCCGTTCTGGACGTGGTTCGTCACGCTATGGCCTCTCTGGGTCGCGCCTAACACGGTAGGACGCGCTGTATTCACTAACCAGCCAGTTGACCCGGTTTCCAGATAACTTTGTCTGGTTTATCTATCGTGTTTTTGAATTTCGCGACGTTGCTGTGGTATGACCCTACGTATCTCGCGGACAAGGGCGGTGTAGTCATGCCTAACTGGGTCTATTTTTCGTACGGATTCTAATACCCCCATCGACCGATTTTCTCAATTTTTGACGCAGGTGTTCGATCGGTCTCTTTTGTATCAGAGTTTTGATGCCATAGACGGTGAGACGCGCTGTATAGGTGCATCGTTCTAGACTTAAAGTCTTTCATTAAACAGGCCGGAGAACGGGGATGGCTGGACCTCTGGGGGAGATGTTTGATCATGGTGAGTGAAAACCTCGTCTCTGTTTTCGATTCCTGACTTGTTTAAGGCTGCGATGCGATGAACACGACGGTGGGGGTTGAATGACGCGTCCGGCCTTTTTCTAACATCTTGTTCAGCTCGAAGTCATTATGGCGTCCCAGGCCCTTAATCTTGGGCGCTCATGGTGGACCGTCGCGTCCCAAATTGCTTACACTCGCCAATTTCTATCTCACTACCTGGGAAGAGTACCATACGGTGTTCGTTTTTTCTTTATGCTCTCCATTCGGCTAATGAGCCTTCAGGCGAATTATACCTCGGCGTGTTCTCTGGTCCCGTTGAGGGCATTCCTAATCATTATCGCAATCTACGCGATAAGCGGGGTCTACGGTAGGTTTTTCCTCGTTGATTCAAACGACTCTAAACGAACTCGCAGGTCCCTCCTTCTGGGACACCGGGATGCTTACATTCTGCGATTCCCTCACCAACGTCCCCCTGATCAAACCAGCTGCCCGATCTCCCTCTCAACGACGCTTTCATGACCACCGCCGCTTTCGGCGTCGCATACAATCTCCAAGCCAGCTACCGCAACGTCCGGCGCGGCCATGATCGCCGCAGGCAAACCCACCGTCCAGCCGTTGCTGCTGCTGCTCCCCTTCGTCGTGTCTGCGGGCATCATTCAGGTCTTCTGGCTCGTACAACCCGCACTACAACAACTCCGCGCTCATCAACTCGGCGCTGTTCGTGCCGTTCCTGTGCGCGTGGGGGCTGCAGTTCGCGCACCAGGTCGGGCGGCATGATCCTCGCGCACGTCACGAGCACGCCCTTCCCGGTCTGGGACTGGATGTGGGTGTGGGAGCCTCGCGTGCGCCGTCGACGCGAACCTCCCGCTGCTCGCCGATCGGTACTTGATTTCTCCCTACTCCTCCTCGTTTTACTTGCATCGCTGACTGAGACGCCAGGGCTCCAATTATCCAGACGAGCGAAGCGAACCGCGCGATGCTCGTCTACCTCACGCTCGCGATCTCCCTCGGCGCGTACGGGGCGCTTCTGCACGCTGGTTATAAACGACATCACGAACTTTATGGGCATCGCGTGCTTCACCGTGCGCAAGAAGGACAAGAATGGGAATTGGCAGGGGAGTGTGCCCCACTCTGAGGAGAAGAAAGCTTGATGAACGGCGGCCGCGACTTGGAGGACGACTTCGATATCGGACCGTGGGTGAAGAAAATTATGATATTCACGATATGTAATGATTTATAAAGTTAATGCCACGTTATCTTTCTTGACTCCAACGCTCTCAAGCCACGGAAGCACTCAAGAGTGCAAGGTCATCGCGCTCCAGAGGACCCCCCGATTTCAGTCATGAACTTCGGTTTCAGGCGTTTTTTACTCCCGTCGCGAGAGCACCGGTGATGCAGGGATCATGGCGGATGATGGGGATGGATGGGAAAAAATGATGGCGGAATCTGCTGCAATAGAATTCCGTCCACCGAAATCCGTGTGTAATCCGCTGCAGACATTTCTGTGCAGCTATTTCCTTGAAGCTAAATATCTTCACACATTTCGCTAGATTTGTCTGAACAGAATTTCAAGAATGCATTTGCCAGGAGGGTTTTCGTTGCACGGATTTCTCTTTATCACTGGAGGTATTTTGCTTCACATTTCCCGCAGGAGTGATTCCGCTGCAGCAATTTAGAGGAATTTGTATGGACGGAATTCCAAGAAACGATTTACCAGGAGAGATTTCGTTGCACGGATTTTCACTTTATCACTGGATGTATTTTGCTTCACGGTTCCCGCAGGAGTGATTCTGCTGCAGCAATTTATCATTTTCTTATGGAGTACTTCTGCTTAAGCGTATTTGCTGGAGATCAGTTTTTCGTCATTCCTTGGAGCAAATTTGCTTCAATCATTTTTACTTATCTTCTCCATGCAATGTCCTGGACACGATTTTCTGTAATTCCGTGGAGGAGGTTTGCTTAAATGATTTTTTATTTCCTGTCCACATAATTTTCTTTCGCCAGTTTCCGCTGCAATGATTTGGCGTCCAGTGATTTCCCACGATGTCCAACAAGATCGACAACAGTTCGACGCGGCTTCTTCTTCTTCATAACACTTTGTCCGTCCAGCAAAAATGCCTATCCCGGATAACTCAAATCCATCCGTAATTCTCCTGTCCAGCGGATTTCAAGTTGGCATTGCTTGCCACTGTATAGTTCCTCTCATTGGCGCTTCTCTTTTCATGCCCCGTGCCCTCTCGGACGACGTCTGTCCTGAGTGTGAAGAGACATTTCTCATTCTTCCTACACCATCGGTGGGCTTCCATACGGTTGATAATAAAGGCCCGCGTGTACCAAAATGTGGGTCCTGCAAAGTCGCTTTTCACTCTTGTCTACTTACCAGCCCTTCAGTGCCCTCGACACACGTTTGAGAACAAAAGCCCCTGCCCTTTTTTTCGCTGGCGGGACGATCTTAGCCCCCCCACCCTGGGGCAACATCATGCCCTCTCCGCCATCGACACCACGGAAAAAGACAATTTCAGCCGGCTGTGTTAGCGCGCGTTGTTTATCAGCCCCCAAGCCTCGGGCAAGTCACAAGAGGTGTTCCCAACAATTTTGCAAGGAATGCTGTCTAGCGACCTCTGTACAATGCCGTGTTATCACTCACAACGAGAACTCCACTCCCAGTCCGTCCCTCGTCCGGGCTTGTTCCTGCAGAATCCTTTGCACGAATGATTCCCCCCGAATATGGTATCAAAATCGCCCCAAAATTCTTTCGATGTCTCTCCATCTTCACGGATGCAGAGCGAAGCCTATCGCATGGAATCAAAACATACCATCACTGTCAAATATTGGGCGGAGGTGTGTCCGGCATTTGCGTCTGTGATTATATTATCTTACTTTGCATAGGATAACAAACGTTACTTCCTCTTTGTTGTTCCAGCCCCTGGCTATCCGCGCTTCCACCCCAAGGACTGCGAACCGATGACCACCAAAATTGGGCTCTCCTTAACAACTTACGAGATTTTATAGATGTCGCCACTAACCCACTCGACACCACTCCGGAGGAGGAAGATGAATGGGTCACCACCAGCGCTTCTACCATCATTAAGCCCAACATCACCCTTTACATGCGTTCCCCTGGTGTTGAGGTTTGCCTTGGACTCCGTTTTCCGCAAGAGGGCGCTTTCCATTGTTCCTGAGCCTCCCTTTTCGCCATCGCCAAGGTTTGCACATCTTCTTTCAGAGGCATTTTACCTGACTGATGTTATACTCCTCAGCCCAGCAAACACTCCTTCACCGTCTAAGCGTATTCGCTCTGACCCGGTCACGGTGTCAGCCCTTCTTCTCAAATCCAATTTTATATGCTAATTCCTTGGTTAGCGGGCATGAAGATGACGACACCCCTGTGCTTCCTCCTTCGCCTACTTCAGTTAGATTTGCCAGGTGAGTTTTATAACTATTGCTATTATTATTCACGATGCGCTTAACCAAATACAGTTCCTCCTTGTTGCCCCTTTCTCAGCCCGAGTCGCCTCTCGGGAAACGTACTCCCTTCCCGTTGGCATATGCATCCGATATGGACGCCTTATTCCAAAAGGTTGATGCCTTGCCTGCCGGCTGGACGGCACACCAAAAGTTCGACAATGTTTTCGGTCATCTTGACATCACTTTCAATCCTAGCACCTATTCCAACAGCTGGAAGGCTTGGAAGCGTTGCCCACCAGACGTTCTCCTGAAGGCTGTTGCCTGCCGGCATAATTTAGGCGGAGAATGGGGTCCAATTGTAACAGCATATCGTAGCGTCTCCAAAAAATTATAGCCACTTACACGCAGTACACGTTGTTAATTCTACTCCGTACCGGATTAATCCACATGATAATTGACTCCCGTGACCAGTCTCCTGAAAAGATTTGTTTCGCGTCGATCGTGTCGAGTTGTTTTATCTCTTTGGCCTCCACTTCGACAATGCCTCTCCAGCTCACATCCGAGTATTTGTTAGCCCTTCCTTGTTATTACGCTGTGCAATCCTGAACCTTCCTAGATACTCACAACCACTTAGCGTCGCTGAGCTCCGAGTACGTTTGACGCAATGGCGTATCTCCGGAACTTATTTGTTAACTATTCTCTAGAAAATACTAGCCACCAAAAAGGATCCGGTCCCCAACTTACGCACTGTTGGTTCTGCAATCAAAGCAATTGTGGAAGCCGAAATCAGCGTCGACTGGAACTTTGTCGCAAACACCGCACCCACCAAAAAATCTCCCGATGAGGTTAACAATCTCATGCGCGAATACATACTCGCCCAGAAAATAGTCAAACCCGTACGCGCCTTTCTTCATGAGCAATCATCCAGTCTCACCACTTACAGTTGGGAGTTGGGACCCCACCGCCCAGCCCGCTCTCAACCCCACCATCTAGTCCCAAAAAGTCGGAAGACGGTATGGTCATCGACGATGAGGAATGGAATGGCATCTGGCCTCTTGAAACTGGAGCTGGTAGTGCATTTTACAATGCTTTGGACAAGCGTAAGTGTTTAACGTTTGACGAACAAACCTGCATTTACGGGCTTTAGAATTCTTTGACAAGGATTGGACCATTGTTGTCCTGGTAAAGGACTGCACGAAGGACGCGCAGAACAAGACTACCCTGTACGCTGCTGGAGTCAAAATCTCATTAGATCAGTACGGTCCGGACGCCTTGAATAACTGGTCAGTTCATTCAGTATTAATATGCTCGGACTCACCCAATGGTTCAGTCTGTTTGCCCATTCCAAAGACGTACTCTCCCAGCTTCAAGAATTGGGTTACTGTCCCTCAGGTATGCCATGTTCGCTGACACTCTGTCTCTAATGTGATTTACCTATTTGTAGCTCCTTACGACGCTTTCTGGTGCTTGCCTGGGTCACCTTGGATCATTGGGCCTTTTGCGCGTCATCACAAAGAAGAAGATCAGGTCCAGATCGATAGCTCGCAGCAGATGCTTCGAGAGATTCCCGTTACCGGTTCTGAGGACGCCCTGAGGCTTATGGTCGTGTTCAAGCATCCTCTGGTAAGGTCAAAAAATTATTGAATGCGTAAACAATAACTGTGGTCTAGGACAAAGACCGTGGCGTCCCAGGCTTGGAAGACCCTCCGGAGGATCCCGTCAAGGCTCCTGAGGATCCTGCGACGCCGGTTAATGTTAACCAGATCACCCCTTTCGTCGGCGCGCTCTTCCTATTCTCGAGGATGCGAAGATAGAGCAGGAGGAAGACATCAAACCTGGTGCGGGTAAAGTGACGGACGCCACTGCCCAGAAGAATCTGCAAAAGGAGGCATTCCTTATCAACCACCTTGTACCCCTTCACCCGGTGTTGAAGGAGCTGCGTGACAGTAAGCCTACGGCTAAGAAGGTTTTCCCTGTTCCGCAGTTGGTTAGCTGGATCTACCAGATCTATGATCTAAAGACTCGCTACCCAAGACTCACCATGAGCGCTGCTCCCCCTCACCTCTATAATGCACGCATCTCCGATCAGAATTGGGGCAAGGTGATAGGGCGTTCGCCCGGCTATCTCAAGCTTTGCATGGAAGCCCACACATATATCGAGACATGCAAAACTGAGTGCGACATAGCTCAGTATCTGGCCGACCAAGAGCAGGTGGCAGGAGTGGAGAGTCTAGTGGGAACGATCAGCAACAAAGCGTGGAACAAAGTGTATACCCCAACTGCCCGGCGTAGTTCACTTAGTTCTGTTTAATTGATTAACAATTAACATCCTCTCCCACTGTTGGGTCTTCCGAAATTGAGAGTGCTGAGACGTCGACGAGGGCATGGGCGTGAGCGAGTGTGACGAAGGCCGTGAGGGCGATGAGGGCGACGTCAACGTGGGCGACGTCGACGAGGGCATGGGCGCGAGCGAGTGGGACGAAGGCCATGAGGGCGATGAGGACGACGTCAACAAAGGGGACGTGGGCGACGTCAACGAGCTTGATAAACCTGACACATTTGTCCCCTGGGCCGGGAGACTAAGCGGTGGTGGCCACACAACTGTGAAGAAGGTTAGAATATAAAAAGGACTTCAATGAAATACGCACAGGCAAAGCTATCACCACACATTTCATCAGCCAGAGGAACACTCTGAGAGCGTGCAAAAACGCGTCGCCGACGTGGGCGTGGGCGGCGTGAATGTTCTTGTGGTGCTTCCAGACGCGAATGCTTAGGAGTAGTTGCTGCCAAAGAGGGTGGCAACGTTGAAGAAGATCCAGAAGGCAAAATAGGAACAGACACAGCCTAAGCTTGAGAAGACGCGCGAGCGCGCTGGGCAGCGACGAGACTGGCATGGGAGCAGCCACAGGTGCAATGTGAGCCTGAGAAGAGAGGTGGGCGAGAGCAGCAGCGAGCACTTCGCCGGGCAAATTAGGATTCAGATTAACCTCGTCCATGAACCAGGCTGGGCTGAATTAACGGACTCCGTTAATTTTTGTCGCGTATTGTCACGAACTCACGTACCGTTACTTTCCGCGGACCAACGCGACGCGTTCGTGTTTTGTGGTGATTCATGAAGGAACCGCTCATGAATCAAATATTTGTCCAGTGAAATCACTTCCAAATGGCGGACCATTCCACGGCGTCTTGCCTTTCCTCCTGCCGCATCGGCTCCCATTGTGACAACACGTTCAGTCACTTTGCACATGACTGAACGCGCCTTCCGTTTACCGCCAACTCCACATCTCGACAACACACAACCTCCATGGACGGGTTCAAAGGTATGTAGATCAGCTGTTTCCTTTGTTTCCTTGTTTCTCTCTTTCTCTTTGTTGCCGCTTGACTCTCACCATGGAGCAGAGCGGCAGCACGGGTATGGGAAAACATTGGTTTGCCGCCTCACTCCTACATTAGAGCAGGGTGGCAAACTGCTGTTTTTTCATTCCCTTTACTATTCTACCTCATTCACTTTACTATTCTACCTCTTTTCTCCTCTTACTACTCAACGCTGACCTTCTCAGCTCGTTCTCTACGTTGTTTCCCGCGTTGATGACGCCACGGCTTGCGATGGGCACGGAGGGGGAGATGCAGGACGGGTTCACGTCCCTGCGGGGCGTCATTTGGCTGCGCCCGCTCTCGTCCTCTTCGAAGCGGCCGCAATCGTCACCCTGCACCTCGCTGTACCCCGCACCCACCGGCGTCGTCGCCCTCGCTGCTTCCACCACCGACGTCTGACGTCGTCACATCTACCGCGATTACCGATCTTACCAACGCGGCGTTCGCGCGACCCCGAGATTGGCGCGTTACGGTGGATCACGTACATTAATGTGCGTTCTTTCTCCTCGTCCTCGTCGTAGTTATGCATGCCTCCTACCGAATCCGCGGCTCTACTAGGCGCGCGCGTCCGCGTCGCGGTAACCTCCCGCGCGGAGCGGCGTCGACGTCCCCCCCGCGGCACACCTCCACACGCACCCGGACGCCGAGCACCTCGTCACGCGGACGCACAACACGGACGACCACCCCGGTTGTACGCCTTTCTTTGCACCCTCATTATTGCGTATTGACACCCCATGCAGTCGTACTCCGCGCCCTCGCCCGCAGCGAGCGCACTCCGTCCTACTCCTCGTACTCCTCCCCTGTCCCTACGCCTGCCGCCCCGGCGCAGCAGGACAGCGCCCTCAGGAGGAAAACGCGCGCCTGAACACGGAGCTGCGCGAGGCGTATGCGAAGATCCGCGGGCTGGAGCTCGAGCTCGAGGATGTGCGGGCGAACACGAGACGCTCGAGCCCTCCGCCTCCCCGACTCCGCGCAACGCACTTCAATCTCCCCGCACCCCGTGCTCCTCGGACGATACCCCCTCGCACCTGTCGTCGTCTACCTCCTCTACGCATACGCGCTCACCGCGGCCGGCATCTAGCATCTGCCGGCATCTACCTCGCCGCTGTACGCTTCGGCACCCACGACGCACCCGCAAGCCGCGTACCAGCAGCAGTCGCTGAGTCCGGTGGGGGGGGGAGCGGGAGCGAGCTCGCGCATGCACTGGGACAGTACCAGGGCTACAGCTTGGTGGATCCCGGCGCGGGCCAGCAGCCGAGGCAGGGAGCCGCCATCGCTGCGCCTGCGCCGGCAAGTCCTTCGTAGATACCCATGCGCACGCTGGATTTGGCGCGCCTGCACCTGAGGTGACGGCTTCGAGCGCGGCGAGCACGCCGTCGTGGGTGTTGCCAAAGAAGAGCCCGAACCCCAGGGGTCTTGGAGCCGGGTTGGCGGGGCAGTTTGCGGAAATGCAGGTATGAGTGAGTGTGGAGGCGATGGGGCGCGTAGAGGGCGGACCACCACCACCAGTAGAGTGGTGCAAGTGCCTTGTGCACACTGGCTCGCCAGCGTCCGGACTCGCCCGAGACGTTTACCTGCAGGGAATAATTGGACTCATCGCACAGGCGCCTGCCGTGACACGGCTTCCCTCGCATGGACTTCCGTTCTCGCCTCGCCCGCGCTGGCGCCTCGTCCGCACAGCCCCAGAGCCCGGAGATCTTGCACGTGCAAGATCTCCGCCTTCCTTGCCACCACGTCCTCTGACCATTGAAGCCGCGCCCAACTGCCGCTGGCCTCCCTCGCACGACGTGCCGACCTCTTGCTGACAATGATGGACTCAGAAGGTTTTTTTTACCCCCTCGGTATGTCGCCTCATCTGATGCCCTGTTTGTTACAGGCTACAATGCTGGCTCAACCGGACGTATACAGTGCAGTCGCCGCAATGAACCAGGAGCTCGGCCGCCTCACACTCACACTCTTCGCCGGGACGCTCGAGCCGCCGCGCGACGCACCTCAATCTCCCTGCACCCCGTGCGCCTCGGACGATACCCCCTCTAGCCTGTCGCCATCTACCTCCTCTACGCATACGCACTCACCGCGGCCGGCATCTACCTCGCCGCTGCGCGCCTGGGCTCGGCGCTCTTCCGCGAGCCGGGGTACAAGCAGACGAGTGCTGTGCGATCTTACCAACGCAGCGCAAGCTCAAGACTCCCAGCCGGCGTGAGAATGGCACACCGTTCCCTGTGTTCTGTTCTCCAAGCGCCCAGGCTTCGTGCGGGTGCTCATCTAGGTCATGATCCGCTGTCCAGCCTCTCCTTAACGAAGTCATGTAGGTTTTATTTTGTTCGTCTATGCTCACAAGGGCTTATTTTTCTTCTCAACGCAGCAGCGCACTTGCATCTGTTGTCAACTGACCCTCACACAGCTTCGGTAGGGTGTATTATTCTTACTTCCTCTTCCCGGCTGATGTTCGCTGACGTTCGCCCACCCCAGTCTCTACATCGTCAACTCCCAGCACGGTCACGACGGAGGGGGGAGGAAATAGAGAAAGAAGGACATACAATACAAAAAAGATACTGCGCCGACGACGTCCGGTTATTCAGTCACCGGGTGCATTATATAACCAATTTGATCGTGCTCTTGGTCTGCTTCCTTCATGTCTGAGACAGTGGCTCGCTTTTGCCAGCCAAGACAAAGGCGCACCAGGGGATTCAGTCTACGGACATTTCTAGATACAAACCGGAAAGTGGCTCGCCCATTTCCAATGGATTTCGACGGTCAGCCGGACCGCAAGAAAGTGCGGCTGGGAGATGAGAAAAACCCGTAAGTCGGCTAAAGTCTGCTTGGTTTAACAGACTCATAGACACTGTTTTTAGAATTTTGGAGGGAGATTTGAACGACCTCGACGATGATGCCAGCATCCGTAAGCTTCCTATTCTTATTTATCCAGTAACTTATGGGCGTGCTTCTAGGATTCATATCTCCCGATCGAGACCCAAACACCTTATGCCCATATTGCGACCTACCACTACCATCCACCCCGACTCCGACTCTGAGGCGGCTTTTGACTGCAACCTTCCTCAACTCGTGGAGAGAGGCCCGGCCAACCAACCCACTCGGACGAAAGGCTCCCTTGATGGCCTTTGCATCAACATGTCAGCGTCACAGATTTGAGAGTGAAAGCCTTCCTCTGGCGATAGCCAACGGGTGGCCCACGGCCATGGCTTGGGATGCGCTAGAAGACCGGGTAGTTGCCATGAAAACCCATTTAGAGGAGATAATCCGTGATCCAGGCGCACAAATCATTTACGACAGCCAAGACAAAGCTCTCCAAGAGGCAGATGAATTGGATGCAGGGCCCCGCATGGATTGTATTTTCTGGAGGGAGTTTCGCAACGAGCTGAAAAGGAGTGGTTCCCGACGCGTGAGTGGTGCAGTGGGGCAATTTGCGACATTCGACAAGACGCAGCCAGGATAGTGAGTCTCCTTTACTGAATCTTCTCTTTCTATTTTTGCGGAGGACAATAATCAACTTGGCTGATTCTGCGTCTAGTTATGGTGAATTGGGATCGGTCATCATACACAAAACACTTTATAAGCTATTCGCCGACAATACCAACCCGGATCTGGTCCACCCACTCACTGTCCGTGAGTTCATTAGCCGTGTCCTTGTTCCAGAGGTAGGGATGCGGCTAATCATGGAGGATATGTCATTGGAGAGGAACATGGCTGTGGAGGTGCTCAGAGCGAGCGCAAGTTACGGTGTCTCGATGTTTCCGGATGACGTGGATACTATAGACTAGTTGTTTCTTGTCTCTGGCTTCCCTGTCCTGTCGTAGCTTGCCCTCGACGTCTGGAATCTATTCTATATAGCACGGACTTGGGTGTGATTCTGCTTGTAGTGTTTAGTGTCGCCGACACTCTTCCAGTTGGAGGCATATATGATGATTTGATTATAGTATAGGGCGGTATTTTAGTGGTATAGAATCAAAGGGACGGCTGAGCTTTAAAGGTACCACGAAGGACCTCCTCAGGCAACATGTGGGGACGGCAGCCTGTACGTGCCAATTCTCCGACGACGTGGCGATTGTGAATGGCAATCATCTCGTCCAGGAAAAAGGTATACCTATAAGAGATTGGAATAAGATGGTAGGCGGCTGATACTGAAATGTGTACCCACCGAAGGACAGGCATCTCTTGGACAGTATTCTGAAATTTACCGAACCAAGCGTTACTCTGCTCAGCCGCCGAGGAGTTGAAGATCCAGGCGTCCTTCTCACCAATAAGCTCTCGGAACCTTGCAGGGTTGCAATGTATTTGGCAGAACACATCCTGTTCTTTGTGTTTGCACTTGAAATGCCAGACGTCCACCGGAAGCCCAACTCGGTCGAAATAGTGATCCCCGGAAGCCACAAGATGTTTCTTGAAGGAGCAGTTGTTATCGTAAAATATATACGAAGGCATAGCACCGGAATACTTGGGCGGAAATGTCGCCTTGAGAAAGGCCTGGCAAACAGTAAAGGGCCGATATGTATTTTTGGTAAGAATGGACTCACCGAAACTCCAGTAAGTCCTTCAGAACCGTAGAATGTTGCCCTGGAGATAATAACTCCACAGCAGCGAACAAAAAGCTGTTCGTTATGAGACCAGCTGCGAGAGTTTTTACCCTTGGCAGCAGGATTTGAAGTGGAGGGAGCCTGGGCAGGCAGTGGCGATGGCGCCGTGGAGGATGGCAAGGGTAATGAACCGGCTGGAGGGACCTCAGGAATACCGTGAGTCTGAAGACGATTCTTCAGCTGGAACATAGCAGCATGTTTTTCCCGGGAGGCTAGTTCGTGAGCACGGTGTGGTTCCAGGCCGCACGTGTTGAAGCCGGGCTCGATAGGTGTTTGACATCCATTAATATAGCAAATGTTATTGAGCGCACTGTGGGTTTTGCAAAAACGGGCCTTCTGTGAAGGAAGTGGCTCCGTACAGTCATGTATGGAGCAAACCAGACATCGAACGGTGACACCATCATGGACCCCGGCAGTGATTTGGTCTAGGTTGGCGAGCAGTGAGTGAAGGAAAATTCAAAAAAAAGGAAACTTACACCAGTGGCCATCTTCGCCTTGGTAAACCTTCATGCACCGATCACAAGTATGAGCCCACATCTCCTGGCCAGTGCCAATCATGTGGAAGTTACGTTCTTTGAGCGCATTATCGAGACGATGCCTCTGGCTGCCATGATGTGGCACACGCAGGATCTCTTTGCGTGTGGATTTGTCTCGCAGGATGGCGTGGTAAAAAAATGCATCAAGCACCAGTTCACCGTCAAGTTGATGACTGAGGCGTGAAGCGTTCGGGATTTCTGAAATTCCCAAGGCCAGGTTGTAAACATGCCCAATGCTCTCTGCCGAAGAGCTAAAAAGATGGTTAATATAGGTTAGCTGGTACATGATATGGCAGCGTACTGTGTCATTGCCATCTGCATCTCAATGTAGGTGCAAAGTTTGCTCTCAACATATGACGATGTGGTGACATGAATGAACTCCGGAACTGAAGAATTGTAGTACTCTCTGTAATACTCTTGCCCAGGATTATTGGGATCTGAAACTGCTTCTTCTCCTTGGACAAAGTAATCCGGATAGTAGCGAGTATGGCATACTGAAGGGTTGTTTCTGAAAGCTGAAGGAGAATAATCAAATTGGACTCACATCGGCAATACAAGGAGGTGGAAAAGACCGGAAGGACCCCTCGGTTGAGTGTGTATAACCGTGCTTCGACCACACGGGGCTCTTTCAAAATTGCATTGCAACATTTGGAGTGAAGACATGACCGTATTGGTGGTTTTAGCGGCTCAGCACCTGCACAGTTAATTTCAGAGCCTGAAAAGGGGAGGGGGAGATAGAGAAACTAACTGATGTGGTGGTCGTTACTGTGAAGCCTGAAAGCATCGTCTAGGGATACGGGGGTCGGGTCGTGATAGAAAGTAGCCGCCATGTCACCGAAAGCCAGCCAAGACAGTGTAATAAGCTCCGGAGACAGACTGAGCACCGAGGATAGAAATGCG